>KK112095.1:17256-37859 GCA_000611955.2 Stegodyphus mimosarum
TTATTTATTATAATATATTATTTATATTATAATAAATAATATTTCGCTAGAAGATTTGAAATCTCTTTTATTTTATGTAACATTTTCAGTTTACTACAGACAGGCTTTGTATCTATTCATTACGAAATTATCGAATAACGAAATAAAATTCGTGAGTATGGAATTTCCGGTATTTTTCCGTTATTGGGACCGAATTCAGAAATGTGTACACATGTGTGTATTGGATGTGTGTTCATGTATGCATGTATATACGTGTGTGTGCGTGTTTATATGTGAGTCTATACACACAACACACATATATGCCCACACACATGCATACATTTCTGAATCCGGTCCCGATAACAAAGGAGTATCGAATTTCTTTTGGATCTTTTATATTAGTAAATAATTATAAGTTGATTTGGTTAGTTTCTAATACATAATTTAGTTAGTATAGTTAGGCAAAACCTCGCTTGAGGTAGTGAGAGAATAATCAAAGCAATCATGGTATTAAAGAGCTAGATTAAAATAACGAAATTCAGTAAGGTTATAAATTACTAAGAAAATAGGTCAGACCTCCATTAGAAGCAAATCATTCAATGTCATGACTTTCGTTAAAATTTAGCATAGCAGTAGATCTAATTGTAAATGAATAGTATTTTTGCAAATTTCCGATTATAAATATCAAGATTGGGCTGTAATGTACTCCTTTCAGATATAAACTGTTATTTCTGTATTAGTGCTAACTGAAAAGGAATTAAATCCTTTTCGTTCAAAATCACAAGGCATCATTATACTTTCAGTGAACAGAAATCAAATGAAAAATTCATTTTTCTTTAACTGCCTGGTGAGTTTTTCGCACACAATATTCTGTAAAATCCGTGCGATACAAAGAACTTCATTGCTAATCCTTCGGAGAATTTATAAAGAGCAAATTTTGCTTTGTTAGACCTAAGCTAGTGCTTATCTCACGTAAACCTTTAATTTCTACCCTGTTAACCATTTATCGTGTTCATTAGCTCACAATATCTCGCCAAAACTTAAAGAAAAGCGTAAAGTTCTTAATTAAAGGGCATTCGGTGCTCAATCTCGCGTACATGTCCACTCATGCTCGACCACACCTGTAGTAATCGCTGCCCAACTTGTTGTTTTGAAACCTAAATGAATTCTTTTGTAATGATGGGGGAAAATTTTTTCTTTCTTGGACCATTTTATTATTCGCTTGCAGAGACAACACCCTGTTGTATTCCCGGAGGGCAGCTTGGCCGATAAGGTGGTCGTCGTGAGGCAAAAATTAACCTCCGCTGGAGTGAAGCCAGGTACCACAAAACTAAGAATGATGGTGATCGCGTGAGCATTCATTCTTGAGGACTGTGTCCATATTGCGTAATGAGAAATACGCTGCATAAATATGATTATAAGGAACTTTATGATTAAGAATTTGCTAATTTAAAGCAGATGTGAAGCATAATTCAAAATTTCTATCCAAGTGTAAATTGATTCTGTTATTGAACGGATGATTATTTTGCTCATGTATACTTTTAATTTCTACTCAGTTATTTTGCTGTTAATGAAATGTTAGATTATCATGTTATACCCTTAAGTAGTACTAGAAAAAATACTAGATATGTTAACTATAGATGAATAATTATTCATCTAACACTTAGTGTCTAGCACTATTTTGCTCCGATATTTTAATGCTTACTAATCACAGCAGAGTATTTGGTCTTTTTGATTACTCAGTTTCAGTAAATCGTTCGGATCTTGTAAATTATAGGTCAATATGCAGCAAACAATTGTCTACAGAAAGGTATATGCGCCAACATTATCTATCGTCCACCGTTAAATTAATTGCATCTTTTTATCTTTGAAAGCAATATTCTTGTTTTCAAAATAAATATTGTCAACGAAATGGGTACTTACTTAAAAACCCGTCGACCATTTTTGCTTATTAAATAAAGACGCCAAACTACGCGATTTTTCGCAAAAAATTGAAAAGTCTTCTTTCAAGCACGCTGGGTTTGGTATAACCTTGATTACACAGTTATTATTCTTGAGTGAAGACTCCTTTTTTTCCCTCTATCACGAATTTTCGAAAAAAAAAATGATTAAAATTTGGGACCTGCCTACTACAGAAGAGCATGCTGTTGAATATTTCCAAAGTTATGGAATCTTACCGACCTTAAAAAAATCTGTTAATGGCCACGATATGGCGCTTTATTTAAAAACTGAGTAGCAATGACGTTGCAATGTTAAGGCTTGTGTGAAGCGAGTGTCAATTCGAAAGGGAACGTGAATCGAGGGTTTGGCGCGATTGTGGTAGACGGAATTTTCCGTAAGTACCACGAAAAGATTTGAAAGTATGTTAGGTACTTACGTATTATCCCATCAACTTTGAAAGCTACCATCGAACTATGAAACCTGTGAGAGATCTCACCAAAGATGCATCAGTTCGCTTTGTGGTTATCTGATAACTCTGATAACTTTTTTATATAAGCAATCACTATGCATTTTGCTGGGTTTTGCGATCCGATAAGTGTTTCGTTAATTTCTACGGTTGTATCTACTATTTGCTTTTGTTTTATTTGTTTAATATCTGTTTGTTTACTATTTTTTCTACTGTTCTTTTTCTGAGATTTTACTGGAAGCTCTGTTTAAGAATCTATGAGTGCCAAATTCCCGAAGGTAATTTTTCCAATCTATTACTTTTTCTTCGGCCCTATTCAGCTGATCATATCGTGTTCTTTAATGCACAATTTTATTTTATGGTAAAATTAATCAAAATCAGACTTTAAAATAACTCACTGCTTGTACGTAGGTGCTGATATTTTTTAAATCAAGAAAAAAAGTACAGCTATGATAGTTAATTTAAATCCTTGTTTATAAAAGTAAAAGATGGCTCATCGAGATTCCCCAGTGGCAGTGTGCTTAAGATAATTGAATACTGGTAGTTCGATCTTCGCTTGGATTTTTCATCTCCCCTCCTTTCGAAAAATACCTAATGTCGATACAGCGGCGCCCGAACTAGAAATGTGGTGGATGATGACTCTCCACCACTAAGATTTTGTGACTGGGTCCCCTAATGCCCAGTCGCCCTTTAAAAGTGGGAGTATACAAGGTATTTCTCCCACCTTCTTCACATGCCTTCGTGGTGTAGAAGTCAGCGCGCTCAACGCGTATTGGAGAGGTCTGTAGTTCTAGTCCGGGCGAGGGCATTGCTCATTTTTCATAGCTCCTACTTTCAAAAATAGCCTAATATCTCTGCAATAAGATGAAACAAATTTTAGCCATTCACTGATATTATCTCACACTCCTGAATGCACACAGCGAGAATATGAGATATACCTTTTTAATGCAACGTTACTGAAATTATACCACCAATGTGAGATCTAATTCTCGCTTATATTTTCATGGTTAAGCCCAAAAATGTTACTTTAAATTCCAATAAAATTGCACAAAATAGTTTCGTTTTCAGAGTTATTTTAATTTTAGAACTTTATTTCACACAAATTTAGGACCATTCTTTACTAGAAGGTAATATTTATGAGCTAACATTTATGCAATAAATTTAAAATATATGCATTCAGTTTTTAAAATCTGAATAATAAACGATCCTTTTCCTCATACAATCATCTTGGCGTTCTTGATATATTTGTTTTTCTTCATGGAGATATAAAGTACTAAAAAACAGCCATGACGTTCTCAACTAAACAATGTGACAACTAAGTAAGATAATTTTCCAGTAGTGGAGATAGAAGAGACGTCGTGTTTGACAGACGAATGCAAAATTAACAGTAAACGGAACAAAGTAAACATTTTTCTCATTAACATAGATGAGACCTTAAACAAAACCTTAAACAAAATAATCTCATAACCTTAAACAAAAAGATGCGAAATAATTAACGTTAAAATTATTAAATGAATCTAATTAAAGTGTTTAAAATTCTGCACGTTTCTTCAGAGTTGTTAGCTGTTATTAATTTTTAATTTTTAATTCCTAAGCCGTTCGTTGACATATTTCATTACTATGCAAAACTCTTTTTAGATTTCACGAAGAAATTGTGAAAAATCAAAGAAATCACCTTAACAGCTAGATTACATCGAAACTTGCAAAGTCAAAATACCTAAATGTTGGTGTGGCATTTTTCGAGCTACTTCTCACTTGTGTCAAGAGTGTCTAATAGTAATTTAACTTTAAAATTTACTTTTAACTTGTTTCAAAAAATAATTTCATGATAATATATCTACAAACGCGAAAGTCTGTTCATAAACTGTCGACTGAAATCTTTAATAGAATTAAATTTTTATTTCCCAAATAGCCACTAATTGCATCCTCCGAATAAGTATTGAAATTATAAAAATCTAACAGAGAAATAATGAAAATAATTCCTTAATGTTTTACAACGTATGACAAAGTAAAAACAAAGGCCTTTAACTTGGCGCTACTAAGAGAAATCGTGAACTTAGCTTCACTTTGTTAACAGGAATACAGTATAGACTACATTTTAACATAGAGCACCCATAGAATTTGGAGCCGACAATTGAATTAAGCATAATAACATTAGAAAGGTTTCAAAACTACTCATTTGGTAAGTCATTAACATATAAGAAGTAATTAAGGATACTTTTAGCATTATTCTAATTCAAACACGTCAGGAATGAGATTAGGGAATTTCGTAATTTGTAATTTAATTAAAAACTTAATTGATTGAACTGATGTACTGTAATTTGCATTACAGCTTCATCAAAGCTAAAAGCTAAAAATATAATGCAAATGTCTTACCTCATAATCAAATACAACTTAATTAAAATGTAACAAAGGTAGTAATTATTCTGGGAATAAATGAAGCTTTTAGTGAAATTCTGATTCAATAGATCACTAGATACAAATAATGCATCAATCTTTTAAGAAGAATTACTGTGTGACTACCAGATAATTTTACAAAATTATTTTAATAACAGAAGCTACTTTATGTTTGTTTTAATTACTAACACGAAGTGGAGAAAACTTGAAGTATTATTCTGGAGAGACTTAAAACTGTTTGGAAAATGTTAGCAAGCTTCGAAATACATCTCTATATTATGCTTATTCTTAGCAAAAATACATACAACTTGTAAAGTTTTACATGCCTTCATGGTGTAACGCTAACACAGTCGACGCGTATTCGAATGGTTCAGGTTCGAGTACCGGAAAGAGCATTGCTAAGTTATTGCGGCCCAACCGGAATAGTAGTTAACGACGCTGACTGCCGCACCGAATGGTCAGGGTTCGAATCCTGGAGAAGCCATAGATGTTTGTAAATGTATAGTTTCTGTGCGACATAAGGGTACTATAAATATGAAGCGAGCTGAAAGCCCCTTCAAGAAGTTGATGGTAGGGAAATAGAAATGTGAGACAGTCGGACCCTCTCCTTCAAAATTAGGGGTGAACCTGAACAAAGTCATACTGTTACCTGTATGGTGCTCAACGACAGGCGCATTCGTGCACTCTTTGCCACGACGAATTTCGTGAACTTATTCTAATGTTACTGTCAGACAAGTGAGTCAGGTCACAACAGCACAGTTTTTATATGAATTAGCCAGTTACCTCGTCAGTTTGCGTTTAGATTCATTTCTACTTCCGTCTTCTCCAACCAGGATGCAAATGACTTAATATGCGAAGCAGTATTTACTCTTGAGAAAGAATATTTGGCAGTCATTGATAACTAGCTAACCTATTACCTCTAAATATGACTGAAATACTAAATGGGCTCCAGCTTTACTAGCCGTAACTGCTTCGTGAAAAAGAAGGTTGAAACAAAAGGCTGAGGACTGAAACAAAATCTATGCAGCATGCATTACTTCATATTTAATATTCTAGCTTGAATAGAATATTTGTTCAACTTTTTCCCTCTAGTAACTTTTACTTTATTGAGCATCTTGCATAGTCATCAGGCTGAAGGTAAAATAAAAAGGATTATTTATACCTTCGCCTTGAGCTTCTGCTAAAGAAGTTAACGTGGCGGTAAGTCATCTGATTATCTTAACGGATCCATGACTTAATACTTCAAGTAGTGTGAAACCCCACAAATTTACTTAAAATTAATAAACAGTAAGAAATTTAGTATTTTTGAAGAGCTTCATGAAAGTCATGCAAGCAGATAACTTAATTAAATAACCACATGCGTTTATGTTGAATTTCTCGTAGGTATGTTGAGTGTTATCTGCTTTGTGTAAAGAACATTTAGTTTGCTTTCTTCATCAGCTTGCCCAAACTATTGTTAAAAGTCTTAACGGCTGATACGCAGGAAACTGGTTAGCTATAAATTTAAAGCTTCCTAAAAAGTGTAAGTAAATTGAAAGTTTTATCATATACAATCATTTAATGTTGCACGATAGTAATGAAAACGGGCTTATGTTATAGAAACTTTTTTCAGGATAAATCTGAATGAATCAGTTATCCATCTGTATAAAGAAAGCAAGCAATCTGTAAACCAATAATCAAAACCAGTTTTTTCTTGGTTTAATGGCATTTGACAATATCTTGAAATGATTTTATAATGGCTATTACGCATTTTATTTCAGAGCAGGTGACATGAAAAATATGTAGTTCCCTTGCAGGGATTTGAATTCTAGATCGCCTGATTGTTTGCTGAACGTGATTATAGTTACAACATGAAGTTGGATTTTCCGGTCCTCACCTCAATGCCGAGGTATCACCGGAGCCTATGGCTAAGATTTTTATTACTATATAGCTTTAAGCTAAAATAGAGAATCTTTAATAAATTTAGTAAAAGATAATCCCTAGCAATTTTGAAGTCCGCTGATAGAAAGATGTGTTGGCCTCGCCAACATCTTTATTTAGTTCTTAAAATACAATATAGATTACAGAATACAATGGTAGACATAATAATAACATCAGATTTAGATTAGAATTTATATTACATTATAAGCCGTTATACTAACATGAACATTTCAAATACATAACATCAATATACAAGAATACAATTAAAGAATAATTATTCAATTTACAATATTATTTTAAAAAAGAATACACATGTTCTTCATTATGATATAAATGTTCTATGAATTTTGAAATTACAACACGTCCTTTTTCCATTGAGATATATTTCTTGATTAGTACAATAGTAAGTGTCGTTGGAAAAATGTCTTGTCTTTGTTGATTTAAGCTAGGGCAGTCCAAAATCATATGCATTGCATCTGCATTGTCCAATCCACATTGACATCGACATATTTCTCCTTTTAATTTGAATCTATTTATGTATAGAGGAAAACAGCCATGATTTGTTAATAACTGGTTTAGGAAGAAATCACTAAAGTGTCGTTAGCTTGTTCAATGCTTCTTTAGCTCTTATTTGAACTTGTTGATAAGTTGATCCTGTGATTATGAGCAGTACATCATCTGCATAAGCTTGAATATGAATAAAATTTCCAAAATCTATCTTTAATGCAGTATTCATAATTATGTTCCAAAATAGGGGTCCAGAATTAGACACTTGCACGCATCTTTTTTCTTAAATCTGACTATGAATAGTTTGATTTATTTCACAAATAATCTTTCTATAAGTAAGCATACTCTTGATTACATTATAAATATTCAGTGGACATTTGAGGTTTCTCAATTCCTGTAAAAGGAATGTCCACCAGATGTTATTGAATGCACTTTTGATGTCCAAAGATACTATACTTGTGTAGTTCGAGTTTTGCCTATTTTCGTTTATTATTTGAATAATTGTATTAATGGCGTCCGAAGATCTTAGTCCTGCAGTGAATCCGTATTCTTTACGGCTTAATTTGCGGTTAGAAGTAAGGTAGTAATATAATGTTTTTGTCACTAGTTTATGATAAACTTTGCTCCAAGTGTTCAGTAAGCAGATTGGTCGATAAGCATCCGGATGTTCCGGATTTTTGCCTTATTTAGAGAAGAGTACTAATTTTACTTGTTTCCAGCATTCTGGAAAGATACCTCTTCTCAGAAGTTCATTTAACAACATATATTGCAATTCTGGATTCGCATAATATAGTTCTAGTAGAATTTCTCTCAGGATTTTATCTTCTCCAGGAGCTTTACCTGGATGTAAAGACTTGAAGGAGAATTCAATTTCTTCCTTCGAAAATGGTCGGTCATTGGACGCTCAATATTTGTTGTTTATGCCATTTCTAAGAGATATTTGTTCTGTATTATCTTCTGCTGTGTCATCTTTTGGAAAGTGATGATCAAGCAAGAGTTGTATAGTTTCAGATATTGAGTTCGTTTTTGTATTATCTGGTTTTATCAACGTTCTGATTTGCAAAGGGGTTTATATTTTCCCCTTAGCTAAGTCATAGTGCGTCCCAAAAGGTGAAGTTGGACATATGCTTTCTAAATGTTTTTTCCATGCGTTTCTTTTCGCGTATAATGTAGTTCGTTTATAAAGAGCTAAATTTCTTTTATATATTTGCTTTTAAAAAGCTCGAAGTTCTTCATCTTGTGTACATTTTTGAAAACGCTTTCTTTCAGCTGTGAGTTTCTTTCGTAGTATAGAAAGTTATGTTGTCCACCATGGGACGCCTACATGCTTTCGTGTAACATGTTGACGTTTAGCTTTTATTGCTTGTTCACAAAAGTCCTGTATTTTTCAGTCCACCGAGTAACGAGAATATTTAAATCTGTGGTATCCTTAACCACTTGTGTGGGTATTGAACCAAAGTACGAACCCAATAGTTCTTTAAAATTAAGCCAGTCCATCTTGTCTAAATTATATTTTGGCATTGTTGCCAGAATGTTCTCATAATTAAAAACTTCAAATGAGACATAGCAATGATCACTTAAAGATATCTCATCTTCTACTTGCAAATTTTGAATAATAGATTGTGATCGTGATGATCGATAGGCTGTAATATCTATCCAGCTTTTACCTCTAGTACAATTGTACGTTGGAGGGCTGTCAGGATCGTTTGCCAGGATGGATCTTTGTGCGACTAGGAATTCTCTTATTGTTCGACCCCGAGGGTCTTCGAAGGGTGAACCCCATAGTTCACTTTTTCCATTTAGATCTCTTAGTATGATTGAGTCATAGTATGGAGACAAGTGATGTTCTATGTTGTTAAGGAGGAACGTTAGTTCCGTCAAATCCGTTGTGGGAGGACTATAGCAATTCAACATCATTAACTTTGTGTCTCCCATTTCTAAAGTAGTAATAATGAGTTGCGAGTGTGCATAAGTATTTAAAATAGTAATCTTGGGATTAACTATTATAGTAGCAGTCTATGGGAGAGAGTCTCTAGAGTACATAACTCTAGTTTGAATGGGAAATCCTGCGGGGATTTCGTTTATGCAATATGGCTCTTGAATATGTATAATATCATATTTATTAAGGTTAAGCTGTGCCGTTGCTACGTGTGATCTTGCTAGGTTTATTTGAACTACTTTTATGAAATTCATATTAGAGTTTTTATCCATAAATAATATGTTTTTGAAGTTCCTCTATTTCTAATTGCCGACTTGGGCAATCTTTTGAGAAGCTCGAATGGTTGTCATCAGCCTGGTACTCACTATTTGAATTTCGCTCGGCACAGTTTATACATCTTTAAATATTATTTTCACACTGTTTTTGTGTATGTCCTATTTCGCCGCAATGGCCGCAGGCCTCTTCTGTTCGACACTGTTTGGAAATGTGTCTGAATTGACAACAACGATAACATTGGTTGGTCTTAAATACTCTTTAAGACTAAATCTCTCCCAATTGAGGAAGATTTTCCTCGTCTTCATTAAAAGTTTGAACGCTTCTGGTACAATTTCGCAAACCCAATGATTTACTTTTTTCTGCTTGATAGGAAATTTTATTGTCAAACTTTGTTCTGTTAGCCCTTCATTTTGAGTCAATATATGTTCTTTGATCTCTTCTGTAGTGAGATCCTTCGGTAAGTTATATATTATGATTTTTGGCAGTCTCTTTTGAGGACGAACTATTGTTACGTCCTCTTTTAACTCCGGACAGTTTTTAAGTTCATTTTCCAGAATTTCTAGATCAGAGTCTTTTATTGTTTCTATTAGTAGGCCCCCTTTAGAGACGTTTTTGACTCGTTTGACTCCAATATGGAGTTTAGAGGGATCTACATTTTTTAGAAGCTTTTTCTTTATATTTCCGAGTTTTCTCCTTCTTTGGAGGGATACACAATAGTCACATATTGCTTTTCGGGTCTCTTCCTGGATTTTGAAGCATCTCTGGATAGACGCTTCAAGATATCGGCATATGTTGTTTTTTCAGTCTCTTTTAATGCTTTGATTTGGCCCTCTAAATGGGCCATTTCAACATATTGTTCTGTTAATAGGTTGAATAAAAGTTGAAATTGATGTCTAATGTCTGATGCTACTGCTCTGTTTAGGCCAGTAGCTTTACTTTTAAGAATAGTTTCTAAGTTGGCAATATAAGTTTGCCCTTCTTTAAGAATGTCTTTAGAATCCATTTTGCTATTCTGTCTATGATAAGTAATCTATGCTTGGGTGAGCCTGACCCAGTACCCTGGGGTTCACACTGGGTCAGTGAGTAGTAGGCTGTTTAGCTCAGGATTTCGACCCTCTATTGAGGGAGCCCCCCGACCACGCCAAGGTACCCGAGCTCCAGGTAAAGCGCAAAAAACAACTGAATAATAATAGTACACTAATATCGCATTTCATAAAATGAATTGCATTTCTATCACCTTTCATATATCTAATCGCTTTCCCACGAGGGGTGATTATAGTTACAACACAAAGATGCGCAGGTAGGCTTACCTTATCCTCCATTTAAGGGGAAACTGGGAATTCAGTCGCTAAATCTTAGTGGTTACGAATTATCGACCGACATCTTGGATATATACCTTTTATCTTGGGACTGCACTGCATAATTCTCCTTTTTTTTGGAAGCATGGAATTTATGTAGTGCCATCACTAGGATTCGAACTACGAACCTCCCGATTGCTACACTGACGTGTTTCCAATTACACCGCGAAAGCGTGTCACAAAGATGGAGAAAATACCATTTAATTTTTATTTCAGCTTTTGTAAGATGAGTGAGGATGTTTCTCAAAAGGTATTTTACCCGGTGATTTTTTTTCTCTTTCGTGATGTTGTAAAGTATAACTTTTTAATGAATTACAAGTCTCTCTGAATAAACAGTATATATAACTTTACCAGGAAGCATCAGTAGGACTCCATGTGTCATATATGGCCACTAGATGGTATGCGGAAAAGACTCAGACCAGTAAAATTTGATAAGGAATTTTGTTATGTATAATAAGCGTCAAATATCTTAAGAGATCCTGCAACGAGGTAGACAGTATTTGGTCGATAATAGCGTTATTTAGCAATAACTAAACATATGTGTTCTTTATTTTAATGATGATATATTTGTCTTACTTATTGAGATCTTAACCTACTCAGTAATCGTATTCTATCTAGGAAAAAATAAATAATGTTATTCCTATCATTATCTAAGGCACTAAAATATTCAAGAATTTGTATCACTGTTTTAAGTGCAATTTCTTCGTATAGCAAAAGTTTCATGCTTTTGTATAATAAGGAATTATAAACGGTTTAATTTAGAAATAGAGTGGAATTTCATAATCCGTCAATAATACCAGCAATCAGTTATTGGAAGAAGCAAGATGGCATATTTAAAACTAAATAAAAAAAGCAAATGCTTAAATTAACAATGCTGTCTTTAGTTAGGCTGAATCGAAATCATTTTTAGCAACACAATCATAAATGCTGTTCCTCTTTGAATCAATACCGAAACTCTCTTTTCTTGCGTATTTTTAACAAGACAATAATTTTCCTACAATTTCTTCAACAGTACCTTAATTCCTAATCCTTTTCGTCTCATTACCTGTACTTCTCTAGCATGACTTAAGATGAAGCGTATCCTTAGACATATCGCTAAATCTCCTATTAACGAAGAAGCCGTTTGACGTCGATTTTCGCCCTAATTAAGAATGATAACTGATTTATTAATGAACTGTTCCATTTTGGTCTTTCAGAACCGAATCCAAGTCTTTATGAATATTCATGAGGAAGAAAAAGAATAATTAGAAACTAGCAGAAGAAGAAAATTAAGTTAAGCATGCTTGAAAGAAATTTTAAGAAGGTTTAAAGCAGTCGTGTCGTTTAATGAACAGCTCGGAATAGAATGTTAGATAAGATGAAATACGCGAAAGCTAGTTATGATGATAGACATTTCACGATGGGTGAAAGTATAGATTTCTAGCTTAAACAACTAATGGAATTGCTGCAAGACATTGTTTTTATTTAGGTAACATTGCATAAAACAGGTATCAGGAAGCTTAGTGTATGAACAGTGATATGATTTTTGATTAAATGTGAGAGTGAGAATAATTAAAAAATATGCGTAGAAGATTTTTTAATTTCCACATTTAATGTAATTGTAAGGATGATGACAGATAAGGGATTGCTAGCTGGTGTGCTTCCAATTACATCTCCCCAGTATATATATATACTGGGGGGATGCTTGCAGCTTTTACTTCCGCTTTTTTAAATAAGTAGTCATGTTTCGTCAATGGTATTTCTTCTGGTGAAAATTTTTGTTTCGCTGTTCTGTTATCTTATAAAGTGTAACTTTTTACTGAATTACAAGTCTCTCAGTGTGTATGCAATATATATACAGCTCCTTCATCTCGAATTCTTGAAAAGATTTAAAATGAACACTCGCGAGAAACATTAACAGGACTACAAATGTTGTATACGAGCGATAGATGTTATGTGAGACACACAGACCAGTGGAAGACCTTTGTATAAAGCGTGTGCGGAAAAAATGTCACCGGGAAAAAAGGGAAACGGAATGAAAGCCCCCGGAAAATAAGGAACGGAAAAAAAGGAACTCTAAAATCTCGCCAATCGGAGTTGGGGAAACCTGCCAAATTCTAATTTAATCGGCAGGGTTATAGCGGACTCTCTTGAGGGAGGTTTTAAGGATAAGACATTGAGCTAGCTGCAGCCGAGCAAGATCATTTCGTTAGCAGGTTTTAATAATCTTATCGAAAACTGTGACTAAATTTCATCTACAACGGTTTGTTATAATACTGCTTTTAACGCTCAGTTATGCGACAATGTCAATGTTCACCCCTGAACCACAGCTTAAGACTATAATTACATGGGGTACGAGGGGAACAATCACTAATGACCATGACCTGCTGGTAAACCCTCTATTTTTACCATCGGACAGGCCAGCAGCTCGCTTATCTTCTTTCAATCATCGTCAGAAGATTTCCTTATTCCTCAAGTATGGTTGTTATGATAAAACTTTTATCTCCCATCTTGGTGATATTTCTAAACGTCCCTTATTTTTCCCATTTGAAAAGAACGGTGACTTATTTTCCGTTTCCTAATTTTCAGGTGCCTATCTTTCCGTTCCTTATTTTCCGGGTGACATTTTTTTCTACAACCGTATAAAATGAGGACTAGCCAGTTTTCTAAAACATCCTTTTTTCCCTTGACAGATGTACACTGCGAAAAAAAATAATAATAAAACAATTCTATATCTCCCATTCTATTGGGCCGAATGACGAAATTCAAATCGCGTTTTCCATGTCTCGAAAGCGCGATTTAGGATACATATTAAATTTACATATAGCTTTGTTCTAATGTAGACATTTTGAAAGAAAGTCGGACTTTTCTGAAATAACATACCAATGATTTCCATACTTGGATTCTACTACTCAAATAATGCCTAAATATTATATTTTGTAAAATTTGGTGCGAAAATTAAGGAGAAATTCAAAAATTTAACTTGGCGAATTTCTTTTTTCAGTTTCAGCCAAGAATAATTCACTTGGCGAACTTCTTAATATGTGGCAACCTATTTTGATTGCCTTACATAGTGCAGGAGAGGGAAAAAAGTAACATCGTTCCTGCCTTTTTATATTGTGGATGAGAGGAAAGAAAGGTCACATCGTTCTACTTTCAAATGATTTTAACAAAGTTTTTGAATAAAAATTTCAAATTTTGAATAAAAAGATCTAATTGTTTGCAGGTATGCTTAGAAATGCGTACACTTTAGGATGATGGTAAAAATTTTATACAGGTTACAATTCAAAACACTTTTCAGAAAATTTATAAAAATTATTTAAAAATACAAATTTAAAAAATAAATCATAAAAAATAGATGAATTTTATTTGGAATGAACCTAAATTTCGAACTGTATAAGAAGGAATTAAGTAAGTGTAATAAAAAAAGAGATATTAATAAATACATACCAAACTGAATTAACATTCAGGAGCTAAATCTTTGAGAGCTAATTTTTTAAAACCTACTCGTGCGATTTTTATAAAACTCGGCAGTTTGGCATAATCTGATTCGTAGAATCGAAATATGGAAAAAAATGGCATGTCATTTCGGGAAAAGTCCGATTTTGTGGCAAAATATCTATATTTGAACAATGCTATATATAAATCTAATACTTATCCTAAGTCGCGCTTTCGAGACATGAAAAACGCAATTTGAATTTCGTCAATCGGTCCCGTAGAACAGGAGATATAAAACTGTGAACTTTTTTTTTTGACGCAGTTTACATTGGGTATTGTACATTAATTAACTAATAGAAAGTGAAATCTGTGTTGAATAAAATTCATAACAATTTAACAAAGTTAAAATTATGTAAATGAATTTAACAAAGCTAAGCTAAGCAACAATAGCTAATTTAACTAAGTTAAAATTATAGAAATGAATTTAATAATAGCGGGGAAAAATGAAATATTCGACATCGCTAATAATACAGTTTTTAATCAAGACTGAGCCTGAAAATTCTTTAAAATAATGTATGTCTTTAATAAGTAAGCTAGTATTTTAAATTTTATATAGTATGTTGTTAGCCATTAAAACTCCTACAACAGGTAAAAAAGCAGGTATCAAAATCTTATTTATTGTAAAACTTGCGGAAAAAAAGGGGGGCAGTTCTACATCTTCCAACCTGCCGAGCCGGCTGGTGAAATCTAACATGTGTTTTTCAGCCCTCAGAAATGCAGCGTAGGATATCTGCTAGATTTGCATATAGCATTCTTTTGACACAGGTATTCTGACAGAAAATCAAACTTCCTGTGAAGTGACGTACCGATTTTTTTTGCATATTCCGATCCTATGACTCAGATTAAGCCAAAGTGCCCAGTTTCGTAAAACTCCTACGAGTAATTTTTAAAATATTAGCTACAAATCCACTGTTCTGCTAAGTTTCAAATGTAAACAAGTATGGCAGCTATGCTCAAAATAATTATTCTTACCTGCACTTAAACAACTTTTAAATTGTTAATGATTCAACAAATATTGTATGCAGAATTACTAAAGGCATAAAAACCTTAACCGGAAGATAAGAACAACATAATTCAATAATTTTTAAGGCAAAAAATTCACAATTTACCAACATATAAGAATAAAAATTGAGCTCACTGTATTATATATATTTGTAGAGACATTAGATATTTAGGAAGCAGGAGTGATGAAAAATGAGCAACATCTTCGCCGCGAATCGAACCACGGATCTCTTGGTTACGATTCGAGTGTCCTGACTACTGCACCATAAGGCAAGCGATAGAAATATCTTATATATTTCCCCTTTTAAAGGGCGACTGAGGATTAGGAGTCCCAGTCAGCTAATCGTGGTGATGGAGAATCATCATCCACCGTCTTTTAGTTCGGGCGCCACTAGTAGAGACAGTAGGTACTTAGGAACCCGGAGTGATGAACAATGAGCAACACCTTCGCTGGAAATCGAACCTCGGACCTCTCGGTTACACATCGAGTCTGCTGACCACTACACCATGAAGGCATGCCAAGAAGGCCGAAGAAATACCTTACATATTTATATACTTTTGGTCCGGCTAATTGCAATCAAAAAGGGAACTGCACATCTCCATGTTATAGTAGTCCTATATACAAAATTTCGACGTTCTGAACCTAGTCGTTGTTCAGATAGGCGAGAAAAATATATACATACGTACGCACGTACAAACACCATGAAAAAATCTCTTCTGAATCCATTTTAAATCAGAATTATAATTTCTTTGGGAAAGAGGCCTATAGTCTGCCCTTACGCACACATGTCAAGCAAAAACATCGTTAAATTGCATTCGATAGAGGTCAAAATGAATATTTTCGTTGAAATATAGTACCTGAAATGTTTTGTGATTACAATGCTTCCTTTACTTCATACAAGGATGTAAAAATACGTGAATCAAAATTATAATTTAAATTAGCAATAGCCCTTTAATTCCTGTTTTTAATTTTAATACTTATTCTCTCTATTCTAAAAATAGTACTTCGTCATTGCATAAAATATTCGCATTAATAAAAGGAAGCGTTACCTTTGCTGTTGCGAAGTTTAGTTTCTCTAGATTAGCAACAAATCCACTGTTCTGCTAAGTTTCAAATATAAACAATTATGGCTGCTATAATAATAGTAAGTAGCTTAATCCCATTTAAACAACTTTTAAATTGTTGATAAGTCTACAAATATTACATACAGATTTACTAAAGCCGTAAAAACCTTAACCGGAGGATAGAAACAACATAATTCAATCACTTTTAAAGCAAAAAAACACAATTTACAGACATATAAGAATAAAGAAACTGAGATCACTGAGCCGAGTAACAGAGCGGATATACACTCACGTTTGTGAAAATTGCAACACCATGAAGGACTTACGCGAGTGAGCTGAAATTTTCAGAAAATGCAAAGTAGCGCATGATATGCAAATGATTAGAATTGCAAATCCGTAGCGCATGCGTATGCTGAGCAGCGCCCTCTGAACGGCTGATGGATCCGAATAAATAGACGGCTGTAGCGAGGCGTCTATGGTTATCGGTGGTTATCTGCTAGTGGTAAACGTTAACTCAATCTGTACTTATGCCTCGTCGACGAAAGAGAGCGAGATTTGAACAACTTACAGAGTTTGAACGAGGGAGAATCATCGGCCTTCGTGAAGCTGGATTGTCGTATCGTGCAGTAGCCTCTCGTGTGCAGCGTAACAGCAGCACAGTGATGCGCGTTTGGAAGCAGTGGACGGACGAGTGTCGGACAACTCGGAAATCCGGGAGTGGACCCCGAAATGTGACGTCAGCTCGCGATGATAGACACCTGGTCCGCATGGCGCGGACGGACCGTACAGCTTCCTCTAGACAATTGGCAGCACTGTGGTCAATAGCTACAGGTGTTTCATTGTGTGCTTCATCAATTCGTAGACGTCTGCTGCAGTGTGGACTGCGCGCACGGACTCCTTTATACAGGATCCCCCTAACGCACGACCATCGCCGCCTGCGGCTACAATGGGCCAATCAGCATAGAGACTGGCGTGCTGATTGGCAGCATGTCGTGTTTTCTGACGAATCCCGCTTTAATTTGTGGTACCATGATGGCCGCATTCGTGTCAGACGCTATGCCGGTGAACGCCACCTTCCGGAGTGCATTATCGAACGCCACAGTGGACGAACACCCGGAGTTATGGTCTGGGGCGCCATAGCATATCATAGACGATCTCAATTGCTACGAATTGTGGGCAATCTGAACAGCAACCGGTATATCCGTGAAGTTCTACAGCCCGAAGCTGTTCCCTTCCTTCAAAGCTTGCCAGGCGCTGTATTTCAACAGGACAATGCCCGCCCTCATACTGCTCGGATTGTTAAATCCTTCTTTGCAGCGCAGCAGGTACAGCTTCTTCCTTGGCCTGCGTGTTCCCCGGATATGTCGCCAATTGAACATGTGTGGGATGTCATTGGTCGGCGTCTTGCTCGTGATCCTCGTCCTGTTGCGTCTGCAGACGAACTTTGGGTACGCGTACAAACGATATGGAATGCTCTTCCTCAGTCAGACATTCAAACTTTGTTTGACTCCATGCCACGTCGTGTAGCAGCACTTATTGCGGCGCGTGGTGGCCACACAAAATACTGATTCTGATCTCTTGTTCTTGTTTGTTTGCTTTGAACATTTAATCATTTATTTGTACCACTACCACTCAACTGTGTATTAAATTGCATTCAATTATGGCGATTCCTTCTTGGTGTTGCAATTTTCACAAACGTGAGTGTATATAGTTTTGATCCGGCCGATTGCCACCAAAATAGGAAATGCACATCTGCATGTTATAGCAGGCCTATATACGAAATTTCAATGTTCTGAGGCTACTCGTTTTTGAGTTATGCGAGATATATTCATAAATACGTACGTATGCACTGACACCACGAAATATTCCCTTCAGAATCCATTTTAAATCAGTTTTATAATTTTTGGGGAAAAAAGAGTCCTTTATTCTGTCCTTATGTTCAGATATCACTGAAAAATATAGTTAAATTTCATTGCATTCAGTAGCAGTTAAAATGGATATTTTCGTTTAAATATTATACCCTAAGTATAAAGTACCTAATAAAGTACTTCCTTTTTACTTCTTACAAGGAAGTAAAAATGCAAATATTTTAAACAGACGTGATTAAAGTGCTAAGTGAATTGTGGCCACAAATCTCAATTGAAATAAAAACAAATATTTTTTCCGCCTCGGCTGCCATGTTTGCTGTTGATTATAGATCAATATTTACACAAATCAAAATTTTGATATTATTACATACATTTTTCATGTTTCACATAAATGCTTTGTTAATTTTTTCAACCTTTTATTCAAAACCGTACTTTCAAAGAAGCAAACCAAATATTAAGTGTTGTAAGCGAAATTATTTCGCTTTTTGATTTTGAAAATTATGTTATATCAAAGACATAGGTTTCAGCAATAAATAATTGTGCAATAAATCACTTTAATTTGTACTATAGGCGTTTTTGAGTTTGTTTCAAAACAGTTTATTTAACCACGAAAAAAAGGTCGCCTAAATTTCACCATCAAAAAGAAGAAATAATGTGTTTTTCTACGCTGTATTTCTAACGAGTAATTTTCTAGTTCTGCTACAATAAGCCTAATGTTTGTATAATTTGAAATGACGAAACTATTATTGCAAATTCATGGAAGCGTTTAAATAATTTCGTATTTTTCATGGATATGATATTCTTGTTCTAGTTGTTTCCCTTAGTGGTGATAAAAACTACTTCACTCAGCAAAACGCAACTGTAGAAGCGAAATGAAGGGAAACAAGTATATTTCAGTGCTTGGCAAAAAAACTGAAATAAGTAGGTAAATGTTTGCAATAGGAAAAAAGTATTTTTCTATTATACATTTCTTAGTTTCAATTTGTTTTTCCATGACAAAACTTAGAACTTGCACAATAAATTGTTTCACTGAAAATCTCATAATTGTAGGTATAAGGTTTTCGTTGTGTTTTGAAATGTTTACACAAACTTTACTCTGTTGGTGGTTTTATATAAGTTTAAATATATCATACAAAAAAGTATCGCAGGGAGGTTTTATTTAACTGCACTTAATTTAGAGCAAGATACTCCATTTTAATATATTTGCATATATATATATATATATATATATAATAGAGAGAGAGAGAGGAAGACAGGCTCTTCAATTCCTCTGTAACAAGTACAATTTTCCAATTTTCTGCAGCAATCACATTAATGCTTCTAAATATATACACATACAAAGTTTTTAATTTCTTAAAAAAGAAATACCTTGCAATGAAGAATTTAATTGGAAATACATTTGCTGAAATAGGGAAAACTAAATAAATAAATTCCCTAGTGGCGTATCAAAGACTGCATATATAAAGTCTCGGGACTTCTGTGATAAACCTAACAAATCTAAATATAGAAAATATGCACTTAAGGTGTTAGGAATATGTCCCTGCATCATTTAATATAATGTAAGGGTTATCCTAATTTTATTAACAGTTATTTTAAGTTATGCACCTATCCTATCTTTCTAGTTTCAGCTTACAATTTCCTACTAGAATGTAATTTCAGAAACATAGTGAATGCAAATGAGTAAGAGTATTATTTAACTCGATATTTCACCGACTTCGAGAGAGAGAGTGTGATTTCTTGACTAGCGCGCGTTTGCTTTTTGACTACGTTTCTCTTAGATACTACGCTCGGCTATACTTTAGACCTTTGTTTGGCATCGCCAAATTTAATTAATATTTAAGGGCCAACTACTTAGAGCTCTGATAGCTGCGGCTATATCTTCAGATAGTTTTAGTTAAGCTTAGTTAAGTTTAATTTCCTATTCATTTAAGTTCAAGCCCAAGTGGAGGCTTTGCTGTCGTTGAGTTAGGAGTTGATTGTAATTATTCTGAGAAATAAAGGGGTAGTTAATCCTTCTTAAGTCCTACGTGTTTGTTCACACACTTAAGCGATTATTCGCTTACTAGTGTTTTGTGGGGTTCAATGGTTTGAACAAATTAAATAAGTTAAACCCCACAATACCTTAAATAATTTTTAAATTAAAAAAATGCACCATATTATGCATTTTATTATTATGAATTCAGTTTTCCTGTTTAATTCATCATATGAAATACTTTTCGATGTTTTCAAAAACAAAGTCAACATATCTTGAAGCTGATTAAAATGGCAGTTTAAGAAACTTTGCCTCGTTTCTAGTACTAAGATACATAGCTATGTTTCTGATTTTAAGTTATCATATTTTAAGTTAGTTTTTTTTTTTTTTTTTTTTTTTTTTTTTTTTTTTTTTTTTTTTTTTATTTTAAGAAATA
>KK112095.1:37924-52521 GCA_000611955.2 Stegodyphus mimosarum
TTTTCTACCATTCAAGTCAAAGCAGAGTGTCTGATAGGAAACGAATCTGGTGAAAACTACTAGTCTTCAACTGCTTCATTCCGTCAGCATTGGATGAGCTTGTATTATCTGATAAAGTTCATATCTGATAAAAATATAAAATATGATAAAAATAATATTAGGTAACATTGATATGCTTACCTATTGAACAAAAAATCGAAAACAAATCAACACACTAAAAGCAAAATTCTTTTATGAGATTTATTGTTTAAAAACACTTTTATTAACCCTAAAGGAATAATAATAATGTTCGCAGAACGAATAAGATACTATTTACTAGTTAACATGTTAAATATTTTGAAAAGACAAATAAACATGAGCGGTAATTTCGGTCATTTAAGACAAACTTCTGAATAAAATAACGGGTGGTTTTTAAGAAATTTTCAAAAAGATACGAAAACTTTGAACTACAGTCGGTGCAGAAATTTGATAAAAATTCATGTTTAAGCGTAGAACATACCACCCGTGCATCACTCAAACAAAATTAATTTATGAGTGATGAATTCACACTGACAACGAACATTATTCTTTACATTTACTTAATATATTGTCACTGCCTACTAAATATATTGTATTGTTATTATTATTGTAGTACAAATTCTTTATTACTTATTAGTGCTGCCGAAACTAAATAATTGCAAGCAATGTTATATGTACTATAAGAAAGTAGTTCAAATTACATGGCGTTTTTTCTTAGGAAAATAACAGTTAATTTAAGTCCCAAGGAAGAGAAGACTGTTTTTAGTGCTAATTCAGTTAAACTAGATACTAAAAAAGCTTCACATTACTATTTTTAGAGCTGATAAATTTTAGGTGATATTTTAGGAAGGAAAACTGCCTTATGTTTTACTAATTTCATATGTGTCTTTAACATATAAATAAAATAAAATTTTATTCTATTTTAAAGTGGAATGAAGTGTTCGCACATCTTACGTAATTTTAAAATTAAAATAAGAATGGCATTTCGTATTACACCAGGATTGTTTGCCTGACTTTCTGCAATGATACTTCAAATCTCACTACTGTCTTTCAAATTATTTTAAATCAATGTTATAAAATTTCAATACATAAAAAATTTTATTAAAATTGGTTAATAAGTAAGTAAAAGAGTAAATAAAGAAAACAAGTAATAAATAGGAAATAAACATATGGTATAAAAATGTAATCTCAAGTAAAATGAAAAGAATGTAAACCGAAAAATAGCGTAGTGTCTAGACAAGCATTTAGATTCATGACATCAGACCTGTTTCTTGCTAAGAAAATAAAGTGCGCAAGACCGTCTCCGGATTTATTTCCTTAGAATAAATGGGAATACGAAATGGTGAAAAAGAAGAAGAATATATATCCATGGAAATCTTTGCAGCTTCCTGCTTCCGTAAAGATGAAAAGGCTAAAAATAGAGAATAACTTAAAAGAAAAAATATTTAACAATTAAAGAAATTTTTAACAACAGAAAATCAGCAATTATGTTTATACATACAATGCAAAGCATAGTGTCTAGAATGCACCACTCTACACTTATCCTCCTCCCATCTCCCACTTTTGCACGTTGTTGCCGTTTCGCATTTCGTAAGATTTTTAATTATCCCTTCATGTCATAAATGCATATCCTGTGCCAGACTAAGGGTAAAATGTATGTACTTCTTAACAATATATTAATGTTAAAACTTTTAATATAGTTAGTAAGAGATGTTTCTAGCTTTTCTAATCAGTACGAAATTTTTCGTTATTTCCGGGCTGCTCGCTTTGGCTACGTTTGAATGCAAAAAATTGTCTCTTAATTTTCAAGCCACTAATCTATATTCATAGTGTTCAAAAACAGTGACTATAAATATTACTTCCTTGAACATCTATCTTATTAACTTTGTACTATTAACTTTCTCAAAATACGTTAGATAGCTTTATGAAAACATTTTCAAATCAGAGCATAGAACACCGTTTTAAGTGCAATTTAACTTCATTTACTGTCACCACGAGCTAACGTTCAAATAAGTAAATTACCTTCGTAAGATAAATACAAAATGTTCAATCGTTTCTGTCCAAAATGAGTTATTACAAAAAAGAATTTGATAATTTAATTCACTGTTCAGCATTTAACATTGAAAAACCTGAACACATAATTGCAGATCAGTTTCACCCTTGCATGGTATCTGTCTTCCCATCTGGAAATGGAATCTTCCAACAAAATAACGCCTCAGTCACAAAGCTGGAATTGTATTGGAGTGGTTAGAGGAGCATAAGGATGAATTCCAATTAATCTCCTGGCCACAAATTGCCAGACCTCAACCAGATAGAGCATATTTGAGATGTCATGAAGCCGCAGCTCGGAGCTCAATGTTGGAATATCTCGACTTTACGTGACAGCTGATTAGACGTTTAACACAACCTGTCTCAAGTCGTCTACCAAGAACTTGTTGCATCCCCGCCAAGGCGAGTTGCAGCTGTTTTGCAGGCCAAAAATCGCGCAAAGCATTATTGTGTAAGCGGTCATAATATTTTGGCTCTTCAGTGTATATATATATATATATACATAGATAGATAGATAGATCTATACATATATATATATATATACACACTGAAGATCTCTTAATATCTATCTAGATATGTCGTGCTGTCGATTGAAAAACAAAGAGGGAGGTGCACAACAACATGTTATAGCAGTCCCATATACAAAATTTCAACGTTCTGAGGTTACTCGTTTTAGAGTCATGTCAGGTTCATAAATAAATATGTACAGACCTCACGAAAAAAGATCTCTTCTGAATCCATTATAAATCCATTTTACAATCCGTTTTGAAAAAAAAATAGTCCTTTATTCTGCCCGTACGTACAGATGTCACACAAAGAATATTTTCAAATGGAATCGAGAGCGATCGGAATAAATATGTTCATTGAAGTATGACACCCGAAATTTATGGCTATTACAATACTCCCTTTACTTCCTACAAATAAGTAAAAATGATCAATAGAATTAGTGTAGAGGTGGCAACATCAGCATTTTAGCATACGGTGAATAATTAAGCAATGCAAATTTAGAGCTTTGTAATTACGTTTCGTATGTTTTTTTACGTAACAACTGAAAAAACTCCATTTGTATTACTAAAATATATGTAGTTGTGAAAATTAATTTTTTCTTTTAATATCGAAGTTCAATATGACGTACCTAAGTGCAGTGCAGTACATTGCAATACAGTTACGTATTAAGCACTTTATGTATTTGCTAAATCTTCTGTTTTTTTTCCATTTCCGTATTCAACATTTCTTTCAGCAAAGAAATGATGAAAAATTCCACAGATTTCTTAGCTTCAGCTAGAAGAAAAAAAAAATAATTCCATGCTCAAAAATGCACAAGGCATTAAGTACATCATTATTAGCATTCCATTTCCAGAATATCAAAAACTGCTGCTCTTAATATGTTACTTATTCGAAGATTACGTATTTGGTCATTATATCTCAAGAATAATGAGGTTCTTCACTTGATAAAAGATGTGAAAAACGAGGAGAATTATGAGGCATTATGCGCTCAAATTGACAAAACTGAAGAAATGAAGTGACAATAGCAGCGTATTCTTAGATTTAATGGGCATTTCTTCATCTATTAAAACTTGATGTTTCCCCACAGTTTCATAATAGCGTAAACATGGAAGCAATGAATGCATGAAAGAACTAGTTTTATCTAACAAAAAAGAGCTTATTAACTAACCCCGAGCTTTGAATGAGCGTCTATTAGATGTTACGCATAATTTTAAATGCTTTCTGTCTCCCATTCCTCCTCTTTTTTTCTTTTATTTTGTAGAAAGTTTTATTAGATTAACTGCAAAACCTTAAATTAGATGCCATAAAACTTACGTACTTCCCGGGGAAAAATATTATTCTGAATAAAATATTCCTTTTAGGCTGTCGTTTATATGTTAAAATCTCCTGACACACTATCAAACTGTTTGAAAAAAAAGGGAATATATTTGGACATTTACTAAGTTACCATCACTGCACTATTATTGTCTCATCATTGCAGAACATAAAGCATAAAAAGTAATTATTTGCTCATAACAACGACATAAAATATAGCACTTAGGTCTAGTCTAACTATATTCCACGCAAAACGTAACATGCTAATGATATACGGCATATGTACACAGGTAAAAATAAAAAAAAGGGACAGTTCTAATATCTCGCGTTCTGCTGGGCCGATTGACGAAATTCAAATTCCGCTTTTCATGTTTCGAAAGCGCAGCTTAGGATTTATATTAGATTTATATATAGCATTGTTCTAATATAGGTATTTTGACACAACATCTAACTTTTTCTCAAATGACAATGACATGCCAATTTTTTGCCACATTACCATTCTACGACTCAAATTATGCCTAAATATTAAATTTTGTAAAATTTGGTGCGAAATTTACGAAGAAATTCAAAACTTTATCTTGGCATATTTTTTTTTTTCAGTTTGCGTCAGGAATAATTCGCTTGGCGAACTTCTTAATTAATAGCAAACTATTTTCCTTTACTTTTTTTCACTGTACGCGAGTGGAAAAATATCATTGTTCAAGCTTTCATATAATTTTAACAAATTTCATCAACCACATTTGGCGTTATTATCACTTATAACATATATGTCAAATTTTAAATCGAGCCTGTATGTAAATTCAGTTATATCTTAGAAAGTTTTGAATAAAAAACTAGTTTTTTGCTGTTGTAACTTGAAATACGTTTACTTCAAGATGACGTTAATAATTCTATTGGTTATTGAAAACAACTTCGAGCGCGTTCGTCTGCGCGTGTTCGAAAAATTTATAAAAAGTATTTAAAAATAGATATTTAAAAATCAATCATAAAAATGTGCGAATTATATTTGAGTTAAGCCTAGATTTCGAATTCTGGAAGAAGAAATTAAGTAAGTTTAATAAAGAGAAATATTAATAAATATATATCAAATTCAATTAACAATGAGGAGCTAAAATTCTGAGAGCTAATTTCTTAAAACTACTCTTGCGATTTTTACAAAACTTGGCAGTTTGGCATAATTTCAGTCGTAGAATCGAAAAATGGAAAAACGTAGCATGTCATTTCAGAAAAATCCGATTTTGTGTCAAAATACCTGTAATGAAACAATGCTATATATACATCTAATATCTATCCTGAGTCGCGCTTCCGAGACATGAGAAACGCAAGTTGAATTTTGTCAATCGGTTAAGTAGAACAACGGAAGATGTAGAACTGTCTCATTTTTTTCGCAGTGTACTGAAGCCTTGCGTGGTACTATTTCTATGATGAATACAGTGCTAAAAATAGTGTCTAGGCTAATTGTACAGTATAAATAGGTAGCTATAATGCGCTTTAAGATCATGGACATTATCTCTTACCGTGATAGAGAATAATACCATTGTCTTATAAGGTATTTTCTCCCTGCTTAAAGAATGCGTTCGTGGTTAAGGTAGCACACTCGCGGAGTATCGCGAGGTCCAGATTCGGCTCCGGCGAGAGCATTGCTCATTTTTCGTATTTCCTATTGAAAAGTCCTAATGGCTCTTCAGCGGCGCCAGAACTAAAGGGCGGTGTATGATGATTCTTCACCACCAAGGTTTGGCGTTTGGTTCATCTAATTCCCAGTCGCCCTATAAAAGGGGACTATATAGCGTGTTTCCTCCCTCCTTCCAACATACCGTCGTGGTGTAAAAGTACCACACTCGGAGCGTATTCGAGAGGTCGAGGTTCGAATCCCGACGAGGACATTGCTCATTTTTCATGAATTTCTGCTTCAAAATTACCCTAATAATTAATTACCTGTACAGTGGCGCCCGAATTAAAAGGTGGCGGATGATGATTCTTCATCACTAGGATTTATCGATTGGTTCCCCTAATACCCAGTCACCCTTTAAAGGGGTAAGTTTATAAGGTATTTTCACTAACTAACAGAAATTTTAAAACAAATGCGTCTAAGATCTCAAAACGAAAAACCTTGCTAACGGACTTCATATTCTTTGCGTCATGCGAGTTATGCTTAATTATCTCCACGCAACAACTGGATAAATTCATGCATTTTTGCGGGAATATAATATAGGAACTCAAAGAATAAAAATTTAGGAAACCGTGAAGATAGCAAAATGCTTGTATTTAATCACAATTTTAACTTTTCTATCTCTTTCTATGTAGTTAATGACGTTTAGTAATTAATGACATTTTAGTGCAAAGTTGCAAACTAATAGAATGAGATAAAAAGCCTGAGTGTTAAAGGCACAAAAGAGTACAGGTTCATAGTTAGAATAAAACCCCAAGTCCTGAGTTAATTTCACTTTCTCTGTATGAAAATAATCATGATCATTTCTAAGCGATTCCTGTCTGCAGTCAACATGTAAATTAATGCATGTCAGAGTAGATAACGCACTTAAATATGTAATGCATACAATAAATGTTACGAATTTTATATTTAGGTAGGTAATTTTAGTGGAATTATAGGTAAAATTGTTGCGTTTCCTTCTGTATAATGTAATACGAAAAATATAACGAGAAGACATGCCGGAAAAGTAAGATAACAGAGACAAGTGCATTGAACATTGACTAAATGGAAATCTCGATAATTTGGCGAGATATCGCCACGCTGGCAACAGTTTTTTAGACTTATTTTGTAGCCAAATTTGGCGATGATTTGCAAACATTTTGGTCCTGCCTCTGTATCACCGTAATAGGTAATGTAATTGAATAAATTTAATTGACCACTATAATTTGTAACCGCAATTCGACCCTCATATTGCTTTCCAGTAATTTCGAGAAGCATGATATCTCGGCAATAATAGCAATACTAGAAATATCTCGGCAAGCCGGTTGAAAACTAGATAAGGCCGGAGAGAGCGTCTGCTCCTAGTTGGTTAGTTATTGTACTTGCGAGTTTAGCTATTGTGCTTAGTTCAACGTGAACTGAGATATATCCGCTTTCTCGATAGAGCTTTCTTTTTAGGTACGCTTTACTTTGCGTTGTGTTTTACGTTCTTAGTACTTTGAAGAGTTGTACTGCGTGATACTGTGAACACTTGTATGAGGATTTCAACGGAAAACCCGAGAACTTTTGCTTAACAAATTTTACATTTTGTTTAACAAAAGGAAAGGTAAAAACAAAGATTGAAGCAGGTCAAGAGCAAATGAAAACAGAAATTACCTGCATAATAGAAAGGCAATTTGAAGCTAAGGAAGGCAGAATAGACGCGGTTGAAAATAAAGTCGAACAAACTGAAGAAAAAGTTTCGTTTGTCAAAGAACAAATAGAAGATAGAGTTTCCTCCATGGAACAACAAATTGACTACAGAGTTTCTTCTGTCAAAGAAAACCCAGAAGAGAGATTTTCTATCGTGGAGCAACAAGTCGATGACAGAGTTTCTGCTGTTACCAAAGACGTTGACACCTTAAAGAAATTCATGGCGACAGTAGCAAGCAATTCTGATGGTTCTAAATTTTTACGCATGCTTTCTCATCCCTCTCTGAAGCTATCCCCATATGGTGGTAAGACCTCTTGGCAAGTATATATGACGCAATTTTCTGTAGTACCGGGAGCGAATGGATGGGACTTGCAAACCAAGGTCTGTCGTCTCACCGCTTCTCTGAGAGCGGCCAGACTCATACATCATTCAGAGGCTCCCCGAAAACAAAAGGCCAGATTTCGAAACTCACTCTGTCCGGCACTTTGGAAAGAAATGTTTGAAATAACTTAAAATACCGTCAATAGAAGACCACGGAAACACTCCAGGAGCTAGCCACGGATGTTGAAAGATTGTCACACCTCGCCGTTTCGGAGTGCCCGAGAGACACAAGGGAAATTCTCTCCCCTCAATACTTCATCGATGACATTCGGGATTCGGAAATACAGAAGGAATACGAATGGATGAGATTCCCAAGTTAAGGTTTCTCATCTCGCCACTCGTCTGTGAGTAGAAGCAGCGGATATTCTTCAAACGCTTCCCGAGAACCAGAGCACACTTCGATGCTCTATCCGGCGAATTACAGCTGCTTTGGGGAGACGTGTTGAAAAGATTACGGCATGCTTCAATTAAAACTCCTTTCAACAGAAGCCCACAGAAACATTCGAAAAGCTCTCACGGGTGTTTGAAAACTGTCTGACCTCGCATTTGAAGCATTTATTCTGATTCTGTTAGGTGATAACTTCAGTGGAAATGATCCGTTTAGGGAAATGCATCACACAATGATAATTATTCTCCATTATTCTCAAATTTATTCCCTCATACAATTTTTTTCAGATACAGAAATTCTAGCCTCGTTTGTTTCATATAGTTGTTGTTGTTGTCTTGTCTATGAGTTTCATGGAAGTCTGGTTGCCAGAGCCTCAAGGAGGTTGGACTTCTGTTTGTTTCATATAATATTAAACATAAAATATTAAATTTTCTAATAAAATAATTTTGACAGATATCAGCTTAGGTACAATAATTATACATTTTACGAATACTGTAATCCGTCACTTTCTACTCTTACATTTTATGGTCTTTTTTCCAGGTGCACTGTGTTAGTGAATTCGAAAGACGGAAATTGAGCATAACGTTTCTACTCTTTCAAACTTAAAATTACCCTGCCCCTCAATCTCTTAAAATACTATGAGGTTCTTATTTAAAATTAGTGATATCTGAATGCCAGATTTTAAAATTATGTCTTTGCTTAATATTTCAAAGTTCATTCTTGGAATCAAGTCGTCAAATAAAAATGTTGTGCCTCTTCAAAAGAAGAACAGAATAAAACAAAGTTAATAATTTTGCCTCAACCTACTATCCCACCAAGAATTGCGTTGTGATTTTTTTAACCGAACAACCTATGAACCTTGACGCTAGTGAGTCTGAGATAGATCATGTATTTTAAAAAATGTATCTTAAACATAACAAAAAACAAATTAATCAGTATTAATTTTTAAGAAAAACCTTAATGTTTATTTGTCAAAACAGATCAAATTATGAGAAATCAATATGAATTAAATAATAAAAAAAGTCATTCATCTCTCCGGGGAGTGGAAATAATCTAAGAAAATTCTAACAGTAACAGCGAAACATTTTTGTTTTAAAAATTCAGTAATTTCATAAAAAATAAACAACTTCAAATTTAAATAACTACCTTTTAATCAATTAATCAAACATAACTATTTCATCTCTTAACAATTAAAGCCTTTTATACAAAGCTAAATATACTCTTTTTTAGCAATTATAATCTTTTCCACTTATTATTTCACAGAAAACACAAGAGTTCTACTATTCAGAACAAATTTATAATTTACTTATTGCACAGAAAATAAAAGAATACTGCTATACCAAACAACTTAAAATTTCCTTCTTATTAATTCACAAAGAATAAAGAATACTACCAATCAGGATAAAATCCTTAAATTTTGATATCTTATTTAAATGGTCAATTAGCATTTAGAATTTAATTAACAGAATATCACAAAAACACCCTTTTAGGAAGATTTAGAATGTTAACATAGGAACAAAATGTTATTTCAGTTTTACAATTTACTTTAACTCAGCATGGAAGTAAGCTCATCAAATAAAACAAATTTCAATTTTATCAACATCTCGGAATCCTTAAAATACAGACATTTCACTATGTAACCAAATTTACAATTTTATTATAATTAATTTTTTAAACGAAAACCCCCTTTCTTTGCTGTTTTTGTAATTAAGTATAAACTGAAATTTTCAGAACCCCATTCATTATTTGTTTCTTAAGATGTGACTAATCAAGTAAGAAGAATGACTTATCTGATAACTTTACGGTACGCCAGTCCTATAGTTGAAAGAAAAGATGACAGGTGACAGGTGACAGCAGGACAGGGCACCCGGACGGCTCTCTATGACTACTCAGGTATTACTCTAGCCCTGCAACCACCTAGAGATTACCCCGAGGGGCCAGCGTATATTTAAATCCCACTCATAAAGACATACAAGGCCGTACAGAGGCATGAAAACCGCAGCGTCATGCTGCTAGATACATGGTTTGACATTAGATATATACATGCAACATAATTTATTAGTACCATATAATGCATGGTGACTGAATGCTGAAATTCTCAAGAGCTGAGTTATGACTTTGTTCTACATACTTGCGTTAAGACTACATACATACAACATTATTTTTGAGGAATACATAAAACTAAATACTTTAGGACGTTGAATACATAATACGTCCCAATGATACATTAGGACTAAAAGTACATAAAACATAGGCAATACTTGATGCAGTCCACTCAATGCTTACTTATACGTATTTGAACTGCAAACTACATGCTACATCCTACAACTACATATTGCATTTAAAAAAACATTTATACAAGTATAACAAGTACGTATATCAAGTATAATACATAAGCGACTCATAGCGCATACTACTCAAAACATACAAATACATAATACATTTGAACTAAGTCCTTACTTGCGACTTTTATCCAGGAATTGCTTAGTACATATGGCCTACATACGCTAAACTAACTACATTCCTGCAAACCACATTAAATCTGAGAAATACATAATGCATTTGTTCTACATGCTTACAACATTAAAACTTAAATTACAAAGAATATGAAACGACATTCTACATACATTATAACATACATTAACTACAGATACAAAGATTACAAATATACGTACGACATTATGCATGAGAATTGTATTGTGTGTGAGACCTTAGGACATAGATTATAAGGGAATGCTCCAATGATACTTTAGGACAAGAGGTACACGAAACATTAGCTTTACATTGTGCATATTACGAGATGCATACGAAAACATTATACGTTTGAACTACATACATATTTACTTTCAACTTTATGTCCAGGAACTACTTAATTGACATAGGCAACATATTACTTGGGATATTGATTACATAAATATGTCCCAATAAAACATTAGAACAAGAAGTACATTAACGTTAGCAATGCTTAAGGCAGTCTGCTTAGTGCATACGGATTTATAATGCTTTTGTAATTACAACATTAAAACCTAGAACTACTACTGGACTTAACACGTTAATAATACTGGACTTTTTAACTTAATAAGCATAGAGTGTAGACTTCTAGATACAATAAACTTTACAAGTACTTAAAAATCAACAATACAATAGATTACTACATTACTGCAATAGAATCTTGTCATAGTAAAAATTACAGGGTTAATACAATAAACATGGAGTATTAACAACATACCTAGACTCTGTACAAAGGAAGGTTGCTTGCAAAAAGTTACAGAATTTCTGGCTGCTGCATAAGATAATTTACTATACATAGATACACTTCACAGTTGTATAGCTCGTAACAGTTGTGCGTACAATGCATTTTGCATTACATCCACATTATATAGTGTACACTTCCATTACTGTGCTAACAGCCTTTCACGGCCTTTCCGTACGCGTGAAACTAATAACAGTTAACATTCGCGTTCGTCAGAAACACATGCCATTGCTGTCCTAGCTACTTTAGTAAGCTATGGGAATCTTGTGTACCAAGGTTAAAATGCATGTGCTCTATTCCTGTCGGCAGAGGTCGGTCTCCATTTTTTCCAGCTTATCCATAATGCATTTGAACTTTTGCCGCGTACCTCGATGTTTTACAAGCAGACGCTTGAATGGCAGAACATTGGTGGCTAGAAATGTGATGTGCCAATCTGCTGTTAATGGGCACTCCGTGACATAGTGGTCTGGCGAGCCCAAGTTGTCACAGACACACATACTGGTAGCGGACAGACCCCTTTCTGCGAAATAAGTAGGGAAGGGGCCGTGGCCCGTTATAAATCGTGTGAAGTAGGGCGTTGAGATGAGCCGATCCACCTCTACTTTAGGAAAGAATTCATATGCTCTGCGGCCTTGCGGGATTCGGTGCCATTCGTCCTGCCAGTTTCCGATGGCAATCTCCTCTATTTGCCTCTTTAAGGAAGACCGGGGCAGGGGCACTTGAATCTGCTCCGTTTCCTCATTTTGGGCTGTCTCCTTGGCAAGAGCATCTGCTGCTTCATTTCCCTGGATTTCGGCGAATAAAAGATGACACCATCGCTTAACTGGAACGCCACAAGGTTGGAGAGAAAACTATGGATACACGTTGGTGTTCCGGACCACTACGAAGAAAATTCGGCGCAGACGTCATATGCGAACAGCAAGTTGGAACTGGAGTATAGGCAGATTAGGAAAACTTTCGTTAAGTCCCAGACCATCACCGAATCCTCATCCAGTTGGGCGGGAGCAGGAACAGGTTGCAAACGGCCGGAGGAGTTCTAGGAAGGCTACGGTACCGAGGAAGCCATCTTCCGAAGAATAAATTTTTTACCGTTGAATGGAAAACAGTCGGTTCTTTAAAGAATTCGAAAATTCGAAATTCATGACGAAGAAGAGCTATCTTCGACGAGTCAGGCAAATGGTTGTATCGAATGTTAACCCATACTTGGGAAAAATGGAGCCATAAGCCCCCCCTCTCTACGAAGAACATCCTTCGAACTGCACAAGAACGTGCGCAAGGCACGAAAGCAGAGCAAAGTAAAACAGAGAAGAAAGTCAGGCCGAAAAAAAACAACACCTGCAACGGCTTTTTGTTAAAGCGGAAGGCCATAAAACGCCAAGCCCCGCTAAACAAGGGGGAAAATCCCGTTCTACAAACCCCGCATACATCCCTGTAAAATTTCTCGTTTCTCCGAGGTGTTGAACTAAACACAAATTCAAATATCGTCAAGCTCGCCAAACGAATGCCAAGAAATTTGATAACACGTGCAAAGCCAAGTGGCAAACCTAAATTCGACCCAACGGAAACCCCTTCTGAAATGCCCCCAACACGTAAACTTAAGATTCAGTTAAAAAGTGCAACTTTTTCAATTCCTTCCCCCACTATTCTTATCACAAAGCAAAAAATAGAATTCAGTTAAATAATTGACTGTATCTTAAAATCTGTTAAAGCTAGAATCGTGAAAGTGATCTTAGATTAAAAAGCTAATTTTTCTGCATCCAGTGATATAAATTAATAATGGGTCAACTTAAGTAATATAAAATAAAGTTTATTACGTAGAAAAGCACCCAATTCTATTGTGTGTTTCAACGCGTTTACGAGTAACGAGTGGAAAATACGTATCATTCTTAACTACCAAAAACCCCTAATTAAAATTAAACAAAAGCAAATATAAATAAAGCATATTAAATAAAATACACGTTGTGTAGCATAAATTTAGAATTATAATAAAAATTAGTTCTTAAGTCATAACTTAAAAAATTAAGTAAATTTGCTACACAACAGTGGCCTCGTTCTGAACTTTAGGAGAGAAAAGAGCCATGGAAAGCGTTGCTATATTTTTACACAAAAATTTCTTCACAGCCAATGATGTGTGACTTGGCGCGCTGTCAAAGTGAAAGAACCAAAGAAAAATGTTTGCAATTTCAAGCGAGCCTATCTTAAACACTCGATTACTAACAGGCAAAATTTTGATTTTCAAACTGTCCTGGTGATATAAATTCCTTTCTTTATTTAAGATAAGGGTTTTATAGGTTTAGATTAGAGCTGCTGGCAACCGCGTCTTACTGTATCGCCAGCTCTGCCTTAATATCCCCTAAGCTGTATTCCGGCTTTGGCGTTTTGCTATCCGAATGTGTAAGAATACGCGCCGCTAAATATATGAGCCACTTTAATTAGTCCATTTTAATGAGTAGTTTTTGACTATGGAATCCGCATTTCAAATTGAATTTTTTGTTACGTTAATTTAAATACCCGATAGGTAGTGGACGTTTGTGTGTAGCACGAGCTGTTAGCAGAGTATGCAGGACTTAAACACAAGCTTCCAGTCACTGTAGAACTCAACATATACTATGTTGAACCTTACATATATATGAGCCTATTTGTCTCTGATTTATTTGATCATTTAAGCGTCCTTCAGTCAAAGTACTGGAGACCACGTCAGTAGCTAAGTGGTTAAGACCGTTAAATGCTGATAGTTCGACTTGGCTTAGATTCGAACTCAGGCGAATGGGCTGGCTGCAGGGCAAGTTTTCCCCACGTGGAACTTGAATACGGCCCAGCTTCCCTCAGAAAGTATTCCACGAAAGCATCACTCCTCTTAGGCAGATAGTCCCCGTGGTTTTGCCGTATTCAGATAAATTAACCTAACCAAAATGACTACGAATTGTCACTCAGAAGTCTTGTTTTTTGGTTGTAAGATTATAATTAAAAACCAATTTTGTCTCAGGTTACCATTCGCTACAGAAAGATAAGCTAACTTCCCACTGATCCGTGAGTTCATAGGTCTCATGATACCTGACCATGAGATATCAGTACACAATTGTCTTTCTGTTCTTTGGGTGACTTCATCAAAAGAGTAGATTTCGGCTAAAGAGAAAAAACGCCCGGCATCCCGCTACTCACGGAAAGTTAGGAAGTTTCGATCAAAAGAATAATCATTGGCGAGGAGACTGAAGAAACAAATTACTAAAAAGGCGTGTCGAGACAAAATCTTTCCCAAGTTTAATAGCTTACCACATTCCCTTAAACTACACTGGTGTGCAAAAATTAAGGACGAAGTCGAAAAATTAGCATATCAGCTGAA
>KK112096.1:0-69402 GCA_000611955.2 Stegodyphus mimosarum
TTAATCTTAAGTCAAACTTAAATAATTAAGTGTTACATGAAAATTTGCTACACAACATAAATATTAAAATTTAGTTTGTTTCTTTATTTAAAATTATAAAATGGTACAAAGGATTAAAAAAATAAGCTTAATGATAAGCGGGTAAATTGTTATAAGAATAAAATTTATAAACGACGAAGATTGAAATCTAAATACAGATGTACAACTGTTCTAAATTACATCTCTAGTCAAATACATAGCTGTATTTAATATGAAAGGCTATGTCATTAAACAACAATGAAAGCGGAAAAGAAAGCAGAGGAGCTGCATTATAAAATCTAACTACTTTATAACCTAAAATGTGCAGTGCATTTGCAATGGCAGTGCGTATGCATAATAGAAGTGCATTAACATGCGCAATATACTGTGGGAAAAGGTTTCCTAAAAGCTAATTTAGAAACTCCTAAGAAAAGCCGAGATAAAAACATTTATTAACAACATCTAAGGACAGAACTTCAAGAAACTTACCGCAGGCACTGTGGCTAGCTGTAAGGAAGCGAAAGTCATAAGGACGACTCATTATACAATGGTCAAAATGTATTCTAGTGCAAAAGAAATTTACTTAAAATTGCTCCTATATTATTGCTAAATTGAATTAATAAAGGTAAGTGTTTAAGCGTGCTTGAAACTGCGTCAGAAGCCTTTCCTTAAGAAGAAATAGTTTTCCTACCAAGGAGAAACATAGTTCTAAGTGGTAAGAAAATTTCATAAATTACTTTTCTTGCTTCTTAAAATAACGAGAAATAGAAGATCCAAGTTAAAAATATGAGTGTTTAATTACAAATAGAACTTTAGCATATAGCTAAAATAACTTTACCTTCATCTATTATAATCTGAACGATTTCTGAAAGAAAAGAACTTGAAGTTGCTAAGCAATAATATAGAAATGATTGCAAACTGCAGATTTAAGTTTAGAAAATCATGGATTAAATAACTTTGAATCATGAATAATATGGAAAATATATTTTGAGTCCAAAAATTTATAACTCTAAATACATATCAGCAAAAACTATAGATTTAAATTAGAGTTGTCTATAGGTAATGTTTTTTATAGATTCTTTCAATAATACAATAGGTAAAATCAAAAATAAATCGCCAGAAATGTAACATCAGACATACAGAACACTGTCACATGGCTGCCTTTTACATTTGTGTTTTCTGTAAGAAATGCTAAAAGGCAAAAAAGTAAAGAATGAGGTTAATATTTGGATTTCAGGTAAACGACTAGCATTTCTATTACAACTGATGTGTATTTCTGCTTGGATCCCATAAAATGTAACAATATCGTTTAAGTAATTGAATATTCCATAGATACATGGCACACATAAATTAACTCTAAACATTCAAAGTTTTCCCCAAATTCATTTTCAATATTTTCCTTGAAATTTTCTAACATTTAAAATAGTTTTACAATTTTAGGTCTCATTATTGCATTATCCATTTGAAAGTAATTTGTACTTTTGACTATATTCCTATAACCTACAGTATCTACAGGCCTTTTCGACGCAAAATAAACTGAGAGGAAAGAAATTTGCATTCAGCATAGTGGATAGACTGGCTTCAGATTAAAAAAAAAAAACAAAAGAAATACTTTTCTATAACGATGAATTAAATTTTAAGTTTCTGGATTGCCAAACTTGAACAACTCTTCTTTCTTTTGTCTGTATTGCAATTTTATCAAAAAAGCTCAAGAATTTTACAAAATCCACGTACTTTAAAGAAACACGTGAAGATAAATGTCCCTTGTGAGACATTACGCTTGACACATTATGAGGCAATTGTTCTTTGCTAAGATTTTCTTCTACCTCAATGCCTTTCGAAACTATGTAATATTGCAGATAGAAGATCATCAGCCATTTGGGCGAAAAAGTTACTTTAAGCAGCAAAGTGCACCAATCCAAGGGAGGTCTTTTACATCAGTTATTTCCAAACGGTGAATTTTCTAATGTGGCCCTGTTTTCAGGCCACGTTTCTTCCCGACATCTCACTATAGAACCTTCACCTTTCAAAGCAACCAAGCTAATGTATGAGATGTCACAAGCACTGAATGGCTACTGTAATTTCTTTACATAATGCAGATACGCAGATAATGCGAACGCATTTGGAAAATAATAAAAACATTTTCAGCTTAAAATTATTTTCAGCTGTGTGTTCTACTTGCATTTGGTTTTCATGTGGACATATAATAAATAATACATGAAAGAAAGCCAAGAAATGAGTTTTTTAAATATAGGGCACGTTTCACTGAAATATCTCCAAAAAATTGTTTCCCTAAATTTAGAAATTATAACGATAATTTATGAATGTAATATTTTTTAGACCTTTTCATCAAAAGTTTCAGCAAAAATGCGCTTTTCATTATTGCTGTCATAAAACAAAATCCTATTTTAATGCTTACCAAAGAACCGTAGTTTAGTTTTGAATTTAAAAGTAATAAAATAAGCTCATGAATATTAACGATTTACTTTACATTCTGACGATATTAAGTATAAAATTTTCAATTAAAACAATTTTTATTTAACAGCAATGCATTCCTCACATGTTCTTAAAAGTTACCGAATCTAATTCCCAACGTTTACGTGTACTGCCTTAAATGTGTCCATGTAGATAGGGTATGATAAAAAGAGCAAATTTTTTCGCCTGCGTTGTCACTCCAGCCGGAGGAATAAAAAACTCGCACTATCTACCTTGTTGGGTTTATCACATGGCAACAGCTTCAACGTTTTCGCCCTGAAATAAACTATAAACTGTATGTATATAAATGATAAAAGGATCTCGCGTACAGCATCTGTAACATGAGAAGAAACCTGAGTAGCCAAAATCTAATTTTGATGTATCGCATATAAATATGTATCAATTAAATTGTTTGCTGCAATCAAAAGTTAATTTTTTTGTTGCTGATAGGATGTTCTCTCTGACTTACCCCATATTCAGCAATTGATTTCGTATTCAGCGCATTGATATAACTAACAGCTCGTTTTATTTTCAGTAGATTCTCTAAACATGTATATTTCAATTTATCTTGTTCCAAAACAAACTGTTCCCACAAAACAATTAGAAATGTTATTATGTACAGAGTTCTAGAAAGCGGTCTATTGAAATAGGTGTTTTCAATGAATAAAGTATTTACTTCCATAAATATAAAAAAATACTTATTGAAGCTTTTTTATTTTGTGCAACCAGGAAATTGTATACCTTTAAATCCTTCCTTTCTCTTGTATAAGAGGCAATTATGTTTCTGGAAGTATTAGTTTCATCTTAGCTTCGCATTTCTCTGTAATTAGCTGGGAACAGTTTCCAAAACATTATCCTAAATATTTTTTTTTTATTTTTTGTTTTAAGCAGATGCGAAACATGGTTATACTATATTGCAGACCGATTTTGATAGTCTCATGTGATTATTGAAATGAAATTCTGTCAATAAACTTTATTTTTCGATATGTTTCAAGCAAAAATTAGACATTTTTTCCAGTAACTTTTTAGTATGCATATAATCGGCAAAACAGTCAGTTGTGAAATTTCGGGCAGTGACTTCACCGTTTTTGGCCTTAAGCTTGTTAAAACATCTGTTACTTGATGTTTATCACGATTTTCCCCACAAGAAATTTTATTTAATTCTTAAATGGGACAAATAAGAGTCATTTTCTCATCAGGAGTATACTACCCTAATCCTATAATTCCCCTTTTGGTATAACATATTGCCTAAATCAATATTTAAGGACCGAAGGAAGAAGTTGTGTGATGAATTAATATAAGGAATAAACATCACTGGCAAAATATATAACAGTATTTGAAAAATTATCCTGCTAATTTACGCAGATTTTTCTGCTTAATTAAGCTTAATTTCTGCCTATTGTAATATATTATTGTTAATATAAGTCGGGCATTCTTCGTTGGTTCCAGTTTAATTGATCTTCAAACTTTTCATTTTTAAAAGAAATTAACTTCCCTAATTTAGTCAACAGTCAATTGTGAGTAAATCTTGTATTTCAAATTTTCAGTAGGACTTACATTGTAAGAAGGGTATTTATAAATTATTTTAGTAGCATATAAAACTTATTAGTTGCAACAGTTAAAAAAGTTTTTTGGATCAAAAATTTGAAAAGAAAACTAATTCTGTAGTAATTAAGCAAAACAATGTTCTTATTTCTTTAATTAAAAGTCAAAAGCAAATGTCGTTATCCCATGATGTTGCAGCAAAATTATATACCTCTATAAATTTAACAACTATTATATTTCATTTTGATTTATTTATGCATCTGTCAGGATTGTTAGTGGTAAGTTGTGTTTACTTTTCATTCTTCAGGATGAATCTAGCTTTTTGATAAATTCTTTTATTGGTGCACTAAATATTTACATATATTTACATTATAGTTCAGGAATATTCGTCACCTCGCTCACATTCTCTTGATTCCCGATTCTCAATTACTTTTGCATCTAATGGTTCTGTGAGACTAAAGGTGCATCCAAGAAATAGATAATAAGAGGTTTAGCAAACAATAACAACATTTATTTACAAGAAAATATATGAAAATTTCAATCAATTAGAGATATATTATTAGGCATCTCTGCCTTCCACGTCCTACACCTTTAGCATCCTGCCTGCCACTGGCTATTGGAACGTACACAGCGCCCTCTAGCCGAATGGCGCGGAAAATATGTAACAATTACCATCCTGCACCCTCTATCGGCAGCTTTTATACAATGCCATTCATCGGCTAATTACATTCGGTCATTTTGACTTGACAATCATCCCGACAGTTCTGAGTACAAAGTAATTTTCTAATACATATCTATTTCTACATTAATTCGTATACACATTATTTGACATACATATTACTGATACACTAAGAAGAATTCACATTATGCTAAAATTGGATACCGTAATATACGTACTTAAACTCATATATTTTTTACCACTAACCATCCTGACAGATCAGATAACATTTCAGAAGTGGGATGAATCTAGCTTTTTGATAAATTCTCTTATTGCTACACTAATATTTACATATATTTACTTTATGGTTCAGGAATATTCGTCACCTCGCTCACGTTCTCTCTCGACTCGCGATTCTCGATTTACCATAGTGCGCCCTTGATCGGCGGCTTTTCTAAAATGCCATCTACCGGCTGATTACACATCTACGCTCATGTCCATAAATTAAGGATAATTCAGAGTCACGCGGAAATCGAACTCTAAAATAAATATATCACCTGTAAAATCGCTACACACATCTTCAAGAATCATATGCAAATTCCAGGAAGTAACCAGATGACACCGATGGTACGTCACAATGACGAGAGTGTAAGAGAGTGATATATAAGGAATACAGGCAAAGAAGTAAAATTGTTCGCAGACGCTTTATAAGCATTTCAGTGCAATAACCGAATAGTTATGACACAAAGGACGCATTTGGATGATTTTTTTACGTGGTAGAATTATCGGCCGTCTGGAATGCGGGCGTACCCAACTGGAAGTATCAGACGAACTTGGAAATGCCCAGTGTCATCTCCAGGCTTTGGCAACGATTCCAAGATGATGGGAATGTGAGTAGACGTTACAGCACAGGTCGCCCCAGAGTTACAACGCCGAATGAGGGCCGGTATTTGGCAGTTACTGCCAAAAACAACAGGCGGAACACAGTCTCAGACCTGTCTCGTCAGCTCTCTTCAGCCATCGGTACGACAATTTCAAGGCAGACCGTGTACAGATGCTGAGCACAGATTGGTCTATATGCTCGTAGACCTGTCAGATGCGTTCCACTTACTGCAACTCACTGTCGCCTGCGGTTAGCCTGGAGTAGAGAGCATGCATTGTGGACACCGCAACAGTGGGCTTGTGTGATGTTTTCCGACGAGTCCAGGTGTAGCTTGCAGTCTGATTCTCGCCGGACTTTCATATGGAGAGCTCCAGGTACCCGTTACCACCAAGAAAACATCATTGAACGACACCGTTACGGTGGTGCAGGAGTGCTCGTTTGGGGTGGAATTATTCTGGGTTCCAGAACTGACCTGCATGTTCAAATTGGAACCATGACAAGCCAAATCTATCGGGACGTCATTCTGGAACAACATGTACGTTTGTTTCGGGGCGCCATTGGCGCACAATTTGTGTTTATGGATGACAACGCCCGTCCTCACCGTGCAAATATCGTAAGTGAATGCCTTCAATCGGAGGACATCACCCGTATGGACTGACCAGCATTCTTATCGGACTTGAATCCGGTAGAGCACGTGTGGGACATGCTTGGCCGACGAGTTGCAGCCCGTCAACCTCCTCCTACATGTCTAATCCTTAATTTATGAACATGGGTGTATTTAGAATATCTTAATTTATGAACATGAGTGTGTTTAGAATGACGTCCCAATAGATTTGGCTTGTCATGGTTCCAATTTGAACCTGCAGGTCAGTTCTGGAACCCAGAATAATTCCACCCCAAACGAGCGCTCCTGCACCACCGTAACGGTGTCGTTCAATGATGTTTTCTTGGTGGTAACGAGTATCTGGAGCTCTCCATATGAAAGTCCGGCGAGAATCAGACTGCAAGCTACACCTGGACTCGTCGGAAAACATCACACAAGCCCACTGTTGCGGTGTCCACAATGCATGCTCTCTACTCCAGGCTAACCGCAGGCGACAGTGAGTTGCAGTAAGTAGAACGCATCTGACAGGTGAATGCCTTCAATCGGAGGACATCACCCGTATGGACTGACCAGTATTCTCATCGGACTTGAATCCGGTACAGCACGTGTGGGACATGCTTGGACGACGAGTTGCAGCCCGTCAACCCCCTCCTACATGTCTACCGGAACTTCAGAGAGCATTGCGTTTTGAGTGGTGTAATATCCCCCAAGATCAGATCGATAATTTGATACTCAGCATGCCTAGGCGTTGTACGGACTGTATTGCATCGTCTGGGAGACATACAATGTATTAACAATCATACCAACCATGTAATATTGATTTTTTGTAAATAGGTTTTTTTTTGTAACTTGCTCCAGGGATAAAAAATCGCTAATTTTTTTAATAATATCAAACATATAGCATCTTTTTTTGCTCTTTTGTTTAATAAATATGTTTTACAAATAAGTCAAATTTGTTTTGCTTCTAACTCTTCCTTTGTCTGATTTTGCATTGTCCTTAATTTATGAACATGAGTGTATTTAGAATATCTTGTTGATTCGTTGCATTAAAAAGCAGTTCTTCTCATAATGCATTTGCCTATAAAAAGTCTTGCAAAACATTTTATATTTATTTATAGCCTTATCTGACAAATGACTGGAAATTTTCTTTATCCTTTTTATCATGCAAGGCATCGTGGTTAGTTACTAGTACGGTATTGTAATTTCGTCAGTCTGCCTATCTGTTTATGGCATATGTTATCTTTTAGTTGTACTTAAGATGGTGATCGAACTGCTAAAATAAATTCTAACTAAATGAATGGTATACTATCTTAAACTCAAATACATAGAATTTATTTCTTCCATGGAAAACAATACAATTTTTATTCTTATTGATATTTTGTATCTATTTTGCCTTTGAGTTATTAAATAAATGCATAGTTAGCATAAGTAACACACGTATGCGTTGACAAATATTCGTTATGTATAGTATTATTCAATGAAAATCACTTTTAAACGCTCTCAAAACGGAAAATTTATGGATTACTGAAATACACATAATTTCTTTAGAATAATAATGATAAGCAGTATAAATCGACGTCACATGAGTAAATTTGGAGAATGAGTTCCGAAGACTAAATGTCAATGATTGGCGATCAACTGTGTAACTGAAAACGATGAAAAGGAAATATCTGCCTACAAAAGAAATACATAGAAGGTTTATAAAGCTTCAAACTAATTCACAGAAAAAATTGCTATGAATTAATTTGAAGATTCACGAATATTTTTAAGTATTTCTCCATTAGGTAAATGTTTTATTCTCGTCATTTGCAGTTCCGCAGTTGATGGCCAATTTCAATCGCTTGATATTTTTTCAGACTTTTCTCAGTTCGTCGTGTCAAAGCTCAGTTTTCTTAGTAAGATGGCTAAAGAGATGTTTATATTATTAACTTTTTATGTGTGAACTTCATTTTTTAAATATCACGTTCTTCGCCACATGAAATTCAATTTAACAGCAAAATCACAAAATATTTCTAAACAGCATATCTTTATTGTTCCCGATAGAGTGTTAGAGATTGCCATACATATTTTATCACCATTAAAAATAAATATAAAATACGTATAGGCAAATATAATAAGCAAATAGCGCATAAATGAAAAAAATCTAAGTTAAACCAAAGACAAATAAACAGATAATCGTGTCAATAAATTATTAAATCTATTAATTTAAAGCTACAATCCTGTCAACGTGATTATTAAGGAATATCAGTGCAGAAATGAAAAATATTATCAGATAATTCACAAAATAATTAAAAAGAAATCGCATTCATACGACAGAATTGAGAAGGCAACTCACAGGCAGGAGAACATCGAAGGGAATTGATTCGAACGAGAAAAAATTTGGCTGAATAAATGGTTGTCATACCACATTTTGTTCTCTAGTTTATGCATAACTGACCATCACAGCCAATGTTTCCTGATCTGAAGACTAAAATGGAGCAATGCCCCAAAAGTAGCAGGATTGAAGAATTTGTAGCCTGAACTCAAAAATGAATTACTTTGCAGCTATACACATTTACTAGCGAAGTAGGTTAGGTTAGGCTATTCAATTATGGCAAAGCACACGAGGGCTATCTGCCTAAAGGGAGGGAGGCTTTCGTGGAGGACTTTCTAAGGGAAACTGGCTCGTATACACGTTACACATGGCGAAAACCACGAGAAAGTCCATGCAGCCAGCCCGTTCGCGGGATTCGAGCCTCGGGACCAACTACCAGTGTTCAGCGTCTTTACCGCTCAGCCGCTGTTGAGCCCTTACTAACGAAGTAAGTTTCTCCTAATAGACTGTTAGAGGTTGCTATACATATTTTTATATTCGTTATATTATTTTTTAAAAAAAACTAGGCTGTCGCGTAGCCATCCGCCTAAAACAAATGTCATAAAAACGATATCATAAAATGAATAATCACTTTGATATGGTTTAATAAAGAGTGGAAAAAATTAAAATAAAAAATATAAAAGTTTTTATTTAGTCTTTATTAATTATTAATCCAAAGGGGCAATTTGCTCTGAAGGACTATTAATTTCGTTTTCGCATTTTGTGTTGATTCACTATAAATGTCGGTTCACTTTCTCAAATTGTTGCCACCAAATATTAGAGCCCTGTATTATATTTAAAGACATTAAATAATGAAGACTCTGCATAAATGTATGTATGTTTCTCGCAATGTGATAAAACAACTGTAAATAGAGCCGTCAAATTTTGACGGACGTATGTTTCCACCCATATAGGGGCACCTGGAAGCCCAAATTTGGAATTTGGAATTTCTTTTATTATCTATTTCATATTTTGTAAAACTTTAACTGATTTTATATTACCAAACTCAGTGATTTCAAAGCGAGCAATGGCAACACTGTACGAAAAGAAAACATTTTTATCTCCAGCGCGCGAGACTTTGTATAGGAAATCCTAAAGATATGCTCATTTTAAAATTATTTTGCGATATTGTTGTTGAAGGGAATTTTATGGCTTAGGTGCGAAGGACATTATATTTCATAAATAAAGGTAACACACAAAATGTTAAAAAAACGCCCCTTTGGACGTAATTTAAAATTTGAAACCTTTGAGTTTTTTTTTTTTTTTACATTTATTTGTTATTTTATTTAGCCATTGTTAATCGGATCGGCACAAATTGCAAATCTCATTGCTGCCAACTTTGAAATTTGATAAAATGGGAAACGTTTAGAGAAAACAGAGAAAAAATGGACGGTTTTCACGCTGTGCATTTCAAAGAAGCAACAAACTGGCTCAAATTCACTTTATAATGCACGATTTAGGTTACTGAACTATCTGTAATACAATTAAGGTGTCAAATACATTGATCTTTAATTGGATACTATAAAATTTATCCATTCTTTCTAATTATATTTTTTAACTTTCTTACACTTTTATACTGAAATCCGAATAGGGAAAAGAACCTTTATTTATCGAAGTCTTTCAAATACGAGAAAAATAAAAAGTAATAATTAGTGTGCATAATATTTATCTGGTTAAGCTTGGTAATGTATAATGGAAAAATAAATACAAATATCAATTAATTAAACGTATCTTTATATAAAAATTTACAAATTTCTGATGTAGATAAAAATACAGATAAAATGAAATTTAATAAGGAAAATGTCAATAAAATGTAATAAAAGAAAATACTACATTTCGTATGAAATAAAATTTAAGAAGAAAAATTATTCTGAATTTCTCTGGAGGAATAGAATGAGGTGGAGTAATAGAATCTGCAAAATTTAAACTTTATTCATTTAATAAATTTCTTTTATCTCTGGAAAACATTATCCTTAGTAAAGGTTAAATTTTAAAAATAGGAATATTCAACGATCCACCATGAGATGCGATGATAAACCAGAAGATTTGGCAACTATGAAATGTAGTAACATTCATAAGGGCACAATATAATCTGTGCTTTTCATCAGAAGGATGAAACTGATGCTTTAATATCAAATTTTTAATATTTCGTTTCAATATTAATTTAGAAGTCAAATAACAAAAATCAGCGTTATATTTTCAAATTTCCAATCTTATCTCGTTCATTTGCGCTTTAGCAGCTGAGGATGGTGGTTCGGTAAAACGACAGAAACTAGTTCTGGAAAATTTGAAAACATAACGCTGATTTTTGTTATTTGACTTCTAAATTAATATTTGTTCGGCGTGTTATTGTATCTTAATTATTTGGCTTCAAGTTACTTAACTTTAACCTTAAATCTTATAGGTCAGGCATTGCCAGTTTGTTTATTTGTTTATTTGTTTATTTTTAAAAAGATTGGCAAATGCACTGAATTTCCTTTTCATGAGGTATGAAGATGGAAAGACGCAACAGTTATCAAAAGTTATGCAGGATAATTAACAAGTATGTCTCTATGAAGCCAGAATTGCTGACATTCCTTTTTAAACTGCACCTTAAATTCTTCGTTAGCACTTATTTCAATCAGTTTTGCTAATAACATGACATCCGATTCTTCAATGTCACTGTATGTAATCAATCCACTGTGGTATTTCCATAGTAAAAAAAAATCCTCGAATCTGTCCTTTAAAGTCTGTGTGAAGGGCATTTAAATGTTGAACGTAGACGGAAATGTCATCATCCGGACAGTTTGTCTGTTGCAAACTGGGAAATTAGCCAATTTCCCATCTTACATTGTTTTGATTCATCAAGTTACTTTTGGCAAGAAAAGCTGCATTGATTAACTTCGTATATTTATTAAATTTAGACTGACTGCCAACTTGAAACTGCAAGTTACCCTCATTAAATTTAGTAAATCAGGTCTATTAAAAATCAGATTTAAGTATGTCTGGTCTACGTTTGATTAAATTTTCTTTTAAAATGAGATGTCTAGTATCCCAAAACTCTAAAACAGCCTCAAAAGTATTCAAAAAAATTTTCGTCTAACATAAGCTTTCGACAGGCAGCGTATTTCAGTGTGAAGGGAGTAATCTATGAAAGCACTCGCCATTTTCTTCATGTAACTGCGCAAATATCCTAGAATTCAATACCTTACTCTAAATTTTGTTTATTGTTTTAGAGCAATTGAAGAGGTTAATGCAAACTGGCACTCAGAATTTTAGTAACTAAATGTTGTCGATGGACAAAGCAGTGAACTATAAATACCCCACATACGTTTTGCTCTAAATGGCTTATAAAACCACAATAGCGTTTCAGACATGGCAGGGACTCACTCTGCTGCTGATACTTTATTGGATATAAAGGAATCGCTTTTTCCACGAAATAATTTCTCAAAACTTTTGAATGTTCATTCGCTTTTAGTGTCGTTTGTCAAAATTCTCGCGAAGAATGGCCTTTCATGGATTTCTTTGTCCATAACATAATGGACATATGCCCATAATAGTGCTTTATTACAGGGTGAAGTTGACTCATCCACCATATGGAGAAGTGGGTTGTTTGCAGATAACTACATAAGAAACTTTCAAAACCATCACTCATTTCATCAATACTTCTTTGATCCGTGTTGTTGCTCAAAGGAATTCTTTGAGTATAGCATTTGCAGGTTTGTGTATAACAAATTTGAAACCCCTTCAGTGCCTGGTAAAATAAACTGTTCTCCAATCGTATGCGGCTTTGCTGATTTTGCTATAATTAGTGAGATATTGTAAGACGCCTGAAAACCCTTATCGTCTCTTTTTCACGTCAATGCGAACACGTCAATGCCTTATGGTCTCTTCTGAAGTCTTTCGTGCAATGTTAGAAAGTATTTAAAATCTTTACATGTTTTATCAAGGTGAGAGCATCTCACATGTACCTTCAGTTTGGATGGTTTCACAGAGTCATTGGTTCCAACTTGCGTAAAAAACATGGCCAGGTGTTTGTCTGTTAATAATGGAATGAAGCCGCACTTCAAACAATCAATTTTACACTACTTACATGTTTTTTAGATTCGTCTATGTTTAGTAGTAGTTATTTATGGACAAAAATTAAACTATTTAAATATGATAAGAAGTAATAATTCAAAATGAATTCCCAGTGTAAAACCTTACTTTAATCTCGAGTTAGGTATATATGGTGTTTTTTAAGTTGGAGCATTACTTTTACCAGGTTTTAGTATTCTCTAAATAAAATATTACTCTTCAAACTTTGCATTATATAAAAGCGCTGGAGAAAACCAAATTAAAAATCCCACTTAATGTCCACCACAAAATGTACTAATACATTGAAAAGCAAAGCGTAACTACTTGGTATAAAATTGGATTATACACGTTATAAAGCAAACTATTGTAGTTGTTTTTAAAGAGGGATGCTGCGTTTGCCACAAAAAATAAACAACTCGTAGAATTGTCTTTGTTGTTAATTTTAGTCGTGTTCGCTTTAAACTTTAAAAATTACAAGGAATTATAAATATGATTAACGTCTCTAGACAGTTGCAGAAACTACAAAAATTACAAGGGATAATAAATATGATTAGCGTCTCTAGACAGTCGCAGGAACTACAAAAATTACAAGGGATTATAAATATGATTAGCGTCTCTAGACAGTTGCAGCAACTACAAAAATAATACGCTATATAAAATAAATTTGCTTACTTTTCTTGAAGTTTAAAAAACGTCGCTTTGGTTCATTTGTTCATTTACGGTTCATTTACAGAATGCTTAAACTTTCATGACATCCTGCTCAATGGGATCCGGTCTTGTGGATTCCAGTTTACATCTCATACATCCCCAAATTTTTCATACGTCTACATTGCAGGCCAGAGTACACGCCCTTGGGACTTCATATTTGGAAAATAGAGATTTTGGGATCTACTTTGGGAATTTATGATTTAAGTAAATCACATTAAAAAATAGAAAAAAACATATTTTAAGAAAAGTGTTAAATGCTTTAAATCATTTATTTATGTTTCAGAAAACTTCCACATTAAATTTGAGAGTAACTTGGGCTTTATTGAATGAGAATACGCTGGCGAGTGGAAGGTGAAAGTAACTTACACTCACGTTTGTGAAAATTGCAACACCAAGAAGGAATCGTCATAATTGAATGCAATTTAATACACAGTTGAGTGGTAGTGGTACAAATAAATGATTAAATGTTCAAAGCAAACAAACAAGAACAAGAGATCAGAATCAGTATTTTGTGTGGCCACCACGCGCCGCAATAAGTGCTGCTACACGACGTGGCATGGAGTCAAACAAAGTTTGAATGTCTGACTGAGGAAGAGCATTCCATATCGTTTGTACGCGTACCCAAAGTTCGTCTGCAGACGCAACAGGACGAGGATCACGAGCAAGACGCCCACCAATGACATCCCACACATGTTCAATTGGCGACATATCCGGGGAACACGCAGGCCAAGGAAGAAGCTGTACCTGCTGCGCTGCAAAGAAGGATTTAACAATCCGAGCAGTATGAGGGCGGGCATTGTCCTGTTGAAATACAGCGCCTGGCAAGCTTTGAAGGAAGGGAACAGCTTCGGGCTGTAGAACTTCACGGATATACCGGTTGCTGTTCAGATTGCCCACAATTCGTAGCAATTGAGATCGTCTATGATATGCTATGGCGCCCCAGACCATAACTCCGGGTGTTCGTCCACTGTGGCGTTCGATAATGCACTCCGGAAGGTGGCGTTCACCGGCATAGCGTCTGACACGAATGCGGCCATCATGGTACCACAAATTAAAGCGGGATTCGTCAGAAAACACGACATGCTGCCAATCAGCACGCCAGTCTCTATGCTGATTGGCCCATTGTAGCCGCAGGCGGCGATGGTCGTGCGTTAGGGGGATCCTGTATAAAGGAGTCCGTGCGCGCAGTCCACACTGCAGCAGACGTCTACGAATTGATGAAGCACACAATGAAACACCTGTAGCTATTGACCACAGTGCTGCCAATTGTCTAGAGGAAGCTGTACGGTCCGTCCGCGCCATGCGGACCAGGTGTCTATCATCGCGAGCTGACGTCACATTTCGGGGTCCACTCCCGGATTTCCGAGTTGTCCGACACTCGTCCGTCCACTGCTTCCAAACGCGCATCACTGTGCTGCTGTTACGCTGCACACGAGAGGCTACTGCACGATACGACAATCCAGCTTCACGAAGGCCGATGATTCTCCCTCGTTCAAACTCTGTAAGTTGTTCAAATCTCGCTCTCTTTCGTCGACGAGGCATAAGTACAGATTGAGTTAACGTTTACCACTAGCAGATAACCACCGATAACCATACACGCCTCGCTACAGCCGTCTATTTATTCGGATCCATCAGCCGTTCAGAGGGCGCTGCTCAGCATACGCATGCGCTACGGATTTGCAATTCTAATCATTTGCATATCATGCGCTAGTTTGCATTTTCTGAAAATTTCAGCTCACTCGCGTAAGTCCTTCATGGTGTTGCAATTTTCACAAACGTGAGTGTATTTCTGGGTGCGGCAAAACATTGCTTTCATAGAATCCAGTTGTTAATTAAGTTTGAAAGATAAATTTACCTTACATTTTTCCGAATGGCAATAGTTTCACGGCAATAGTTTCACGGAATGTCACGCGCACCGGAGATAAAAAAATGCTTTATTTCGAACAATGCTGTCACTGCTCGTTTTCATATTCTTAAGTGTGTTAATCAAAAATTTATTAAAGTTCTACTAAATATGAAATAAATAATAAAACAAATTCAAAATTCAAAATTTGGGTTTCCAGATGCACATGATGGGATAGAGGCCTACGTTGTTCAAAATTGGGTGGCTCTAGGTACCGTTGTTATTTCATAATGCGAGAACATACAGACATTCGTGGAGATTCTTCATTATTTAATTTCTTTAAAATAATGCACGGCAATAGATGTGATGGTCTATACTTGAAACACGAGATGCCGTTTATAGTGATACAATCCCATTGAGTTTCATAGATACTTTTAAGTTAATAAATACTATAAAATAAAGATTTGCGAAGGTGAATATTATACTATTATATTTTACAACGCATCTCAAACTTTACACAACAATGAAACAAAATGTCCAATAAAATAATTCAAAACATGAAAGTAATCAAAAACACGTACGTGATGTTTCGGGTAAGATATTGTTAATAATTAATAAGCACTCATCAGATGAATGCACCCATGCCACAACATTTTGTCTCATAGCCTATTCTAATATAAGATTATTCTTTGAGGCACGTTTTGTGCCTCAAAAAATATGTTGCTATATTTCTATATTTATTAAAGCTAAGTTCCCTTGTCAGGACTGAGTGTTCTGTGCATATTCTTGGCAAACATCGTTGTAACAGCTTTAAGTCCTTAAGTCCTGATCTGGAAGAGCTGAATGCAGCTATGTTCTGGTTGTAGATACTGTGATTAAGTGGTAGAATAACTGCACTTGAAAGGGATTTAAAATCCTCTTTTATTAAATCAATATTATTTACAACCACTTCCCAACTCGGGAGAGATACAGAAAATAACAGACCACACTTGGGTCTAAAATAAATAATCAGTTAAATTTAAACTAAAGCTAAATAGAAATTTAATTAATCTTTGCTCACAGAGCTATACGCGGAGTTGGTATCTAAGTAAATGGTGCGTAGCAAGACTTACTAATACTAGCGCACTTGGATTTATTTCAATAAGCAATCACGTAGCAAGCACTATGGCTTAGAATTTAGCTGCTAGCTGGTCAAGCGAACGTCGAATAGAATGATCGTGATCTGAGACTAAAAGCTCTCTCACACTGAGAAGTTTCTACCTTTTGCTTAAGTAGAACTTGGCTCCAATTCAAATTAGCTTAAAGCTGAAAACGCGCGCTTCTTCTAACGGGAAGTTGAAACATGAGAAGAGATAGAAAGATTTAAATTAAAATAAAACTTTGTTAGTTTAACTAAAACCTTACACCCTGTCAAACAACAGCGAATTTGGTTTTAAATGTATATAAAGCTCTTAAAATAAATATCCAAATTATGCATATGCTCAAATAGATCTAAATCATTATAAATTCGTGCTTTGAGGACTTTTTCTTATATCATAAATTTATGACTTATTACACATGCATAAATAAAAAAAATCTAATCCGGGCACCATGTCACTTCCTTGTACGGCATATTAAATTATAGAAATTATTTGCTTCGTTTAAACTTCAATCCTTGAATTTCATTAGAGATATATTTCTCATTTATTAAACTCAGTTCTCAAAAAATTAAAAAATACAAGAAAAGTAAAATACTAAATAGAGTACGCTCTCTCCAGTAAATGAAATTACTTTAAAATAAATATTTATAAAGTATTTTCTGCCATATACTGTCATGGTGTAACTGGAAGCACGCCCGACGCGCATTTGGGAAGTCTGGAATTCGAATCTCGGTGGGGACATTGAGCAGCTTTCAAGCTCCTGCATCGATGTAAACCTAATGACTCCACATATTGTTATAAATCTTATAAAGTTTCATCGCAACCAAAGAATTCTACATTTATTTCAGATATAGAAATCCATTCTTTCAACCCTTCAAGAATCTTCTGAAAAGAATTGCAATTCATAAAAATTACATAACATGACGTACTTAAAACTAAGTTGCAGAAATTCATAGAAATTATTTAAAATTTTTATGGAAAAAGAAGAAAATAGATTAATGTTTCATAGAAAAAATAGTACGGAATTTTTCTGATACTTAATGTTATTTCTGTTTATACGTCCAGTGTTTAACATAATGAAGTGAGACTCAAAGAATGAATTAGAATACCACTATAATGATTTCATAGTATTCATTATAAAATCTATATAATTCTATTTTAAATTATTCATCAATAACTAAACATTTTAGATGCACACAATTTTTCAACTCTTTTAAAATAACGTAAAAAAGCAATAAAGACAAAACAAACTACAAATATACTTTCTGCAAGACTAAGAATTTAATTTTCATGAAACCTGTGGCAAGCTTGCACATTTATTCGTCAAACATTTTATTCATAAAGCATGGATATATCTCTTAATAATCACTTTTATACTCTAAAGATTGAAATCCTCTCGTTCAATCAATTCCATCACATCCGAATGTACTACACATATATAACCACTAACTAATTGAATGAGGTTTCATTCATCAGACAATCATGCTCCTTGAAATATTTTTTAAAAAAGGATTCAAATTACCTTCTTTATTCTTTTAGAAATCCAACAAAAGTATCTGTTTTAAATGCACGGAAAAACAATTTTAATCTGAAATGTTCATTTTTAATAATTAAAGAAGCAACAGTAAAAGTGTTAAAAAGCAACCAAGCTCTAAATATGACTCCAGAAGGCTTAAGTAAAAATTCTATCGAGTTGAGTAAACATGCAGAAAAACTGAACTATAATAAATTAAGCTGTTTATACTTCAGTTTTTTTTGCAAACGATATCTATTTAGCAAAAAGCAAAAGAAACAAAATTTACATAGAAACATAAAAAAATGGCCAAAGGAAATACTTATTTTACCATTTATCACAGAATTTATTTCCGATATTTATTTATAATTGCGCTGCAATCTAACAATTAACGAAAATATAGTAATAATAAAAGAATAATATATAAATAATAATTTAAAGTCTTACTCTGCAGAAAATTTTTTCTAGTTTAAATAATAGGAGTTGTAAAATGGTAAAAATAATTGCAGTTTGGAAAAAGATTTGTAGACTATTTATGCGCGACAGATCAAGTTGAGTTGAAAATTCAACCAGCAGGATACTGATACGATGATTTTATTTCATTCAATAAATTAAAATTGGAAGTCCGACATTTTGGCCACCTGATTTTTTTACACGCCACATTTTAGTCATGTTTTTCTACCACGTTCATTTTTCGCTATGTGGTTAGCATTATAGTGGCTCCCGTTTGTTTTGATATACTTATATTTTCCAGTTGTATTTGCGAATGTCATTTACCATATACTAGCGAAATAACTTTATTTTTTTCTCACTTATAATACTGATCACCTTTCTTAAAACCTGCTTATTTTGGAAACAAATTATTCAAAGTGTTTTGGAATAAAAACTTACTTGAGAAGCACCAAAATGAGCTTGTATATGTATTTAAACACTTTAAACAAACTGAGTATATTTAACAAAAACACAAACACAAAAATAACGGGACAGTACGTATTTTATTGGATCATGTTTAGCTAAAATTACACTTTGGTACGGATTCAACTAAATTTTTTCGTGTAAGAATGTTCTTGTTTGTCATAAGAATTGCTTTCAGTAGAGATTTAAAAAATGTCATATTTCCCCATTCTTCCAGCATCTCACTTCATATATGTACAATAGGATTTAAGGCTGGAGAATATCAATAACTTCATGTCAGTTGTAGAAATAACCACAAATGTAGATTTAGGGCTATATGTTTGGGACCTTTATCCTGACAGAACTTCTATTTATTTTGCTTTGAACATGGATTTAGGTTTCTTTAAGTAAGAATATTTATACCTATCCATACTGTTCTATACAATATTTCCCATGCCAGAGGCAGCGAAATATCCCCAAGCCATTATGTTTCCACTCTCTTGCTTAACAGTACACAAGAAGGTTTCGTATTCAACACTTTTTTCAGCTTCTGCCACACACCGATTCGTTTTTCTGATCTAAATGTATTAAATGTTTACTCATTTGCAAATAGAACATTTTTTAATGCAATAAATCGTTGTTTACTATAGGTTTTGCGAACGCCGAGCATACTTTTTTTGTTGACGAAGAAGTTTCTTTTTGTTGACTGCCAACTGAATCCATATACTCTAATGATTCTTCTGAAAGCTAACTTTTATTTCAAATTATTCTAAATCCTCTGTAGGATTCACAGCATTAATACTTGGGTTTTACTTGATTTTTCAAAAGTCCAGACTTCAATGCTTTTTCAGCAGTACCACACAATTCCCATTATTTTGTAACACCAAAAATAGTTGAAAACGTTATATAAAAGATAGTTTGAGCATCTCCAATATTTTTACCATCTTTAAAATGATGAATAATTTAATTTCTAACTGAGCATGTCTTCAGTCTGTAGTATCCTGCCGTGTTCAGTTCAAATATAGAACTGTTAATACATTTTCATAAGCAAGTAATAATTTTTAAATGCAGACGATAATTCTTGAGATGTATTTTCATTTAAAGTAAAAAAAAAACTAAAATCTGAAAGTTTCAAGCTTTTATATGACGCCCAAAGAGGCGTTTTTAACGTTTCGCGTGTTACTTTTATTTATTAAACATCATGTTCTTCGTATAAAATTCAGCTCAACAGAAATATAACAAAATATTTAAATGCAGCATATCTTTAGAATTTCCGATACCATTGCTCGCAATGAAATCGCTGAGTTTGTTAATCAAAAATTCGTTAAAGTTCTACAAAATATGAAGTAGATAGTAAAATAAATTCCAAAATTCGGGCTTCCATGTGTCCACGTTCGGGTGGAGGATTACGTTATTTAAAATTTGGTGCCTCTAGGTACAATCGTTTCTTCATAATGCCAGAAACATACATATCGGGTTTTAACAAAATACATACAAACATCCATGCTGATTCTTGATTATTTAAGTTCTTTAAATATAATACAGGGCGATAATATTTGGTGGCAACAATTTAAAAAGTTATTCGCCGTTTATAATAAAATGCCACAAAATACCATTTTGAGACTAATAACCCTTCTGAACTAGGCTAAAAATGACAAAAGATTTAATATGCCAAAACATTTCAACCGAAGTTTTGAATGTCGAAATTATTATGGGAGTTACGTACAAAATTTATCTAATGCATTTATTAAGTTATTTTGTTAAGAGTTTTATGAAATTTATTTTATTTTATAACAAGCGAGGCTTAAAATAGAGTAAAAAATAATATATTAGTTAAATTTTGGATTCTACGATTCAATATTTTACACAAAATCTATTCAAATAAATTTAAAATGTAAATGCCCGGAAACGAAAGTGAGCCACTGTATATTGCATAAACATTTAGTAAATTTCTCTTTTTTAAATTTTATGTACCTGCTTAAAAGCAAAGTTTCTATAAAATGTATGAAATATTTTTCATTAAAATAAAGTAATGTTTTTGATTTTACTATTTAAAAAAGTGCATTATGATCTTAAGTTCAACTTTTACCGTTTCCTATATTTCAACCAATAATTTCAAATATATCATTCTATTTTTTCTCAAATAATTAATATTAAAATAATAAAAAACGAAATCTGAACTGCTTAATTAGTCATCTTTTATTAAATGTTTGGTGCATTACTTCAAAACCAAATTAAGGGAGTTCAAGTACTTCAAGTGTTCGAAATAATGACCGAAGTCTAGACTTTTTTCCTTGGTAATTACTTAATACTTCGAGCAGAAATCGCCTTAACGAGGAGTAAAGTATAAAAATAATAGTAAAACTTTTGTTAAACTAAAAAAATTAGATAAGGTTTCTTTGATATTTTTTCAAAGCCTCTAAAAAGTGCAATGTAAGCGCTTTCTTACCACACCACTACTTCGATAAACGATGCAAACATTTATACGTACGTAGGCGCTTTCTTGGGAAATATGAAATTTTTTCGTCAGTATTAGCTGGTATTTTTCTTTAAAAACGGAACAGTATTTATTAGCTTTGAAGAAATTCTATACGCTTTTTTGCATTTAATTGACATTATTTATGAATTGTTTTAGTATTAATGAACAATATATATTTTTAATATACTAATTGACATATGTAGTAATTGCGCTTCTTCTACTTTCACATTAATAGAAATAAAAAACTTTTAATATTAAATGTATGCGCAAAATATTACATAAATTTCTGTTAACAAGAATTTAATAAAATCGAATGTCTGAGATATGTTCAGCATAATCTTTAATATTATACAATGGCACTTTTGTCAAAAAGACAGAATACAATACGAGCTCAGAAGGTTAATGCATATGTACTAAGGCTATAGCAAGACTGTAAAATGCCTTTTATAAAATCCTTATGATCCTGGATATTGTGCAACTCAAACTAACTTAGAAGAGGAATGATCCAAGCATTCTCCGAACGCAGTAATAAAAGCAAAATGGAATTTTGAGAATGATGGCAAAGAGAAATTGAACGATTTTAAAACATTATTAGTAGAACTGCTTTAGAGTGTTGGAAATAAAAGGAATTACTCCACCCAACATCGCAGGGCAGTACGAAGAAAGTGTACGAAGAAGTAGCAATTAGACTTCAGGAAGGGTTAAATAATAATTCTCTTTGTTTGGATACCAGGAAAGGAAATGAGAGTAATTTTTACTAGGACAAGCAAACAAAAAGATTGTAAATAAAAGATCATTTCGCCTTCTGTGCCCGTAATACAGAAAAATATTTCCAGTTATTTTAGAGGGTCAAACGTTTATGAGTCATGGAAGGATCACTGAGAGGAATGGACGTTACTTTGAAAGAAATGCTTCTTTTGTGCGTGACTGTTTAAAAGTCTAGAAACTAAAATTAGGGAAAAATGAAATATATAGCACATAAAATTCTTTGTTCGAAGTCAGAGTCAATCGGTTGCTTTGAAAAACACTTGATTTTGAGCACAGGAATCCTTTCTCTCCTTCTTTTTCTTTTTTTTTCTAAACATTACTTGGAATGAATAAAGAAATAAACTGTAGCACATACTTCTACTAGGTGTATCATTTTCTAGGAAACATTTCAGTTTCACTGCGTTTTCCGATATGTGTAGAGTTCTAAACTGTACATTAGTCTATCTTTCTCGTGGCGAAATAAAGAAGAGTGTTGTGCATAATTTTTTTTGTTGCATTCATATAATTGGTTTGATAAAAGGTGTAGGAGCGGTTGCATAAGAAGTGTTTTTTTAATTAATAATCAGTTCGAGAATTAAATAATGGAGAAAGCTGCGGTAGAGGAGGAGACAAATGATAGGAAAGGAGAAGTGAGGTATTCTGAAAGAGTTACAAAAAATTAAGAACAACAAAGAAAAAAGGGTTAAAATTGCGAATGATAATTGATTGAAAGGCGTGTAAAAGAAAATTTACTGGAGATGTATATTATGCTACGTATATGATGATCAGTTATTTAGTGTGTGATGACTGAAAAAAGACTTAAACATAGCAATTCCAGACTTACACTATCTGTTTCCGACTGTAATGACATGTGACGATACGAATAGTGTGTTTCGTTCTATGACGTGTTGGATTCAATGAAATACTTAATTTATGACTCCCTGGATGATTACCTGAAATGCTGTTCGAGACAATTATTTTATGTATGATAAAGAAGAAGTCATGTAACGTTTTGCGTTAGAAGACGTAGAGGTTTGGATTCCAATATGGCAACGATCCGCATGATGTGTTTCATGTTTAAGACTTGTGGAGCACGAGAAAATAAAGATTAAATTACCCTGTAATGTTTTCTAGACCGTTATTTACAGAATGATGGAAGAAACGGACAGGAAGCATCAATTCTAGCATTAGAAGAATCAAAATATAGGCTTCTAATCGTGAAGCTAATTTGAGGATCTGCGTGATGTATTCAGTTGCTCAGTCAGGACCTTTTTCTTGGTTGGGACTGCGAACGTAAAACGAAGACTTTTAAACATAGCTCTGCAATGTCTGTTCATACTACCCATGTAACTACTCTTACTCTCCCGCTAGCCTGTGGAGTTTATTATTATTATTCTTAACTTCCTCTTAGCATGTGAAGTTCTTATATATGCCGATGTTTAATAATATAGTACATTGTTCTAGACTTATATGTAAACTCCTTATAAAAAAGCCTTTACGTATGATTCAAAATATTTCTTAGAACTTTAACATTGCACTTAAGATGGGCATATCCGTATTTGTGTAACTTAATCAAATATTGAATATGGATATTTGTGACTCATATGCTGTTTATGTGCCTACTGCGATACAGATTAAGGAACTATAAACTTGTTTTAATAGTTGCGATTTTACATGATTGTGTGGAAAATGAAAACTCTGGCATCAATTCAAACTTGACAAACGGACTTTGTATTTATTTAACTATTTATTTAGAATTGTGATTAAAATTGCTTTATTTCCCCTTGCAACGCAGCGCGTGAAGAACTTAAAGAGAAAGCTACGCCGAAAAAGTAAAAATACAACAGCGGGTGCATTTAATATTTAATAAATAGATATCTCGTATTTCTACTGTTTTGCTATAAAGAAAAATTGAAAAAATAGATTATACCAGAATATTCTCGTGACGATTAAGAAACTAACTAAAGCCGAATGAAAACTTCTCAACTCAGTTCTTGAAAGCTAACTGTTGTTGTTTACTTGGTGCTGTTATTGATTGTAGCGAATTCGCTGTGAGATAGAATTAGTTTCTCTGTATTTTGAATTTGAGTTCTGTTTAATGTTTTAACAGTTCTAAATATAACTGCTGTGAAATATTGTGATATTGTACGAATATCTTTGAGGAAATATTTCAGTATTTTGTTTTATTTCTTGTTAAAAGAATAAATTTTATAACTTTTTAACGAATTATGCATTCAATCCATCACGAACCCGTACGCGCAAGCAACAATTTTTGGTGTCAGGAGTGGAGTTGAATGCCTTTCACTGGAGAGATGGAAGAACAACTGAAACAGTTCGTCACTGCTTTTGCTGCCTTCCAAAAAAAGATGGGCAACTATTACTGATGAAGTATCGTTAATCGTTACACACGTAGACATCTGTGAGCATTTATCTTTTTTCCAGTTGGCTTTTATTTTTAACGCAAATAATTCGTCATAATAATCCTGAGCTGCACAAAATTCTCTTTCGTATTCTTCTTGAGAACAGCCAATCTTCTGTAAGAGTTACTGTTAATTATTTTGCTGAACAAGTAATAACTTTCAAATACAGACGATAACATTTGTCATGCATTTATATTTAAAACAAAAATGGTAGAAAGGAACATCATCTGTCAAAACATCTCAACGGAAGTTACGAATGTTCGATTTACTATGTGATTTATTGATTAATAATTTTTGAATAAATTGCTTTGTTAGCCACCCAGCACTCAGACGGTATAGTGGTTAGGGAAGCCGGTTAGGATACCAAAGGGCTTGGGTTCGAATCATTGAGAAGGCGTGGCTGTAATTGTCCATACCTTCATAGTAGGCAAAGGTGGCCCACATATTAGATGACTCCATAATAAACTGGTGACCTTTTCTGGCCTTAGTAGTGGCCAACCCAAAGTCGGCTGAGGGACTGCCATTGGAAAAAAAATTACAAGAAATATTTTGATTACACTTATTTTCCAACGAGCAAGGCTCGAAATAGAGAAGAATAATACATTAGAAAAGATTTTGAAGTCTATGATTAAATATTTCCTACAAGGTCTATGCAAATACATTTAAAAATACAAGTGGCTGGAAAGAAATATCAACTACTGTGTATATTATTAGCGAAAGCTAATTTAAGCGCATCATTTATTTTCTTGTGTTTGTTTGGAATTAAAACCATTTTGCTTTTTGAAAAAGGAGAAACTGTGTGTTTTCGCCTTTTAGTTTTATTAAAAATCAAAGCCAAACTAAAGATGTTTTTCCCTAATTTTAAAAATGTATTTCAGGTATCATCAACATATCAAATATTTAAATCAAACAATTCAATGGAAAATAATAAAGAAGCTTCATTTCTATTTTTTGTTTTATTAAAAAAATATTTAATTTATCGTTAAAAACCTAATTTTCATTAGCAAATTCCGTAACATGAGTATATCAGAAAGACAAAACAAAGTTGTTAAGCTTGGACAGTTGAAAAATTACTTTTGAAATTTGGAGCCATGTGACAATTGGTTATTAACAAATTCCGTTGATTATTTCTAAAGTAATTTCTTCTTTAATATTATTAAAATTCGCGATTATAATTCAAACAATTTTAAATTATATACTTTATAATAAAAAAGTATTGAATTATTTCCAGTCTGATGTCACGAAAGTTTTCCTTCTTCATCCCTACAATGCTATTTCATTTAAAAAAAAAATCAGATTATGGGCCAAGTCTGAACCAGTGTTGCCAGAAATTTTTCAACTAAAGTAGTAGAAAAAGAATCGAAAAGTCGCAAAAAGTAGCACACGGCGTCAGAGGTCACTTGGTCATAGTTACATATGCTCACATGACTCTGACGTTATTACAAATTTAGTTCTGATTGGTTCCGTACGTTTCGGACTGTAACTGTTAATGGTTTTAATTAGATATTTTAGTTTCAATAAAAACTTTAAAACTATGGAGCTAATAATTCATTGTTAAACGTTCATTTTTTAATTAATTTTCAATTTTAATATAGGTTTTTATTTTTAAATTAATTTGTTCCTATTCATTGTTAAGATCTCTCTGATGTTTGGATTGCTAGCGCTTTTTTAATAATATTTTCACTTTTCATCAGTTCACTTTTCGAATTTAGTTTTGCTTAATTTTAATTGTTAATGCTTTTCAATAAGCTTTCCTTTCTGCTTGGATAATTTACTTAAATTCATCAGATTCTGATTACTAGTAAAAGCTTAGTTCTTTCACTGTTAAATTTCCGTCATTATTTAGAAAATGATTTTGCCTTGATTTTTAACTGATTCCGTAAGCTTAGTTCTTTACTATATCATAAATGCATTTCATTTTTTCTCAGCTTGAGTACACCACATATGGCGCTCAGGCTACAAATGCCTTCGTTATCCCCCATAGACTTGAGGAAAACACTGACTTAAAAACAAAATTTATGGAGCAATAAAATCATCAGTCTTAGTATCTGACTTATTTCCTTTTGCAATATTTCTCCTTTTTACATGGAACTCTCCTATCTATCAGTAATCCAACACAATCTTTGCTCAAAATGTTCCAAGAAAATCTTTTAAAATCCTGTTCGTTTCTTGGTCTGTTTTCCTCATTTTTTTCTTCTTTTTATAAATATCTAAGTTATATCACAAAAACAAGTGTATGGGTAATGAGGGTACGGAGTAAACACATCACAGCTCTTTTTCTTCCAGTGACAATCTTCATTCGAAGTATGGAGTCTAGGAACTCCTAACTTTAAAGAATAAACAAAGCTGTTTGCACCTGCTCTATGATCTCAGGAATATCAGATGCCAACTTCTGTTTAAGCCTAAATGAATTTTTATTTATTTGTTCATTATAAAATAATTTTAGTAGATACAGGATTTTAATACATAACCATTTTACGGTATATTAAAAATTTTTGAAGTCAAAGAAAGTTACACATGGAAATATTGGAGTAGGAAAATTTTTGCAAAATCGCATACACATAAATTTTAGTCGCACAGGTTTCTCAAAATTTGGGGAAATAGCACAATCTGGCAACACTGACCGGAACTTCTAGCTTATCATAAAAGGATAGTGAAAAAATAGAAAAGATTATCAGTAGTTTATCTCAGTGAATGTGGAATAAAGGAAGATAAATGTTATAAAATTTTAGAACTTTTCAGTGAAATTTCAGTTTTTATTTCCAATTCGAATAATTACGTTGACGATGTTTTACGTATTTCGTTATTTACGGACTTTCATTCCCTGTAAAATTTGTAACGTAAAATCGTAAAATAATAAAATAAAATAAAATAATCTTCCTAAAGCATATATGTGAACAGAAATACCATTGAGCAATTAACCCCAACTATTTCAGTAAGTATATTCAGTATCGAATTAAAAAAAAACTTTACAAACTTCTTACCATAGCTTTAAAAAGCATACAATAACTATAACATTACGTACTAATAGTACATAATATTAAAATGTTCTTTATAAATGGAATCCGAAGATAAAAAAAAAATATTATCAGATGTGATACCACGGGCATGCAGTGTAAAATGAAATGCTATTTTACGCGGTAAGTTTAGTAAATATAATATTTAAAACTTCGTTTCCTTAAAATTCAACTTTTACTCAAATCTTAAAATGCGAAAAGTTGTCAATCCAACATAAAATATATGAAGTTAAAAAAAGTTTTAAATTAGACAAGGAGATACCGGGTAAATTTATTATGTGTGGAAAAGCGCTATTTAAAAAAAATTTAATCAGTTTATCGTGACCTCGAATTAGCTTACAATGTCTACGATGATTACTAAACTGAAATCTTATGCTTTTTTAGTAAATGAATCAGAAAATTTTGCAAATATTCTCGAACATGCGTATAGTTATTTTTCGTAAAAGAGGAATTTAAACGAACTCTTTGAATAATTTCATTTTTGTAGTTGTTTTTAACAGTATAAAAATAGACTTCCCCCTCTTCCTTGTGGAATTTGGAAAGTTTTTTGTAAATTTCCAAATTTTAACTATCAATTTTAAGTTTTTTTTTTTTTTGGATTAGAGTGGTTAATTATTAATTTGTCTATGGTGGATGCCCATTATCAAACTTCAGAACAGCTGAAAAGTAATTGCGTTATAAGAGAATAATGTTTTTGATGTAAATATCTAGTTTTTATCTTATAATATAAGAATGAGTATTAGGATAACAGTAAAAAGAAAAGACTGATAAAACACAGACGAAATTGCCTTGTTAGACCCCTTTAGAATATTAACCCTTTTTTAACACCACTTTTTACGCGTCGTTAGTTCCGTATCACTATGCAGTTCTAGTCTGATGCATAAAAGTTAAACAATAAATATTTCAGTCATATAATTTATGACGACATATGAAGCAGTTTCAGGGAAAAAATTATGTTTTGCAACTTAAGCTTAGAGAATAAGGTTTTCATTTTTAAGCAATAAACATCAGTGGCTCTTTTTCATTAAAAATTAAATTTGCTTAAAGTTTTTTGTTATTAAACTTAATCATTTTTTACATACTTAAAGGTAATTTTAGTTATATTATCTACTAACCCAGCACAAATCCTTCTTTATTCCATTGTACTGTGCCAGCCTTATTTGCCACATGACACTGGAATTCCACATTTTGACTTTCGGCTATTTCTGTGTCGTTTGGACGAGCACGAATGTATTGTTGTTGGCAGTGGATGCCTGAAACAAAATAATAATATTTAAATAACAACATTACGAAACTTTAAATGAAAATGTTAAAAAGTTAATGAGCAATAATTCACAATTCATAATCATCTTTAAGCATGAATAATAGAAAAGTCTATGAAGTAGGGCGTCTGATATTGATAATGGCTATCAATTCTTTCCAAAGTTACACAATATAAAGCTTGATAAAGACATAGCATCTTCTTACATGTTAGTCTTCTATGGTTCACTGCAGTTAGAGAGTTTAATTAAAATGGTGGTCTTGATGGTATATAATCATAGACTTTTCCAGAAGGTGTAAAGTCATAGACTTTCTTTTCAAATTTTTATTACTTACTATTTATTACTTTATTAGTAATTATTACTATTTATTAAATTTTTATTACTTTTTTCCTTGTTAAATTATACGCATTTTTCCTGCATTTCATTTAAACTTATTGAATTGAATTAAATCTGCTTCGTCGATAGCGCATAAACCACAATAGAATAAATGCGCTTTTTAAAATTCACTGTATGAAAGTAGAAACCTGAAACATAGTGTTCTTTTGCCAGTGTGATGTTAAGATTGTGTGTGTTCTTGATCAGTATCCTGAAGATTAGATTAGATTATTTTATATTTCTTGGCGCCCAACTGTTGCGCTCGAACAGTTTTTTTATTTAAGAATACAGAGTGTGGTGTTATCGAAGAAAATATTCGTTTGCACGGAACGCGGCAAGATAAATGTTTGGTGAATGGTTCTTCCTTGAAAAGGGAGTTTAGCAATTAGGATTAAATTATTGAAGCCTGCAACAGGTAAGAGAATCAAATTATTTTTGTTGTTATCATGGCAGACAATTTTGTTAAATTCAAAGCTGCTAGAAAAACTTTGAGACAGGCTATTTCTAAAATAGTAAATGTTTTAGAATCTGAAATTAAAAATGACATTTATGATAAGAATATGATAGAAGAAAAATTATTTTTATTAACGTCTAAACAATCTGAGTTAAAAGAAATTAATGGAAAAATACTAGACTGCTTTAAAGGGGACGAGTCCGATATTGAAACAGAATGTAATACTGTGTTAGAATATGATGAAAAAATTAGTTTATGTATTTTTAGGGCTAAAAAGAAACTTAACTCAAATTCTCAGATAGTGAACATTGAAAATGAATCGTCTGGTAACCTTACTGCTGCGGTAAAGATTGAAAATAAAACTAACATTCGGTTACCTAAAATTTCAATTCCTAAATATTATGGTGATCCTAGTTTATTTTTGGAATTTTATAATTCTTTTGAAAATGCTATTGGTAATAATAATGAGTTAACAAAGGTCGAGAAGTTTACTTATCTTAAATCCTTACTCGCAGGACCTGCTTTAAATGCAGTATCTGGGTTTGCATTATCCAACGAAAATTATGATGCCTGTATAAGTTTAATTAAAGAAAGATTTGGACGAACAGATTTGGTTGTATCTTCGCATATGAACAAACTCTTGAATCTTGAACCGGTTAGAACTTCGTCTAATGTAAAAGCACTAAGAACACTTTACGATTCCTGCGAAATTAATATAAGAAGTTTAAACTCATTGGGTATTGTGTCGGATGCTTATGGAACCCTTTTAGGACCTGTTATTTTAAAGCTTTTACCAGACGATATGAATCTGGAGTTTAATAGAAAAAGACATTCTAAACAACACTATAGCCTAACAGAACTTCTCGAATTCATTAGACTCGAAGTGGAAAGTCGAGAAGCTTCTAATTTAATAATAAGCTCAAAGAAAAGGGACACAAATTACGGTGTTAAGCAGAATAAAAGTAATTACTTAAAAGGGGCAAGCATTCCTACTGCTTCGGCGTTAGCTACAGTGACTAAGCAGTATTGTTTCTATTGTAATCAAAATACACATGATGTAGGAAGTTGTGAGAAAACAAATGAGCAAAAAAGAGCTATATTAAGAAACCATGGTCGTTGTTACAGATGTCTTAAAAAAGGTCATGTATCGGCCAGATGTAGAGTGAAACTTATGCCTTGTGAGTTGTGTAATGGTTTAAATCACAATAAGTTATTTTGTAAAAATATTGTTCCTGAAGCCAGTTCAGATATTAAACAGAAAGTAGTTACAGTATCAGATTCTAAGCAGAATGTAGTTGCATCCCTGTCGTTTAACTCTAAGTCTGTTTCTGAAACTGCTGATAAAGGTGTATATTTACAAACTTGCTCGGTTTACGCTTCAGATACAGATAATACTAGAAGTCAAATAGTAAAAATCTTAATTGACGGGGGATCACAGAGGTCATTTATTAGATCTGATTTGGCTAAAGAACTAAAGTTAAGGACTTTAAGAAAAGAAAGGTTACATGTTTATTCTTTTGGGTATATCCAGGGTAGACTAACGGAATATGATGTTGTTCAAATCACACTAAAAAGTATACACTACCCTAATGACTCAATCACTGTGGAAGCTCTTGTTACAGACACTATTTCTGGAGCGATCATAAGAATTCCCTCGAAAAACATTTTAGAAATATTAAAATCGGAAAATTTAAAATTAGCCGATAATGGTGAAGCAGCTGAGGTAAAAATATTGTTAGGATCTGATTCATGTTGGGAAGTACAAACAGGAGAAAAGAAAAGAATAAGTAATAAATTATTTGCAGTATCTTCTATATTTGGTTGGTCCTTGGTTGGATCTTTGGAAGGTGATCAGTCCAGCGCCTGTATTTTTACAACTGGTGTTTCTCATTGCTTGATAGAAGATAATAATTTAATTAATGACTGTTTGCGAAGATTTTGGACTTTGGACCACTTGGGTTTAGAGGAGAAGGAGAATCCTGATGACAAATTAGTTATTGAGAAGTTTGAAAAAGAATTGCATTTTACTAATGGTAGATATGTAGCTCGTTTATTATGGAAATCACATCATGAAAACTTGGGTAATAATTTAGAAAATGCCAAGCGACGTCTAGTATCTTTGGTTAATAAACTAAAAAATGATGAATGGCTTAGGGAAAATTATGATAGTATAATAAACGAACAGTTGAAAAATGAAATAATTGAAGAATGCAATATTGAAAGTTGTGACAATAGTAAAATGTATTACATGCCACATTCTCCAGTGGTAAGAAAAAATGTATCAAAAACTAAAGTCCGTATCGTGTTTGACGCATCTTCGAAAAATAATAATGGGGTATCTCTGAACAATTGTTTGATGCCTGGCCCAAATTTGAATCCTTCTGTTTTGGACTTGATATTGCGGTTCAGGCAATACAAATATGCGTTCTCAGCAGATATTGAAAAGGCTTTCCTCCAAATTGGAATTTCTAAAATTGACAGAGATGTATTACGGTTTTTATACTTTGATAATAATTACAATTTGAAACATTATAGAATGACACGCGTTCCTTTCGGAGTGTCATGTAGCCCGTTTATTCTGGCGTGCACCATAAAAAAGCATATAAAGAAAATAGAGTCAGAAAGTCCAGGTATTTTTGAGATGTTGAACTGTTCTATCTACGTAGATGATGTGTTTTATGGAGCAGATTCCGTGGAACAGGCTTTTAAGTTAAGTACTGGAGCATGTTGCGTACTTAAAGATGCCGGAATGAATTTGCGTCAGTTTAGTACAAATTCAGAGGAACTCAAAAAACTTTGGGATGATTGTGGAATAATTAAGTCAGAAAATGAACTAAATAGTTGCTTAAAAGTATTAGGCCTTAACTGGTGTACGAGTAAAGATGTAATTTCCTTGAACATAGACAAATTGTGCGAAACATTAAATAGTTGCAGAAACACTACAAAAAGAAACATATTAAAGGTGACTGCTACTATTTTCGATCCAGTAGGTTTCTTGGCGCCATTTGTATTACGTGCAAAAATAATAATGCAAAACCTTTGGCAATTGGGTTTAGAATTTGACGACGAAGTTCCAACTAATTGTAAGGAGTTGTGGGCCGAGTGGAGCAGTGAAATTGAAAAATTAAAGAAATTTAAAATTTCTCGAGAATATTTCCCCGGCAAATTGAATCAAAATAAAGATTTCGAACTGCATTTATTTTGTGATGCATCTATTAAAGCGTACGGTGCAGTTGCATATTTTAGATCGGTTGAAGAAGGTCAGGTAGCATTCATCATGGCAAAATCTAGAATTGCACCAATAAAACAAAAACTCACACTTCCAAGACTAGAATTGTTAGGAGCATTAACATCGGCAAGACTTGCTAAATATTTAAAAGAGCTGTTTTCAATTCATGAAGAAAATATCTACCTGTGGACTGACAGTATGATAGTGGTTCACTGGATTCATAGTGCTCCTGAAAGATGGAAAATGTTTGTAAAGAATCGCGTATCTGAAATACAATCATTAACTTGCCCAAATAACTGGAGACATTGTAATGGGAAGTCCAATCCAGCGGACATTTTATCTCGAGGATGTTCAGCCGAATATTTGTTGTCTTCAAGATTATGGAAATCTGGACCAGACTGGTTAGTTGAATCAGTAAGTGCTTGGCCTAGTAAATTTATTGCGACAACGGAGTTTTCTGATACTGATTTAGAGAGGAAAAAGTGTATAAATGATACCACAATACTATCGTCTACTGCAGAAAAATCTAATTCTCTGTTGAATCTTGAAAAATATAGTAAATTAATTAAAGCTATTAGAGTGACTGCATGGATATTTAGATTTATTCACAATTTGAAAAATAAAACTGACAAGAAAATAGGACCCTTGATTGCTAAAGAACTCTTTAATGCAGAACTATATTTGATAAAAGAAGTTCAATATGAACATTTTTCTGTGGAAATTAATAGTTTAAAGTCTGGACAATTGATTTCAAAAAACTCAAAAATTTATGAACTGAATCCTTTTCTAAATGAGGAAGGAGTTTTATTAGTAGGGGGAAGACTTCAAAAATCTACTTTAAGTTTCCATGAACAGCACCCAATAATAATTCCTTCAAAAACTCATTTTACAGATCTTCTGGTACGTGATGCACATGAACGAGTGCTTCATACAGGTGTAGCTAGTACTCTCATGTTCCTCCGTGAAAAATACTGGATAATTAGATCCAGACAAAATGTGAAACGTGTTATAAGAAACTGTGTACTGTGTCAGCGTTATAACTCACGACCGATGCGACAAGTCATAGCACCATTACCTCCATCTAGAATTGAAAAAACAAATCCTTTTGATGTTATAGGACTGGATTATGCAGGTCCACTTTTCGTTAAAAATGAAAATACAAAGTATTATATCCTATTATTTACCTGCGCAGTAACTAGAGGTATTCATCTTGAACTAACAAAAGACCTCACAACTAAATCTTTCCTACTTGCTTTTCGTCGATTTATAGCAAGAAGAGGGTTGTGCTCTTTAATATACTCAGATAACGCGCGTACATTCAAGGCAGCTGACGCGGAGCTCAGAAAGATGTGGCAGGTATTAAGCCATCCCGATGTAAAGAATTATTATGCCGCAAAGGGCATTCAGTGGAAGTATATCATTGAAAGAGGAGCCTGGTGGGGCGGATTTTACGAGAGACTTGTGCGAACCGTCAAAACAATATTAAGAAAAATTCTTGGTAGAACATCACTTCTTCCCGAAGAATTGGAAACTGTACTGACTGAAATTGAGGCGGTGATAAATCGTCGACCCTTGACTTACATCCAAGATAATGAACCCCAAGTTCTGTCACCTGCTCATTTTTTGCTAGGGCAGAAACTTGCTAATTTGCCTCCTGTCAAATACACTCATGAAGTGTGCAGTACTAAAGAAATTCTTTTAAAAGCGTATCTATATCGTGAAAAACTACTAAATAACTTTTGGAAAAATTTTTATAAAGATTATTTGTTGAATTTGAAATCTGCAAATTGTGTGAAAAATCACCGTGCAAAACACGACTTGAGTGTGAATGATATCGTGATAATACATGATGAACATTTACCACGTAACATGTGGAGATTAGGAAAAGTTCTCAAAACTTTTACTGGTAGAGATGGACTAATTCGCAGTTGCGAAATAAAGACTGAAAAAGGCATTATAAAAAGACCTATACAATTATTAGTTAAGTTAGAATGCTAAGAGTATTTATATTGTGTGACTGTATATTTTTTACTGAAAAGTAATCTTAATGCTATAATTACTGAAAAGTAATATAATGGTATTTAAAGTAATGTATATATCAGAAAATTTTAAGGTTATAGAAATGTATAAGTGTATTTAAAATTTTATTTTTATTTTAATCCTGAAAAAAAAAGGACAGGTTTCTTGTAATATTTCTAGTATTTTAGTTGGATTATTGAAATGTTATTTGTTTAATATTATCTTGAGTTATATAAATTCTTGATTTAAATTCCTGATGCTTGAACAGGAATGTTATGAGAGTAATTCTTAATGAATGAAAGTTTGCCTGATATTCTTTAAACATATGGTAAGTTTTCCATGTTCTTGATCTTTAGTTGATATTTTCTTTATTACAAAAACTTGAATTTGTATTGAAATGCATAATGACTCTTGAAAATAATTCTTGAAAATGTTCATGTATTAATGATAATCTTGATTGTTCTGAACTACTGTTCAGCCGGGCCCAGTGTGTAAGAAATTTTTATGTTGAAATTTATTTTAATCGCCAAAGTGGGCGTAAATCTTTCCGGTGATATAACTTCTTGTCTTTGGATCTGGCAGCGCCAGTTGAATTAGTTTTTGTCTTGAATAAACTTGAAAGTAGAAACCTGAAACATAGTGTTCTTTTGCCAGTGTGATGTTAAGATTGTGTGTGTTCTTGATCAGTATCCTGAAGATTAGATTAGATTATTTTATATTTCTTGAAAACCAACAACATCTATCAGAACTGGCCCTGTTATAATAACAAAACAACACGCAACACATGATGCAAATCCACTAGAAGCAAAATACTAAAATTATATCATCTGAAGAATTATCTAATCGTTGCCACATGTTCTATTCAAATACTATAATAAATCTAAAACGATACATAAAAGAAATTAAACGAAGAAAAAATAAACAGTTTTTCACAAACGATTCAGCTCTGCTTACCAAATCCGCATGCGCTACTCGATAACATTCTCTTCTGTCCCAAAGAGAGAGGTGACAGTATTTTCTGTTAATATGAAGCACTTATTTCCCCGAATTTCATTACAGATTCAATAAATTAGTTCTCACTTCGCGACAAGACAAAAACACACAAAATCTCAAAATATGTTAAGTCAAAATTGAAAAATATAGAAAAATATAAAGTAATTAAAAGTAATTATAAGTAAATTAATAAGCCCAAGACTTGCGCTAAAGCTGCAAAGTAATAAAGCAATAATTCACTATAAATTATAAAAAGAAAACTCTCCATATTACATCACCAAGCAACGGAAATTAAATTTAAAAACATCATTGAATAGGTATTTTTCAGAATTTAAAAAAATTTATAGAATTTTCAGTCCTCCATGCTTTGAACACAATAAAGGAAAAACTAAATCGCAAAAATGCCTAAATCAAAAATAAACGTTTTAGGTCTTGAAAAACCACTTACTGTTATTGATAGCAGATTAATCGACTTATCAAGGGGATAAACCAATCTACCATCAATTAACAGTAACCAAAATAAGAGAGAGTGTTTCATCTTACTTCCAAGCAAGCATAGAATTATTTGCCAGATTCAAATCACCAACTGATACTCAATCAAAATAAAGATATTAGTCACAAAACCAAAAGAATCCTGTTAAAAAGCAAATAATCTTTAAGATTAAAATGTTTTCACTAAGAACACAATTAATCCAAACGAGATGCTTACTTTAAAAGACATATCCCCTACACTCTCTTTTCATTTCAAAAACAAAAGTGAAAACAAAAGTAGATTCAAGAACAAATTTTAAAAAATCATAAGAAGATTATAAGAAAAAATCATAAAATTAAATTAACAACTGTAGTAAAAAAACAAACTAGTAAGCAAAAATTAACCAACTTGCCTTCGAAATTTTAAAACCAAACTACTGGAATGCAAGTACGCATTAAAAGAAGCAAAAGGATTGTCGTAATAAGCAGTTTTCTATTGAAGAAAGTTTAGCCTAAATTGGCGACAAAACTACAAAGTTTCTTGGAGATATAATACACAGAGAGCAGGCTGTTATTAAAATAGCGCTAAAGCTGCTATTTGTTTGAATTTATATTCATAATGAAAGTAAATAAAAGTAAATTAATAAGCCCAAGACTTGCGCTAAAGCTGCAAAGTAATAAAGCAATAATTCACTATAAATTATAAAAAGAAAACTCTCCATATTACATCTCCAAGCAACGGAAATTAAATTTAAAAACATCATTGAAAATTTAATTTCTGTTGCTTGGAGGTGTAATATGGAGAGTTATCTTTTTATAATTTATAGTGAAAAATATAAAGCATGTATACAGTTAAAACAATTTAAAGAACAGTTTTTACAATAAAAAAGATAATTTATACGCGAAAACTAGCAATTCGACCAGAGCAAGAGGACAGATTTTTCTGTGCGCAAAACTGAAAGCTGACTTTTGGTCTCACTCGAGAAAAACACATTAAAGGCGTAGAAACTGGTTTAATTATTTGCGGCGCTATGCTGAGTCAATGTATGGGATAATCCACTATTCCACTATTCTGCTAAGATTCAAATGTGAACAATTATAACATTACAACTATAACATTCAATTTAACTAAAGGCATAAAACCTGGAAAATACGAACAACATAATTCAATCATTTTTAGAGAAAAAAAATGAGCAGTTTACAAACATATAAGCATAAAGAAACTCAGTTCACTGAGCCGAGTGACAGATATATATATATATATATATGTTTGGTGCGGCCGATTGGAACCAAAAAGGGAGGTGCACATCTACATGTTATAACAGTCCCATATACAAACTTTTAACGTCCTGAGACTTTTCGTTTTTGAGTTATGCCAGATACATACATACATGCGTAGATAGGTACATACGTGTACGGACGCCACGAAAACATCGCTTCTGAATCCATTTTAAATCAGTTTTATAACTCGTTTGGGGAAAAAGAATCATTTATTTTGTCCTTAAGTAAAGATGTCAAGCAAAATCATCGTTAATTACATTAGCATTTAACGCTTAACATCGTTAAATATCGGTAATTGCATTAGAATGTACCGCTTAACGATGCATAAAACATCGTTAAGCGTTAAATTGCATTCGATAACAATCAAAATGGGTATTTTCGTTGAAATTTGGTACTCGAAAGTTTTCGTGATTACAATACTTCCTTTGCTTCATAGAAGGAAGTAAAACTTAAAACTTAGCACAAATTATTAAACACTCATAAAATACTTAATAAGCTAAAGGAAGCAAAATAATTTAACACATAATTTAATAGGAGCAGGAGATTAAATAATTATTTAAAAAAAATATCTACAATTTTATACCACGAATAAAAAAGGTATTTTGTAATAATGTACAAAATTAATGGCTTTAACTTTTAAAGGTGCAATTCGATTATTATAGTTACTTATTTAGGCGCCCGCGCTTTTATTATTCGTGATAAAAAACTGAAGATGAATTTTGTAAGGAGAATTATTTAATCCTTTTTCTCATTAAAGTATATGATAAAATACTTTTTATTTACTTTTCGTTCGTTATACATTTTATGAGTTTCAAGTAACTGTTCATTTTATTAAAAAAATTAGAATTTTAATTTTCGTCTTTTAGTCGCAATAGGACGCTTTAATCAAATTATTAAACACAAAAATCCCTTTTTAACTATGAATAATCACTCCTTTATTTTTAGCAATTGTTTACGCCAAATAATCACAAAAATTCAGCTATTTTGTCGGGGAAAAAACAAGAAATTACGTTAAAATCTCTTAACTTCACTGAAAAGATTTTTTTTGCTCTATCCCATAGAACTAACAGTAAAAATATTAGGTTTTTAGTTCGTTCGTTGAGTAAAGATATGAATGAAAAATTGTTTAAAAGTAAAAATTAAAAAAATATGATTAGAATTTTGAATAATTTGCTTCATCAAATTATATTGTCATTCATAAATATTTGTGTGTACCGTATTTTTCACTTACTCAAGATCAGTTTTGAAAACATTTATTATTCGCCACCAGATTTTCTAGATTAACAGTTTTCTCACCTTCCGAAAAAGTTTCTTTCATAAACTTTGAAAACTTCTAATCTTTATAGCACATATATTTTTGGATGTTAGAATGAATGTTTTTGGATATTGCAAGTCCCATAAAGAGTACAATGTTACGTGGCCCAATAAAACTAAGAAAATATACTCTTAAAATGAAATGCTGTGGAAAATGTATATATACTTGTGAAATAGAAGAAATTAAAAATAACATGAAATACTTCATCATGACGAATTGAAATAATGCTTCCAAGAATTACCAAAGAAAGAAACGATGTTTCACATCGTAACATAGATTTAAAATGTAGAAATTAACCTAATTAATGTTTTTTATCATTATTGTATAGAAATAAAGCAATGGGTTTGTGAGAAGTTTAAAATTTTTCAACTAAGACATCGTTAGATGATGAAATTTTAGAATCATAAATATCAAATAGTGGGAAAAGGAAAGCGATTTTCGAAATTTCTGCAAAATTGCAGAAATTATGTTAAAATTTTGGTACAAATTTCAATTGAAAGGACTGTTACCCATTCTATCTGATGTTGCACAGAATACATTTCTGAAAGTTTAGTTTGTTCATGTGTAGAGTCATTAGGAAGTTTTTTGGAAACAGAAGAATGAAAAATGCGCAACGTCTTCGCCTGGAATCGAACCACGGACATCTCAGTTACGCGTCGAGCGTGTTGACCACTACACCACGTAGGCGTGCGAAGAAGGCGGGAGAAATACCTTATATACTCCGCCTTTTAAAGGGAGACTGGGGATTAAGAGTCCCAGTCGCCAAATCACGGTGGTGGAGAATCATTATGCACCATCTTTTAGTTCGGGCGCGACTTTTAGAGTCATTTGGTATTTTTTTAAAGCAGGAGAGATGGAAAATGAGCAACGCCTTCGCCGGGACTCGAACCACGGACCTCTGGAATATGCGCTCAGCGTGCTGATCGCTACACCACGATGGCATGCGAAGAAGGTGGGAGAAATATCATATACATGAAACGAGGATACATGCGAAAAAATAGTTAAATATCAAATTCAAAACGTCTAAATCGAATTTTGAAATTATCGCTTCACCAGAGTGCATTGTCATCGACAAACCGTCTGTTGTATAAAAGTTGAACTAGCTAGCTTATCAGGAAGTACGCAAACACTGATGATACACTTCCAACCATAGCGATAAACACCATGCCTAAACTAAATAAAAGTCATAAAAATATCCATATTTTAATACTTTCGGTACTCACAATAAAAAATACGTTGGACTTAATAAAAGAAAACCATAGGCGCAAATCAAGACACAAGAGAAACACGCCGACTTGGAAAATAAAACAGGCAATTCGAAAACCTTGTATTCGGATTAGAATTTGTAAAATCTCAATCGATTTCGAGAGCAAAACCTATTTAGTCAATGACTTCAATTCCAATCCAGTCTTGCCTAATGCCTTCAAAATTCTACTAACTTAACCCTTAATTTTTCGTTACTATTTCTGCCGACAGATGGCGCTATCGACGCTTCTACTGGTCGCCTGTAGGGTATAAATATGATCGACATTCGCTTTCTCGCTTTTCCAGAATTTTGTGCTCCTGATGAAAGGGGACCCGTTTCGCCCTCGAAATCGATTGGGATTTTACACAGTGTACGTCAAATACAAGGTTGTCGAATTTCCTGTTTTATTTTTCATAGGCATAAATGTTTGTAAAGCAATTCTAATGTACAACTCACTTCATCTTCGTGAAATCTCAAATACCTGAGCACTACCTAGCCTTAAGACACATGTTATAAATACGAAGTTACTCTATTTCATTTATAAAAGAAGCCATTAAAGATAAGTGATTTCACAAGTGAAATCATATATGAAGTGTATTTCCTGAAAGCTCCTCTCTAAGTTCTTCTTATCCACTGAATTTATTAGCCAGTGTTGATTTTATTTCTGTGCTACTATATTGTGCCACAGGTACTAAAACAAAAATGAACATATGTCGTAACTTACCGAGGAAACCAATTTGTCTTTCCTAATTTTGTCCCTCAGAAGCCATTCATGCATCACTCTTTCTGTTATTTAATAGATGCCTGGTAGAAGGACGTAAGAGTAACAAATTACACATAGTTGCGACAGCTTATTTATAATTGTGCAGCACTGCGGAAAACATCCTTCAGAATGATATATAGTCAATAATAATTAAGAGGATCCGTATATACGGCACATGTAATCTAAAATGATCCTGGAAGTTTATAGGGTTTTTTTTCCGAAATGTTTATTGTTATTATTTATTCAAGAACACCCAGATTTGTCTCGTAACAAATCTAACAGTTTTATTAACGTTCTAAGGTATTCGGAAATATTCTATATTTCTCAGAATGCATTTTATTTTAATGTTTTGATGTTACATGTGAAATATTTATATATCTATAGTTTTACAAAATCAATTACAGAAATTTTAAAAAGACCAATATATAATATATTTTATAAAGTACATTAATTACTTGAAATTATAAGCTTTTTATGTTTGTTTCGCTATTAGCTCTAATTCTAACTGCTCATATTCCACAAAATGTACCACAAGTCTTCCATAATTAAGTTATAGCAGTAACAAAGTAAATAAAAAATGTACTGCAAAGGAGAGAATTTAAGTAAAATTAAAAATTAAAAAATTAAATTATGTAATAAAATAAAAACAACTCAATAATTTGAATTGAGAATTTGAGAATGAACTTTCGAAATGTCTAAAAATTGTCCCTATAGTCTGTACGATTTCAGAAAACATTCGTGACCAAGATAAAGACAGGTACTTTGAATTATCTCTTCTTCTACTGGGCATGATAAACACACTCAAGAAGAATATGATATGAATATCTACATCGCGGCTACCGCAGCAGTTGCATGAAGTAATTGAAGCAAAACCACATCTCTTTAAATAGTTCTTAAAATTGCAATGTCTAACTAAGAACTGAGTTAAAATAAAATTTTGGTCCACTGAGCTTTTGGTGACGCATGATATTCTCTGTTTCAAATAAAGCGCCCATCATTTCTGTAAAATCGCTAACAGTAAGAAACTGCAGCACAAAGATTTAAATTAATGTGAAATTTTATAACTAGCTTTGCTACAGCATCAGCCTTCTCATTTCGAAAATTTCCACAGTTTCCACGAACATAAGCAAAATAAAAGTCGATATCAAAATCTTGCACGGTCTTGAGCCGAGTTACCGTGCAAGGTTCCTATGGGCGCGACCCCCATGGGGTTGAGGGACATGCAGCAGGGGTCGCCAAAAATTTTAGCAGTCTTGATATTTCTTTAGCTTGGTATAACAATTTTACAATTATCAAATATTTTTACGCAATGTATCTGAAAATGGATGAAGATAATACAGACAAAGAAAAAACGAAAACGTTTCGACGCATTCTTTTTATATAAACGTTCATTTTACTTGCTTTGCACGTGATGCTGTCATTTCGTCTGCTTCTTATTTAAAATTTTCACATTATTCTACGTTTTAAAACCAGAAATGAAATTTAATGATATAAAATTGCAGTAGTATATTACAGTATAAGTGAAAACATTGACAGTTTCTTTCACATGTGTGTCGGATTTGCGCAATGCTTGTCAAGTCCCACAAAATTTTCGCAAATATTGTGGGACCCTGGGTAGCAAAAAAATTTCAGTGATAAAAGGGGTCGCGACTAAAAACATTCAAGAAACCCTGGTCTTAATAATACCTTAATTTCAAGAGCAGGGCTTTTTGAAATACTAATGTTTTGTAGTAATTGTAGTGAAGAAAGAGAATCACTACGTATTGTTGCGTGTGTACAGGTTCGTTATGGATTGAATGCACAAGTCGTTCAAAAGTTAATAAAATTTATTCTTTTCACAAGAAATAAAACAAAATAATGAAGTATTTCCTCAGAGATATTCGTACAATATCACAATATCTCAAACGCTAAATAGAATTCAATTCAAAACAGATTAAGTTAATCCAATCTCACAGCGAATTCTTTACAATCAATCACGCCATTAAGTAAACAAACAGCAGTTCGCTTAAAAAAGCTACAACTACAACTGAGATGAGATGTTTTAATTCGGCTTTTATAAGCTTTTTAATTATTTACTAGAATATTCTGGTGAAACTTCGATTTTTCTCGATATTTGTGGATGGCAAGACTACCAGATATTTATTTATTAAATATTAAATGCATACGCTCTTTTATTTTTACTTTTCCGACGTAGCTTTCTCTTCAAAAGTCGTCTGCGTTGCATGGGAAAATAAAGCAATTTTAATTGCAATTCTAAATAAATAGCTAAATATATACGAAATCCGTAACATTGCCCCCTTCTCAAGTACTGCATGTCCCGAGCAGTACAATCCCTGGACAGGAAGCCAAACTTACAACTAAGGCATAAATGCAATAATAAATATTACATTACAATAGCAAAATAAACAATAATTGCAATAAGTACCTTTCAGCAAATCAAATACTATCATATACTGTGTAAGGTTTATCCTAAGTTTATTAACAGTTATTTTAAGTTTTGTATCTTTCCTATCTTATTGCAATTTCAGCTTACAATTTCCTGCCAGAATGTAAATTCAGAAACGCACTTAATGCGAATGAGAAAGAGTACCATTTAAGTCGTGATTTCACCGACTTCCAGAGAGAGAGAGTCTGATTCCCTGACTATCGAGCGTTTACCTTTTGGCTACGTCTCTCTTAGCTGTTACTACGCTCGGCCATACCTTAGGTATGGCCGAGCTTACCCTTGCTTGGCTTCGCCGATTTAATTAACATTTAGGGGCCAATTAGTTAGATCTCTAATAGCTTCAGCTATACCTTTTAAATAGCTTAGTTAAGCTGGTTTTAGTTTAAATTGTTATTAAAGTTCTAGCCCCAGTGGCGGCTTTGTGTAAAGTTTCAAGTAGGAACTGATTGTAAAATGTACTGAAAAGTAAAGGGTTTTAAACCCTCCTCAAGTCTTACGTGTTCTGTTCGCACACTTAAGCGATTATTAGCTTGTTCTTATTGTTCGTGGGGTTCTAAGTTAGGACTTTAGGATTAAATAGTAAAACTTCACAACTGATTACAAATAAAATACTGTGAAATACTAAAATACAAATCAAATACTATCAAATACTAAATACGAATAAAATACTGGCAAATACTAAATACAAATCAAATACTGTGAAATGCTCCCAGAAGCTAAATACAAAAAGACCATGCTCTTTTGTATTTGCGCAATGCTAATGAGGTCCCACAAAATTTTCCTAAATATTATGGGACTCTGGTTCTTGAAAAAATCTAACTATTTACTACGTGAACTATTTTCAATTATATACACTACGTACTATGGCCGTAGTAAGGAGCTAACTTGCCGTAATGCACAACTTTAGGTTTAGAGTTCGATAACTTACGGATCCGAATCACGGCGTTTTCAGCCTGTTTAGGACTGTGTACGGACTATCCCAAGGTGACTGCAGTTTCGAAGAAAATCCTTTTCGACGAGTCGGACTCCACAAACACACATTGTCTCCTTCGTTGAAACGATGCTCTGTAGCTCTGGTTTCGTATCGGGTCTTCCTCTTCTCTGCCGCCAATTTCACTCGCTGTCGTGCATCACTTCAAACCGGGCCTGGAGATCTTGAATGTATTCTTCAGGCCATGAAGGCGTATTCAGAGTGCGACCAAACAAAAGATCAGATGGCAGACGAAGGTCACGGCCGAAGAGCATCTGAGATGGGGAATAGCCAGTAGTCTCGTGGACAGCACTGCGGTAAGCCAGTAAAAACAGTGGTAAATTTTTGTTCCAGTCCTGTTGGTTTCTGGAAACCACTAATGAGAGCTTATTGAGGATGGTTCGATTAAACCTTTCTACAATGCCGTCCGACTGGAGATGTAAAGGCTTCGTTTGGGTTTTCTCAATGCCGAGTAGCATGCAGAGTTCTTTGATTACCGCCGAGGTAAAATTCCTTCCCTGATCGGAATGTAACTGAAGAGGCACTCCGAACCTGGAAAGCCAATGCTACATCATCATCTCTGCTACTGTGACAGCCTCTTGATCAAGAATAGGATACTTTTCAGGCCACTTGGTGAAGTAATCAATGATAATGAGGATGTATTTGTTGCCATCAGCAGTTGGCGGCAGAGGTCCTAAGCTGTCAAAGGCGATACGTTCAAGAGGTGCTCCTACATTGTAACGTTGCAGCTTCCCTCGGCTGCCTTTCTCTGGTCCTTTCCGACCTGCACAAGCATCGCAAGATCGTCACCACTTTTGCACGCCATCGCTTGCATTATTCCAGTAGAAACGCTCTCGAACTCTCTGTAAGATCTTCGTTATTCCGAAATGGCCTCCTGCGGGGCTGCTATTTAGTTCTTTACGGACGTCCGCGATCTTGGGAGTAGCAGCTCCCATCGGAACGTCTTTCCATTATCCGATTCGAATTTCCGGTACAAGACGCCGTTTCGAATATGGAGTGAGTCCCAGAGAGCCCAATATTGTTTTGTCGTGGGACTATAGCTCGAAATGTCCTGCCAGGTAGGTTTTCTGTTTGAGGTTTCCGTTAAATCACTTATGGGTTTAATGTCACGGTCTTTCTGCTGGTCTTGCCTGACTTCTTTGTCTCTCCATGGGTCTGGATCAGCCGATGCTGATGTCGTAATTTGTCGTGCTACCGGATTAAGCAGTTGGTATTTAGCTTCGACCCTGTAACAATATCGGCAGTTTACTGGACAAGGTATTCAATGTGATGATCATGTGATTTCATTCATGTGATGATCCCTTTAGATGATGGATAGTGATGTCGTATTTTTTGAGTCTCTGTATTCGCCTTCAGGATTATATGATTCAGGATTCTTGAAATTTAAAAGCCAGGCAAATGATGCATGATCCGTGCGAAGCAGGAATTTTTTCGCCGGATAGATAATGATGGAAATGTTCTACGGCTTTGTCTATGACGAGCAATTCTTTCCTGGTGACGCAGTAATTCCTTTCCGGTTTAGACAGGCACTTGCTCCAATAAGCCACTATACGTTCTTGGCCCTCCGTTTCTTGAGACAAAAGTGCCGAAAAGTGTCTGCACCATCAGTGTTCATAAATATAATTTGTTTGTGTACATCAAATAAGAGTATCCTCATATTCTGCGAATCGGTAAGTATTGTTTTCAAGTCTACAAATTCAGGCGGCTAAGTGCTTAGGAGTTTTCTATTGAGGCAGGGAATTAAATTATTTTAAGTAATTTTTGTAATTTAATTTAGATGAGTTTAACATAATCATTTTTAGTTTACTTTATTGCCATCTTTTTACGTATAAAGAAAATGTATTGTATTTGGTTTTGTATTTTGAATAATAGAATCTAACATTTCTGGAATTTGAACTTGTATTAATAAACCTTTTAATATCTGCAATATTTACCTCAGTTTCTGCAAGAGTTTTGATATAGTTTGAATATATAAAAAGAAAGAATTTCTATAATTCTGAATTTTCTGAAATTTATCTAATATTTTGACATATGTCGTTTCTGAGAAGTCTTTGAATTTATTATACTAGAATTTCCTGTTACGGAGTTTAAATAATAATTTTGGTAAGAAATTGTGAGAAAATGTTTATTTGTAACTGAATGTTTTAAAAGATATATTAATATGTTTTAAAGATATTAAGAAATTCCAAATCTAAAATTTCTTAAAATCTGTTTTTGTTTTCTATTTATTTATGAAGATTTTTAAATATTAACCTCTGAATGCATACATTAATATAGAAAAGAAATTTTGATGATCGGGAATCTAAAGTCTTATTTTATTGTCATAAACCCTCAAATATGGCCAATTATAAATGAATACATAATGTTTATATGATAGCGAAAATTGTTTTGAAATTGTTGATAAAATCACTTTTAATTCGTTGTGAAATTTTAAGGTTTAAATTTTGTTCCTCACATTTAAAATCTGATATTGTATAAAAAAAGTACTTTTAGACTTTAACTATACGTTGAGGTTATATTATGATAGAAAGAAAGAAAGGAAGATCTTGAAACCTTGGCTGGAGAGTCATTGGAAAAGGTCCGAGCTGAACTTAGAATAATGGTTCTAAGATAGCTGACTCCTACCATGTAGAGCTTGTGAAATATCTCTTGGAAAATGTAATTAAATGATGCTTCAGAGGGAGAAAAAGGAAGAGGATAAAATTAGGAGAAGAAAAGAAAATGTTACAGTTTTAGTTCCGAAAATGAAAACAGGGGGAAATGCAATGAATGGAATAAAAACGACATGTCGATAGCCGCAGAGAAAAATTCGCTCCATGTGAAAAAAGGAATCACCCATTCTTAACAAGTACTGCTCTCACAAAGAAAAGTGGTTTCCACGGCTTTGTAGTAAAACCCTGAGAGAAAGCAATGGATGTAAGCCATTTTTTGAGTTAGCAACTTCAGACTTGTAAAGCCGCTCTCTAAAAACTATAATAAAAAGCAAAACGAACTGCTAATTAAAGACCAAGAAGTCCTAGGGAATGGAACAAAATTATTGATCATTCCCGAAGCTCCTCAGGAAATAAACATAGATACGTGCAGACTTTTACCAACTAGGCTTAGAGGAAAAAAATATAAAAACAGTACTTTGTCTATGTTTCCAGTAACCGCTTGCTGTTCTGGTAGAAGACATCACTTCTGTTGTAGAGATATTAAGTTATTTAAAAGCAGGAGATGTGAAAAATTAGTAATGTCCTCGCTGGGACTCGAAACTCGGACCTCTCAAATACGCGCTAATTGACCATTACACCACGAAGGCATGATTAGAAGGCGGGAGAAATACCTTATACTGTTACCGTGGTGGATGAGTTATTAAATCATTTCACCCGAATAGAATATTCTGTAGAATTTCAATGGGATCCTATAGAATAACTTAATTCTTATAAATTCCTTTAATTCCTGTAAACTTCTTTTAATTCCTATAGAATTTCACTTCAATTATGAGAGCTTTGACTGCCAAAATTTTGGAATGTTTTGGTATTAAAGTTAACCACAGTTCTGAACACCATTTACAGTCCAAGGTCAGTGAATACATTACACCTTACAATATAAAGAATGTGAGTTTTATGTTTTGACAAAGAACAATCTTCGACTCTTTTAGCCCTAACTACTATGGCGTGCGAAAAAATGATTTCTACGCCAGAGGAAATAATCCGCTGGAAATATTTACATATGCCAGAGAAGTTGTTATACGAACATTACTGATATGACGCTGCAAAACCGGGATCGCCTTTAGCGACGCTGACTGTCGTACCGAAAGCCTGGGTCAGAAGGCGTGGATGTATGTAAATAAAGCGTCTGTGCGATTTGGAGCTCTCTAAGTATGCGACGAGCGGAGAGTACTTTTGAGAGCTTGATGGCAGGAGAAGAGGACTTGGAGACCCTGGGACTCGGCCGCTCTATGTTGCCCAAAGCTCTTGTCAGCTACAGCCGAAATCTTGCCTCCTTCTCACGACCAACTTGTGGGCTTGCTCTGGTGTCAAACAAAACACATTAGTAACAGCAGCAACAGCGCAACTGATATGAAAGAGAAGCACTTAATATTACACAGTTACGTATTGAATACTAAATTATGTAGTAATCTTTGTTTTTTTTTAAAATAATCTGAAAATTAGCCAAATTTTAATACTATTTCCATTATATTAAATAAAATGAATAAATATTTCATTTATTCAAATTTAATGCTGCTATTTTTCTATAGTTTTACCACCTATTGTAGTGAAATCCGTATAGTGCATAAAAAATTCCGTTTCTTAAAGCATTAGATTTTCCAGAATTTTATTTCGGCTTTTAGACCTTCACGTTTAAAATTAAATCGGCTTGTTATTTAATTCATAGTTTAATCCTCTTCCCAGAATTCTTACTTTGCTAGACATATATTATAAAGTAAGACCAAGAGTCTATTCACTGAGAAATTTTCTCTAAATTACTCTTTTGAGCCATTTCACAACGCGGCTTTGGTAGGTATATATAGGCTCATTTATTTTTGAAGTCAAATATATATATATATATATATATGTGTGTGTGTATATAGAAAGAGAGAGATTTATTTAATCAAATATATATCCGCTTACTTAGCCAGGCTTATCTAACCAAAGTCATATATGTATCTATATATATACTAACGGACTGAGAGTAATGCATCTAACAACAGAGAGAACGATACCACTGTAATCCTTGTCTAACAACGATGCAAAAAATACAATTCATAGTCATACTTTTTTTTCAGTCTGATGCGCTATGAAACCCATATAAAAAAATTCCATCGAAAAATAAGATAATTCTCTCTCATTATATCAGCAACAAAGGCACGCAGTTTTTAATGATTTTCGTCTTTCTAATCAAATGGTGGTAAAACTCAATTCCCATTCAATATTTCCCCTATATTCAATTTTAGTCGATTCAATGTGGCAAAAAGTTGATCATAATTGATCAGAAATCAATAACGCGAACAAGCAAACAAACAGAAAAGAAACATTCCTCTTGATAAGTATAGATTTTGTAAAACTTCCAAATTTTTGATAAACAAACCCAACGATTTGAAAGCAAGTAGTAGCAACACTTTTCAAAATAAAGCATTTTTATCTCCAACGCACTTCTTCCCACGAATTTTTGAAGTCGGGAATAGTGTATTTAATGTTTGGCACTGCTATTTTTATTTCAGCGCAAAACTTAGAAAATTTTTATTAACAAACTCTAGGATTTGAAAGCGAGCAGTGGCAACAGCTTTCAAAATAAAGCAGATTTTCATCTCCAGCTTGCGAGACTTTTGCCACTCGGAAAAATGAAGGCGAAAAACGAGCGAACAAACAGATTTTCTTCTTTATATAATGCTCATTTATATATTAAATCTCATCAAGACCCTTCGCACCAGAGGAGGGAAGATTTTAGCTTTTCCTCGGTTCTGTTCTCTCATGTTTCTTCTGAAAATTTAGTGCTATCAGCTCCGTTAATTACAAAATACGCTTAATAAATAATTAAAGTATAATTCATTAATTTAATAATAAAATATAAGTAATACATTTTACTTTTTAGTCCTGTATTTTTAATGTGTGTTTCATTAAACTAAACAAAAATAACTTCATTTTTCAACTGATTGGGAAAAATAATTTGTAAAACTTCCTCGTTGCAACAGACACAATTCAGTTTTAACACGAATTTACCCCCTCATACCAGGATTCCAGAACCAGTTGATGTCTCATTTAATTTTTCCACCCCGTGGCCACTACATTGCCATTTATGTTTCTCTTCCATAGACAGAAGGCGTAAGCTTTTGCTTTGCTTTTTCTCTTTGTGTATATTGACAAAGCCATTAGTTTTAATTTACTCTTTTTAAATGTAACACTTATTGTATGCTATTTTATTTAATTCTTTGTATATACTTTCCCAATATTTTATATTTTCCTTCCATTTTATCCCAAAAAGTAAAGGATTAAAAAATTTAGCTTTTTAAAATTCAGCACTCTTTACCATTACTTTCAGTTTAAAGGGTTTAGGTTTCTTTTTTTCTTCCGGAAAAGGTGATATGAAAAATGAGCAATGCCCTCGCCAGTCCTCGTATGCGTAGGCCTGACCACTGAACACGAAGGCATGCTGAGAAGACAGGAGAAATACCTTATAGATTAAGACATTATTGATTGATGCAACTTAATTTTGCTTAGCTTAAGTTTTAAATTTTGCTTACGTTTAACAGCTCGTACAATCTGAAACTTTTTAATTCCTTTTTGGGGAAGGGCATCCAAACAACATAAGAGGTAACGATTATAAGATGACTAGTTTTTTTTTTGGTTTATTCATAAAAATTATTTTAGACATCACATAACTTCTAGAAATGTTTTCTTGGATCTGTTTTTTGAAACGGGATTGATTGTGTTAATTTTCATCCATCCACTTGATAAAGAAGGGAATAAAAATACTAACATTACTTTGCAAGTTTTTAGATTTGTAATTCCCTTTGTTATTTTAAACATCCAATTTTGATTTTACGAGTTTTTAAAATTTAAATTCAAATTCTAAGCTTATTAGTCCAAAGGGACAATTTGCCCAGAAGGGATATTAATTTCGTTTTGGCATTTTGCGTTGGTTCACTATAAATGTCGGTTCACTTTTCAGATTCTTGTAGCCAAATATTAGAGCTTTATATTATATTTAAAGAAATTAAATAATCAAGAATCTGCATAAATGTATGTATGTTTCTTGCTTTGTTATAAAACAAAGGTGCCTAGAACCATTAAATTTTTAATAACAAACGTTTCCACGGAATATGGGCATCTGGTAGACGAAATTTGGAATATATTTTATTGTCTATTTCATATTTTGTAAATTTAACAAATTTTTTATTAAGAAACTCAACGATTTCAAAGCGAGCAATGACAACACTGTCCAAAAAAAAAACTCATCATTTTTATCTCCAGGGCGCGAGTCTGCGTATCGAAAATTCTAAACATACATAGATTAAAACTATTTTGCGATATTGCTCGTGAATTGAATTTTATGGTTTAAGTACGAAGAACATGATATTTAATAAATAAAGGTAACACACAAAACGTTAATAAAACGCCACTGTGGGCATAATGGGAAATCTGAAAGCTTTCAAAAATTTTTTTTTAAGTGTTATCTAATTTTCTTTAGCAAGTTCAATTTTTTTAAGTGTTATCTAATTTTCTTTAGCAATTTCAAATTTCTTGATTTGTGGGTCTCGCTAACTGGAAGGTTTAAAATATTAAAGTATGTACGTACATATTACTACCCTATAATATATGCTACATTTTCGCTAAACTATATTTTATTGGAATGACTAAATTAATTTTTTAAGTTTGTTATTAAACTTTTCTTTCTATTAATATATATATATATAATATATATATATATATATATGAACTACTAATTTTTTCTTTTTTCGTTACAAAATTTGATTTTTATTCTTTTTTTACTGCGCAGTTTGCGTTCCCTGCACAGTGATGAATAGGTGAACAGTGCTATACTATTAAAGGTAGAAACTAGGTAACGTGTGAAGACTATGTATCCTCTGGATTTGATCATCCGGAGGGGGGTATCGTCATGGTTATCTACGTGGCCAGTAGCTGTCATTCTCCCTAGTGTGGCGCAGCGGTTTGATGTATGGAACCTTGACATGGAAAATAGTTATCGAAGACTAGAATAAGAATTTAGCAAAGTGATAGCTTTATTGCGAATCAATGCATGGAATCGCATCTAAGTATCTGCTAAATAATTACGATAACAAAATAGACCCTTATTCATATGACGCAGCATTTATCATTGTCAAATTTGTATCAGGCAAATATTCACTTTGTCATCCATCGTATAGTTTTTCTCACCATGTCATAAGGTGACGTGCTCTGTTCATCTGTTTTGTAAAGCTGAAGGAAAGCGCCACTGAGATCCTTTTATTTTACTTACATCAAGTACGTGCCATTGGAAGACAACCACATATCCCATTACGCATTCATTTCAATAAAGCAAAAACCAAACAACAATTTATATAGTTATTTATCCATCTATTTTAACTTTTTTTTTGTTGATTATGATGTAAAATTTTTTAACTTGCAAATTACATTTACTTTCAGAGTAATTTAGGAACAAAATGTCTATTTTCTAATACAATATTCACAAGGTTTAGCTATAAGGAATTAACTCCGTCTTTTGTAAGTGTGACTGGTAGTGTAACTGGTAGCGTGTCCTGCTGGCAGTTAAAGCGCCATGGTTCGAATACTCCCTAAGGCGCACTTGAAATCTTTTATTTTTCGTCTCTTCAAACATCAAAGGACTCTATGTAGTTCTTGCTAAGCACTTGCTTGCTAAATGGAATATATTAATATATACTGTTAGGTTAGGTTAGGTTATTCAATTATGGCAAAGCACACGAGGGCTATCTGCCTAAAGGGAGGGATGCCTTCGTGGAGGACTTTCTAAGGGAAACTGGCTCGTATACACGTTACACATGGGGAAAACCACGAAAACGCCCATGCAGCCAGTCCGTTCGCGGGATTCGAACCTCGGACCGAACTACCAGTGTTCAGCGTCTTTACCGTTTGGCCGCTGGTGGGCTTAATATATACTGTATTTAATATAAACTATAAATGGAGTATATTAATATATACATGGGGTATATTGTATATAAATGGCTTATAATTAAGGAACATGTAAAACCTTGAAAACACTTAGGCCCTTGTTAAAAGTAGTATTAAAGTTATTGTCAAAGTTATCAGGTCTAAAAAACTGTGTACTTATATCATTTACTAAACGTAACTTAAATCAGTATACAGCGTTTTAAGAACAGCAAAAAGACTCTTTAGAATTAGAAGACCAGGTGAATAAGTGATGCTTACTAATTGCAGTAGTATTTATAAACTCGGAAAGTGCAATTTAGCAGTGCAGGCAATCGCAGGTGAAGAGTTACGTAACATGCTGCTGCGACGCAGAATGCTATAAAACGTATCTTTGAAGTGGCGATGTGTTTCATTAAAAACTATGAATTTAAAAGACAATTGGTTTCAATTAACTTTAATAATTTTGTTAGTAATTTCATTTCATGTTTGACCCATATATACATATATACATATATGCATATATGTATACCCACCTCCTTACCCGGCTTTTTGTTTTCTCAATCGTTGGACATATACTTCCAACCACAGAAGTGCTTTAGATGAAATTTTAATGGTTTGGCAATTGCAAATTTAAGAAAATAATAATAACAATTTTGGAAAAAATAACGAAATCTAACTTTTAATAAGGTCTCCCGGTTCCTATACTTATATTTCGGAAAGTTTTATACACGTTCTGAAAATAGAAAATTGCAAAAAATTTGACTCTCTTTCTACAAAAAATTTAGCGGGATATTTAATGTCAAAATTTAGAATTTTTGATGTCATTTTCACCTTGCCCTGGCGGATTGGTTAATGAAGTTATAATAACTCGAGGAAATAAGCTTAAATTAGGTGTAGCAAAAAATGTGCATAATTTAGTAGGCGTACAAGAAAGCCATGTGGTGTCCACATCAGATTTTATAATTTCAATTTCTATGCAATCACATCAGGTGAAGGCCGAACTCATGTTCAGTCTGCTTCCTAAATATGGTTCTCAGATGAAATTGCTAATTTTCAGGGGATTTATCTACTCAAATATTACTACCAGTTTAATATCTTCATATAAAACGCAGCTGGATCTCTTTAAAAGTCCATATATCCTTGAATTTGAGTACTTTCGATCATTATTCTGACGCCATCCATTTTACTAAATTACATAAACATTAATCTTTACGGCCCCTGATGTATTGTAAACAACATTAAAGCGATTAATAACAAAACAGTATTACTTAATAAAGAAACTAACAAATTTCTGTACACTCGTAAAAATTATAGAATTCGTGAAATCTACTTTAAATTTAATACGAACCATTTACTCTATTCGGAAGTCATTTGTCAACCCCTGAAAGAAATTTATCATGAGCTCCAGATTTAGAAGAGAAACTAATTACTTAAAAGGTAAGAAGCAATCTATCAAAGCCTGTGAACCTCGAGTCAGATTGCTGTTCGCAAACGCAGAGAAGGAAATGACTTTTAATCTGGAATCTTCGGAGCAGATGACTTGTAATTTATTCTGAGACGGAGATAATAAATAATCGATCATATCAAAACTGATTAATTGCATTGAGAAACAGAAAGGTAGTCGTATTGTTTTAAAACTTCGGTATTGAGTGTCTTATATACAACTACTATGCTCTCAACAAAATGTTTCTTTATACTACCTATGATGTTAATCTTAATACAAAATTAAAATACCTTATTTTATTGCCTTTTGTTCTTTTTATTGCCTTTTTTTGGCTACCGAATATTTCATTATGTGAAATTATCAAAATATGCAGTTCCGAAGCATTATACATTAGGGCTTTTCTTTTGGAAGACAGTTATACATTGAAGCAAAATACCGTATTTCCTCGTGTATTTTTCTATTTAGCTTCTCAGCGCCAGGTTCTGAAATTGTAAAGATATTCGCGTTATTTTTGCCTTCCTTAATGAGCTCAGAGAACTACTTCGACTAAATTTTAAAATGGATACGTCCACGTAGTAATTGCTTCCATCCTTCTAATAAAGACAACCCTCGCAAATTAAAGTAACGCCTGCAAACGTCACGCTGAATCTTTCCCTTGTAGGTGGTGAATTTAAGCAAGATTGCGAACAGTTCTGTTATAACGAAACAAACACGAACTGACATTCAGTCCACGACTTTGCCGAGTCAGCTGCGCATTCGCCTTTCCTAATTATCCTCAACGGAGATCGACGTAGAGAACTCTGCGAAGCTGCTGGCTAGGATCAGTACCTAAGCAGTCTCGGCCACAGGGCTATACAAATTAGGAATCTAGCTAGTGGCTCTAGAGGCCCCAGAAAGATCGTCTATCCGTTGGCCAGTGGATCTGGCGCGTCTTAGAGCTTAAAGTTCTAATAGCCCGGAAGGTGTAGTGTCCCGGGCTTGCTGGGTATAGTCCTTGGACGACGGGCATCCCGCGTGACCGGCAGGTAGCCAATTTTGACGACAGGCGTCGCCACATGGCGGTTGGTGTCATTTCTCTGCAAGGTGCGAGAAAAAAGGTTGAATTCCTTGGCCTCGCTCTGGCTCTGCGGTTGGATTGTCCGAGTTGTGCCAACACCTGGTGCCGGTACGTATAATCCACTCAAAACTAGTTCCCTGATTATTTATAGATGATTTGATTCCTAAGGAGTAACAAAGAAATACATTCAAGTTGCGGGGAAGTGGAAAGGAAGATATCTTTTTAGATATGACACTGCCAATAATTCTGTTGAATTTTCATTCGAATGTAGAAGTGATATTACGATAGTGACATTACAATAGTTAAGAAGTGATCTTACGAGAGAGTGAAGATTTAGAAGAGACCCCCCCCCATTACGATAGTTATCTGTAGTTTACCTTAAGTACTTTTCATGTCCTATGTTTTTGGTATAGCCACGTCACTCACAAATTAAATTATTTGCAAATTAAATCTTTTGGGCAATAAAATTACTGAAAAAAGTGGAAAATAATCGAGGAAATATGGTAAAAATCAGAATTCTGGAATTAACCCTTAAAATTAAATATCAATGAAATTTCTAAATTTTATATTTTTTTGCTATCTTATTTCATAAGTTCACAGATGTAAATTAAGTAATGCGGTTTCTTACAAATGAACTGAAACTGAGAGAGAGGAAGGATAAATTAATTTAATCAATTTCCTGTAAAAGCAGATAATAATTTTACCCTGTTCTTAGTGCAAGATTTGAAACCTACATTTCGATTGTAAAATTCATTTTTTTTGGAAGCTAAATGAATGGGATAAAGAAGCACACTTGGCATATTTTACTTTATTGAATTCAGTTGATATTTATGCGTAGGAATATTAATGCAGTATACGAGGATCTCACAATAAGCCAGTACCAATAGTGATTCCAGAAATTTCGAGCCAGGAACTGCAGCCTAGAAGATGAACGTCTTCATTTAGTTCGGCGGAAGCACTAGCAGAGAAAGAAGGGTAATACATTTTAGATTCAAAACATCTTTGTTTATCTCAATTTTGAAAAATTTTAAAAAAAGTATAAAAATCTGCATCTTTAAGGAATGGCTCAATAAATTTAAATTTTTATTGCTTCATATTTTCACATCATAATAAAGAATTTAATTTATGCAAGTATTTCGGTATATGTGGTATTACTGATACCAAAGATTAAATCATGTTTGATTAAATTTGTTTGTAAAAATATATGTTCTTAAAAAATATCAGTAAAATATTTAAAGAATTATTACGATCAATATGTGAGTATGTAGAAAACATGTATGTTCTTAAATAATAGTAAAAAAATAGAGGAAAAAGGTTTAATCTTTGCGCTGTTTTTTGCATTATTCGAATTCTGATGTTAAAAAATTTTGAACGCTGCAACTCAAAGCTTTGGGAGGATTAGCTTTATTTAAATCCCTACCTATCCGTTTCTCTACCGGAATAAAAATCAAGGAAGCGTATTTAAGGTGAGAATTTAAGACAGAGCGTGCTTTCACCTCTCGAGGCCACGTTACTAGGTTTCTGCTATCGCGGATAAAAGCGTGTTCTTCGACTTTGCATTATACATTTAAATTGTTACTACGGTGATAAGTTTGAGTTTATTAACCTAATTAACACTTCGCTACTAGTCTTAACTTTAAATCTGGAAATTGACAATTACTTTAAGTTGCATTACCGCAAGTGGTTGGCTGATTTGTCAAACAACGAGACGTGCATTTATGTTCCAATTCTGATTTAATAAAAAAGTTTGTTTTAAACCTTCTTAAGACTGTGTAGTTCTTTTCAGATAAAGTTATAATTCGCTTCGAGTCTGTTAGGAGTTTGGACGTAGTTAATGTTACCAAAGTACAATGCAGTCTTCAATTTTAGTGTTACTTAGATGAATGCAGTCTTTTCAATTTTAGTGTTACTTGGATCCCTAGTATCACTCAGTTCGTGGAGTCATTTTGTGTGCCATACTGTAACACTGAGAATATGATTATTTATTAATATTTCACATAATTTGAAAATAATTAAGTTACTAATTTTTTAATATGCCGATGAAAATTTAAAGTTTCATATCTAAGGTTTATCTATGCTAACTTTTGAAATAATCCTTTTCCTTCTCCATTTCCTTTGGTTTCAAAAGAATGTGGAAAACTGTACTCAATTTTTTTTTTCAAAAATTACATTAAGCAAAATGGATCTTACGATTGAGTTTTAGTTTTGGGTTCAAGAGTTTTAAGGCTTCATACATTTAATTTCATTAATATATTCTCTAAATACAAATGTATTTATAAAAATTATATTCTTAAATTTGTTTTTATGAAGCTTTGATTTCAAATTTTGTTTTAAGTAAAGTTTTTTAACATTAAATAAAGATATTTTTCCTACTTATGTGAAAGGCCGAGAGATTCAAGATTTAAAATTCGCATTCATCAAAATTTAGAATTTATCCCCCCTGTTCTATTTTGTTTTGTTACTCCTCATTTCTGATAATAATTTAATATTGCCTAATTGAGAAGAATTTAAATACATAATAATATTATTTAGCATATAGCAAGATATGTGATTACGATTAAAAATATTTAAATAACTATCACGTTCCTTTCAAATAATACCTTTTAAAAACCTGCATTCTGAGAGAAGATATACGCGGTAGTGCAAACATTACACTCCCACAAATATATGTGACAATGGTCCCGGAAATGTACCGCATGTATATATAATATTTCATATCAAAAGATGTTTGTGATCGTAAGAAAACAAACTAAATCTCACTTTTTGCTGTTCTGAACAACGTGTCGGATAAAGAAACTTTCTTAAATGCGAAACTGGATAACACTAATTCCGCTAAGCGTTGCTACCGTGAATCTGCTACTTGTAAATTATAAGCATTGCTACTTATGATGTTACGGAATTTATTATAATAATTTCCTTCTTTAATAAGATCAACAGCTAATACATTTCTTAGAACAAATAGTAAAGTAACAAACAAGAGCAAATAGTGACAAATAGTATTCTAATCATTGATTGAACTTTCTAAGCAATATTGTTTACATCATTCTAAAGGCAAATTGAATTTCGGCACATGTTTTTAATTCAAAAGAAGCTTTGTAAACTGTACAGTTCATAAATAAATTATAAACATTATTAATTTATTTGTATTAATTGATTAGCGTTAAAAAATGAATACGCGTGCTTATCATTTCTATGTGGTAGCACATTAGTTTATTTCAGATATATTATTTCAGATATATAATCACTGGATTCTAGCGATTATCTGCTTTCTGAGAAGGAGAAAAAAGTCTTGATATTTTGTGCAGGTAAGCCTTCGCGCTATTCAAACGACATGTTTGTTAATTGCATATTTGCAGGATAACAACGCCAAAAGAATGCAACAACCGGTTGCTGCAGTTCGGAGCTGTAGGACGGCCTTCTGGCCTGTTGCTCTCCTGCCGACGTGATGTGCCATTTATTTCTTCTTCCTTGAATGCTGCCTGATAATACTATGCGAAATTTTGTGAGAGGAATTCAGCTTGATGGTATAACGCAAGAAAAATAATTCTTCATATTCATATAATTTCGCTGCTGTTGATAATTTTATGTCCAGCTACATTGTCGATTAAGATGTCTTCGCCTCGCGAGTTATCTCCGTGCACACGTGTCTCCTCTTCTTTCGCTATAAAGAAAATACGATTGTTTTCCGAATATGCTTATTGAACAGCCATAATTTTTTATGGTTCCAATTCCTCCAGAACTTTAATCTTGTATAGATGGAAGACGATTGACTGTAACGACGAGCTCAGCGTTATATTCTTAATGTTCATTAAGTCACGTGTAACGTGTTCCGGGTGTGATTTTGTATAAGTACCTGTGTTTGTTTGTCTGGCAAATACCTTCTTTATTATTCCTTAGTGTTTGTTCTGAAGTAGTGATGCTAAAATAAAAATAAAAATAATTGATTTTCTTGTGATATATTTGAATTATCGTCTTTTGGGTCTTAAGTTTACTTTGATCTTATATTTCCCTTCATAGATCACACATTTCTATTCTCAAATTTGTACATACATTATTCTAGTGTCTTTTTTAAAATAAAAGCCGCTAAATGAGCCGAAAAAGATGAATGTCTTTCAGACGGAACAGCTGCTCATTCTGTGATTTCCTGTTAAGGAAATAGCAGAGAATGCAGGAGAGTATATTTTAAGTTAGTAAAGATCTTTGTTTACTTAACTTTGAAAAATTGAAGTATTATAAAAAAACTCAAAATTTATTGGATGACCAATAGAAGTGGCCTTAAACAATCCTCTCAAGTTGAATCTAAGTAAAACTAATGAAGGCCCTTCACCATAAAATATGAATCTCGTTAATTCTTCAACGACGATTCATAAGCTTTTGTTACAATATTTTATTTCATTTTGGGAGATGAAGCAAGAAAGACGAATTCACGTAGATTGTATAATTCCTGAATGTTTACTTCATCTCATCCAGATAGGAACCCATTTAACACTCCGAGAACCACATTATTTCACATCCACGTCACAAGCAGATGCTGATGCAGTTGAACTCAGCACTACATTTCACAAATACTTATACCAATCCCGCAGTAAGTCTCCCACTGACAACATCATTCATATGTTCTCTTCGTAGGCTTACTCAACGTCCATGGGTCCGCCAAACCGTTGGCTTGATTCCCAGCAGATTTCCCCAGACGTTCCATTGGGACTAGTTACTACATAGAATTTGTCACGGGGTGGCTGCCGTGAGGGTGCATGAGGCGTAAACACCATTAAACTTCATTCGCTTAGATATTGTTCATCAAGAGGTTAGCGTGTGAATACTGACTAAAACCGTGGCTTGAAGACCAGGCTAATACCGAAGTGATGTATTACTTAAACTAAACCTAGGGCGGGACTGGTTGGAGTTTGTAGAAGAGAAATAGATTGTCTAGGTCTAACACATTTGGTGATTAAGGTTGGGAGGCTTTGAAACAGCTATGGGTGAGAATGAGACATCTTCCCAATTTATTTCTCGTCTATTAAGACAAAATAGATAAGTGACAATGGATTTATTAAATGGATAAAGCTAAATTCCAGTTAAGTCCAAAGCTCTTGATGGGGCAAAGCATTTAAGCTTTGTTTAAAAATATGTAATGATTACCCGAATAACTGTGCTTTTTTTAAGTTTATATTAGGGATTACATGTGCCGTTTTTAATCTTTGATAATATGGGAAATTTTATGTCAATAAACTAATTTTGTAAAAGTTATAAATGTACTGGGGCAACATTTACAAAGAGAAAACGGAACTTAATTATAAAAGAGGGAATGCAAAAATATTTAATGAAGGAAACAAGATACGTGTCAGTAAAAGCAAAAGAAATAATGTAGAAAAATTAGGCAATATATAAATACATAGCCTTGTGAATTGTCTAAAAGCCTATTCCACGCATATTATTAGAGTAACTTCTACTCTAATACCCAAAATTAAAAATTTTTCAGGAACAACGGTTTGAAGGCGAAATGCAAACATGCATATTTTTACAAAGCTGAAGATGAAATTACTTTCTTTTCGACTACAAATACAGCTTATTTCCATTTCAAGTAAAATAAAATAAACACGAAGAATGTCAAAACAGTTAAGTAACAGCCCAGTCCGCTGAAAATCGTCGAAAAAACATGATTCGGAAAACTGGAGTCCTGATGACGAATAATATCAAATTAAAATTTGAAATAAATTTTTAACAGAAAAAGAGAACATAAAATCGTTATGTCCGGATTACGAAAGATGCATGGAAACTTAGAGTATTTAGAAGTTTTCCATGGATTTTTACTCCAAAAATCATGATAAGTAATGCAAAAATTTAAACACCTGAATGAAAATTTAAATAAACATTATCCTTTTTTTATGCTTAAAGCTGTGAAATAAATACTTTAAACATTTTTTACCCATGAAAACTTCTGAATAAATTCTGCTTCAGGAAAATTAAGTATGAGAAACGTCTGGATATGAAATTTTAGCTACTCATATAATTTCATCAAATTGGTAAATCAGAGATATCTATATAAAAGTGTTTTCTGAGTTTAGATTCATTTAATCAGTTATAACAAATCAGGCGAGAGTTATCTGTGTAAGGATAAAGATGCCTTCGTGGAGGATTTTCTGATGGAAACTAGCTTATATCAAACTGGCTGGTAAACCTGAGCTCACAAGCGGTCGAGTGTGCTGAACTAGAGTTGAAATTCTTTATGCATCCGGTTCGTTCCTCGGGTTTTGATCATGTGCCAAACAACTAATGTTCCGCAATTTTATCTGCTCGGCCATTGGTTGGCCCAAAAAGCAACTACAAAACAAATTCTTCCTGAAAATTAAGAGCGCATTGCTATTATGATGTTTCACTTTGAGAATAAATATTAGCAATCTTCTGCATTACTATACCTTTTTCTTGCTAATTTATACCAGGAAAGTCAAATATTTCGTTGAAAATTATAGTAAAAGGATATAAAAAATTTGTTACTCAGTGCATAATGCTTACTTTTCGATTATGAAACAGGTAAATTTGTATAGCTTTTTCTGTTTTTGGTAGCATAGAATTTTAGCAGCATTGAAATAAAAAAAAGCTATATTTAAAATTGCTGATCTTTTGCAAAAATAGTTAAAACTAAAATCAGTAACCACATTTATCGTATGCTTTCTCTATTCGGACTCGCCAGCAATGGGTTTTACTTTTAATATTTCAGTCTAAGATTCCTAACTTTGCTGTCTCAAATGACGAAAGTTTATTTAGCAGCGAGTCTTAATGCATTCTACTAACTAAACTGCTGAACATTTAGATATTTGCCCACTGCCGTGTTAGTACTCGCTATTAACTGAAATGACGATAATCAAGCACGTTATGATTTATTGAAACGATTTCGTAAACACTTTACCTAATTACGAGATTATTCCTATACAGGGAATTATGTTTTAGATCGGCTACTGTTCTCTTGACGAAATTGCTGCCCAATAATAGTCCATGTGCTAATCTCAGCTGAGATTTACAATAACACATTAAGTTATATATTTATTACACTAAATGAAAATATTTGATTAGGCCTAGATTTTCATTGATCACCATGTTTGCAAGATCATGATCAAAATATTCTAAAAGAAATTAAATGTTAAATATTTAAATTTCTGAGTTAATTTTTTTTCTAACACACCGTTTGATAAGACGAATAGATCGACATATCTTTAGCATTTTAATTTTTCATGCAAGTCACATCAGAAGAAAAGCATCCAAATATATTCAACGAATGCTTTGATTCAGGTGTAAATTTAACATCAGAATTTTTTTATTCTCCGAAACTCGTCAACAATACTGAAATAATTTCAATTGTTGCGACAATTAAAGCGCTTTCAATTGAAACGCTATTTTCGCTTTTCTAATCAGGAAAGCCCTTTTACGCATAACATTTTAATATTCTCTTTTTAGCGTTAACTTTCCTGCCATATAATGTCACTAACATATTAAATAATATGCATATTTGAAGATGCTTAAAGAGTTTGACTTACTTTGGTAGCATAAACTAGTATCAAACTCTAACAGTGTTTGAACGATTATCGCTTAGTCTGAAGTTAACTACAGAGACTAAGAAGGTTAGAATAAAATTTCTATTAAATCAGAACTTGAACACAAAATGCACTTCTAGTGCTCACATAATAAGCCACCACTTGTAAAGTACAATTAAACCTAATAGTCAAAGATTGAACAATTGATTTTAAATTCTAAGTTGCCTCAGAACTTCTCACCGACGCAAAAACTAAATGTCGGCAGCAATCACACAAAGCCTAATAATTACAATGGTAAAAGAGTTGGCGAATCTATTAAAGTGGCCTCAAGAGGCAGAAACACGCTCTGTTCTTTGTCTTACAATCCAGAACCCTCGACTTAAATACTCTCTAACTAAATTTGCATTTAGAAGAGGAAGCAGAAAGGAGCAGTTATATTAAAGGCTGATATTGTACATAATCGGTTAATGCAAAAGAATAGTAATCGTATGAGCTTACTTATTTTGTAGATCAGCGTATACTGATTTTAAAAGAAGAATAAAAATAAAATTAATTTTAAAATTACATTCATTGTTATCTTGATGATCCATCTCACAACAAAATTCGAGCTTTCGCGAATTTCGTGAAGATAGCTCTACAAGTCGTGAAATTTCTGGACTCTCAATAAACTATTGTCGAAGGATTTCAAAATCTACAATCTTCATTTTTCATATTTTCACTTCCCTTGTCTACATAAAACGTCTTGAGCCTTCATATAATTATAAATTCAGCGTATACTAAAATCGTAACTTTTAACTCGACAAAAGAATGCTCTCAAAACTTTTAATGCTTAGTCCATCAAATAAATAAGTAAAGAATAAAACTTTTCTGTAGATTTATTAATTAAATAAAATTATTGGGAAACATACTAAATTTTCTCTTTATTCTGTATGCATACTTTTTATGTGGATCTATCATTTTATAATTGAAGTGCCTCTAAATGCAATTTTCATGGAATTTTTACTTGTTCAAAATCAGTGTTTTTCATTTAGAAAAGCATTTTCCTTAACTTGGTAAAGGACGTTTCCTGTTTTCTCCTTACGGCATGTCTTCTTAGTGTAACTGGAAGCACGTCAGTCAAAAGCTCCAGCCAGGTCATTGCTTATTTTTCACTTTTTTTTTATTTACATGACTAATGACACTGAAAGAATCAATAAGTAGATCCATCTCCTACAAATGTGTTGTTTCGAAGTATCTAACATGTGTCTGGTGAACACAACTTTTCAAGTTATGTTGCAGGAGCCCCATTAAGATCATCACCTATAAATGTGAATAAATTAAGACAAAAAATTCGAATCTGTTGCTGAGGATGAAGAATTACAGTCGTAATCTAAGTTACATTTTCTTCAAATACTTGCTAAGGCATACGTTTTATAAATAAAAATCTAAGGAATAAAATATTAACTAATCTAGCATAAATAACAGAGAAATATTAAATATACAAATGCAAAAATTCATATTATCTTGGTATTATTTTATGTTTCTATTATATTTATACTATATCTTTCAATTAATGAAAGCAGAATCACTTGAAAGAACAGAAAATGGAGACAAGAGACTGTAGTCAAACTGCTTCAGTCTACTCTAGTCGGTTACAGCCGAAAACATCGCGGAGAAAACAACGCAAGGCAAAACGTCGTGGAACAAAACATCGTGGGAGAAAATAAAGCAAGGAGAAAACATCGCAGTTCTGAAACGTCGCGGTAGAAAATATCGTCGTCGAAAATAAAGCGGTTCAAAAACTTCTCAGTTTAAAAACATCGTCGTCGAAAATATCGTGGTAAAAATAAAGTACCTACAAGTCATCGCATGACATACGTTTTTCAGGCTTTAATAATTATAAATGGATATTCGCTTGTGAGAGCAAGATGGGAAGAAGGATAAGTTTTACTTTCAAATTTTTTATTAACTAATAGATTTTAAAAAAAGAACAAGAAATAAATTTCACTATAAGAGTATCAGATCAACAAAAGTGAAGAAAATAATCTCATAATTAACTATGAGAAGTATAAGAAGTATAACTATAAGAAGTATGATCCTCGAAATTTTTGGCGGTTATAATACTTCCTTTACTTCATACAAGGAAGTAAAAAACGTATATCGGCAAGCGCTCCAAGATGGCTATTTCTATAGCTTTTCTTCTCGTCTGTTTAGAGTGTAATATATTCATTTTAAACCTAGAAAATCGCTTAAATAATGTAATTATTTATCATTTTTGTTTTAAAAGAAGGCGAAACGTTTGGTATAGAATGTGTGAAAATATAAAAGTTTTAAATTCTGTATATTTCTAGACGTTGAAAATTTCATATCATAAATGTCAAATAGTCTAAAAAATCGACCGATTTTCAAAAATTCAGAAATTAAGGGACAATTTTCATATAAATTTCATTGAAAAGATTTGTTTCTCTCTATATTCGATACTGGGTAACAGTAAAATTCTGTTATGCTTAGTTCGTTTGTTAAACGAAAATACGCGTGAAAAATCGTTTAGAAACTGAATAAAAAGATCTAAGTCGAATTTTGAAAAAATAACTTTAACAGGTTGCATTCTCATCAACAAGCAATGCGTGTACAAAATCTGAACTCGATAGCTCAACAGAAATAAGTCAAAACAACACTAAAATATCTTGAATGAACTATATAAAAGTTCAAAATAAGGAGTGCTTCAAGAAAGTATGACAGTATGGAAAGTATGGAAAGAAAGTTCAAGAAAGTATGGAAGTGAAGACAGATTTTGGATGACATTTTTAAACTAGAAAAAATATTGTTAAAATTTTTCCAAAATATCGTATAAAATCTGACTAGTTATACCCCTATTCTTCCCATGCCTTTTATACTGTATTTCCCTTGTAGTTTATTCTACAGATAGCTTTATATGTCTCTTCACATTCAGAGTAATACTATTCCTCGAAATGTGCTCGTTGCAGAAGAGAGTACAGGTTAGAGCTGTTGCGAAATGAATCAAAATTTTCAAACCACTGCTATTATGAAATTCCTTCTTTCTTAGATCTAGAAAGCCAAATGAATTCTCAAAATTAATATATTTACTCGTTAATATTATTTCTTGCGAAAGACAATTTCCTCTTCAAACTTAACATACGAATAAGTATCCAAATCCTTTAAGCAATGTATTTAATAGAATTTTAGCTAGGAGTTTTGTGTCCTAGATTTCATTTTTAAGAGTATTATGTATTTATTACTTATAATTAGCATAAGATTAGTGTTTATGCATTTATTATGTTATTAGTGTTAATGATATCTGCAGTTTCAAAAATTATGGGATAAGACATACTATTTTTCGAAGATTTTAAAGAATTTTGACAGAAGAAATATTGAAAGAATTTCCAGTTTCTATCGGTATTATTTCTCCAGAAATTCCAGTTTCTTTCTAGGGAAATAATTCAGAACTCTATTTCACTCTTGCACTGAAACGTCTTAAGCTATCCTGCTTGAGTTTATGACTTTTGAATTAATTGAATTTAATATGATCTTATGCTTTCCATACAAATACAATTATTATTATTAAAAGAATAGCAATTTTCCACTTCAAAATAAGTAGTCTTTAATGCTTCCTAAATCTAGAATAAATATTTTGATTTCGGAATTGCTTTTTTATGCTATATATTTGAGATAGATATTTATTTGAGAAGATATGAGACATGCAAAAAATATGAAGTGAACCTTTTGTAATGTATCATACATTACAAAAATGTTTTTCCTAATATTTAGAAATGAAAGATAATCTTATTATACAATATACATTATTATAGTTCGACCGCCTCATCCGCGACCATGAGCGCAAACACGCATGCGCCATTCGGACCGAATTATTCTCAAAATAGGGTGGAAAGGAATGGGACTTTTTTTTCCTTCCATTTTCTCTTTCCGGAAAAGAGAAGACTTTCACGTCGCAGCAAGTAATAACGCCCTTTTTGGACGAGTTTATGTGTTTTGGCAGAATGCCAGCTAGGGTTGCGTTTGAGACGGTCGAACTATACATATAAGCTTTTATTAATTACGGGTGTATATAGGTTCTTGCTCTTACCCAACTGAATATTATCTTTCTTGTACATTCTTGTTTCCATATTCGATACATTTTTCATGTTAAAATTAGACGCTAGTGTATTTTATGTTTCCACTAGTGTTATAGCAATAAAAATGAACATAATTTTGAAAATAAATCTTAATTTTAAAGGAATCCAATCCAATTAATTTCCTGTAGAATTAGTAGTAAATAGTACATTAATATATTATTACTATATTACAAAAAATATATTATAGAAACTAAATCTTCAAAAAATCTTAAAGAATAACATACGTTTTTATACGTTTTCCCTTTCCTGGGTGCTTTTCAATACAGTGGTGGTAGAAAAGAGAAATAAAACGTTGTTTTGCACAAAAGTAGCCAAACCACCTGTGAGTTCTAGATTTTATTCAGCGTTTAAAAATACAAGGAAATGCCTCAGGGTATCAAAAGCAAAGTTATTTTTGAACTGCTTTAATGCTAAAGTTATGGCTTTTTATGGCCCAGTCACGACTTATCAGAGAAGCTACTATATTTTATAAACGCCTCATGGTTTCCAGAAAATGTTTCCCCAATGCATTACTGTATTTCAACATATATTTTGAAGCTAGGTGTTATATGGCTTCATAGTTACTAAACTTTTAATTGTATTAAAAATTTTTGGATATACATAATAATTTAACTAACCAAAACATCACTGCGTGAAATGTTTTCATTTTTGACAGACTGTTCTCCTTGTAAATATATACATTGTAAGATTTATCTTGAAGAAATTATGTGAAGTCATAACAAACCGTATAAAGCATGGCAGATTAAAAGTTTTGTTTGGAAATATCTTACATAAATATTCTACCCCAGAATACAAAGTTTTACCGCTTTCCCTCGTGCGAGCTCTCGTGATGTAATTGTTAGCGCGCTTGGCTGGCAATAAGAATATCCGTCGTTTCAATCTTCGAGAGAGCATAGCTTATTTTTCCCGTTTGCTATTCCAAATAACTCAATATTCTTTACCATGACTATACTTGTCAAACCCTCAGGTTTTGGTTGTTTTTATCCTTCTCGTTCCAGTCACTCTTTAAGAAATTTCCCCCCGCTTGACTACGTATTCTAGTAATTTTCTGTGTTTTCTGCTCCTGAAAATGTCTAATTTCTATACAGTAGAGTTTGATTAAAATTTAGTAAACGATGACTCATTATTACCTTCCTTTGGCCGAATGGTTCTTTTTCTCTATCTCTAGTCCACATTTAAGTGGAGGAAAATATAAAGAAGTATCGCTTTTCCCCCACTTGGGGTTTCATGGGTAAAATTTGTAGTACGTCCAGCTAGCAACGGGAAGATCGGTGGTTCGAATACTGGCAAGCTCGCAGTTGAATTATCATGTTTAAATTCTTATAGCTCTGTTCGTGTAATAGTAGTAAATTAAATATTAATAGATATATTTTTATGTTAATCAAATAAATCAAATAAGTGTTATGGTGCAATAACCCAGAATGAAAGAATATCATGATAATATGGGTTGAGGACCATGTGGGGCAGGAGCACGGTCTTCTTGGAACACGGCTTTTGGGGAACAAAATTTGTACCATCGGATGAACGTGATCAGTCAGAATGGTCATATAATCCTTGGCAGCAATGTGACCTTGCACAATAATAATGAGTCCCATGGAATACCACGATATGACTCCTGAAATCATGACCGAACCTCCGCCATCTTTCACTCTCGGCACCAAACATTTCTATCACACGCTTGGGAAGGCGTTCGTCAGACGGTTTTTCTTTGTAAGTTAAAGATCTTATATACCGTGCCTCTTGAAACAGCAAACACTTCAGCTATCCTAGTACGGAAGCACTTGCCAAACGAGCCTCAACAATCTGCCCATGTTCGAATACATTTAGCTCCGACATGAGACATTCAAAACTGCACACAACACTCTCTCGGTGATGAATGCCTCTTGCAACGTATTGAGGGTGCTGTACAGGCGTGTTAGTAAGCAAACGCATCAGCGTAACCAACAGCTTAGCAAGAATAAATATTTCAGTACAAACAGGCATTTTGCAATATGTTTCCATATTTTTGTCTAATCCTTGCATTTGGGAATTACTAAATTCTGAAATAGCAAAATGCAAATTTAGTTTAATAAATGCTCCATGTTTAATACAGGTATGGTTAATATAGCGCTTACATTTATTGCAAAAGCTTTCTTAAACTTCTTTTACTAACTTTTTCTTCTTTTCTTTTTCTTAAAAATTTTAAACTTAAAAGGTTAGCTAAGTTTCACAGAAAGAAGAAAAAAACTGCATCTTATTTTATCTCTGTTTTAGATAAAATAATCACCTCTTGAGTTATATGTATAGTTTGAAATTTCAGTGGATAACGTTACCATTTAGAATATCAAACTGAAATTTTTTCAGATCAAAAGATGTAGATGATTCATAGGTCATTATTTAAAACTTTTAAGTATTTATTGTTTTCTGTCCCCCCCATTACTGCCTGACATT
>KK112096.1:69434-89706 GCA_000611955.2 Stegodyphus mimosarum
CAAACCCTTTAATCATTTCAGCGTCTCATCACAGAGAACATTTCCGAGAGAGAACCACAAGGAGCGACTGAATAACACCTGAGACTAACCTCTCAAGAGCACTTTCAGTTCGAGAATATTTTACGTTCCCTCATGCCACAAAGGCACTATATAATTATAAAAGATTCAAGACTACTCGAGGATTAGAATTTAGGCCCAAGATTGTGGTAGGTGGCTGTCCTACCACCATACCGACCCCTCGGAATTAATAAATGAAAAGTATTATTTCAAACTGTAAACAAGTAACTATGGGTTTAACTAAAATTGTATGATTTTTTAAGTTAATTTCGCATCTCCTAAATGTTCATCCATTTTGTCGACAGATTATTGAAGAAGTAGTAATTATTATTTCAAACTGTGTTAAATTAATTAGGAACATTATTAAAATTCGTTTGCTTTATAATGTAAAATTTTGTATTTCAAACAATATAATATTATTACATTAATTTTTTGATCTCTGTAAAGTGCTGCGTTTCCTGATATAGTAACGTTTAGGATATTACAATTCTTATTCTAATTTATACAATGTATTTTGTATCGAAATTAATAATAATCGAAATTTTCAGGCAGAAATTTTTAGTTATATGAAACTTAATTTTGAAAACTGCTGTTAGAGGAATAGCGCCTAATTCTAATATTAAATTAATTTCACATTTTATATTACTTCTTTAATGCCTTCGCTTCAAGACAAATTCAAGCAATTCAATGTTGCTAAAAAACTTTGTTAATTTTTTTTTTAGAATTGTTAAGGTAAATTTTAAATATGCAGGCATGCACTAAAAACGTTTAAAGAAATTTTTAAGGTAAATCCAATCAACGTTAGTTTTTTAAACTTCAGATGTCTGGCTTCATTTTAAAACCTTACTAATGAATAAATATATTTCTTGTTTAATTATTCTGACTTAAAATTTTACAGGAAATTCTGCTTTGTCGACATTTATTCCTAGCAAAAAATGCAATCGCTGCACAAAATTCCAAAATTTTTGTACTTGGGTTCTTCTAGAAAGTGTCCATATGCTCTCACCTAAATACGTGACTGGAGTTGTAGCTTAGATCGAATTCTCTCGAAAAACTCCCCGCAAATGTCGAACGGTCACTGAATTATTCACGATGCCTGTGCTCCTTGGGCGCGAAATCTGCAGCACAACGAAAGCAGGAGCACATACAGCATCGAAAGGAATTTTATTCACAATCGATGAGCGTAACGGATGAAGTGCTGACGCCATTTGTCATCGCTAAGCCTTGCCCAGCTACCGTCCGTAACTAATTGAAAGTAGTGGCTCAAAGTTATGTAGATTTATTATCCTCTATTAGCCAAGAATATAATCAGGCGGCCGAGCGTGAAGCCAGACCGATTTAAATATGCATGATTACAAAGCAGATACAAGTTCTCCCCGGTTCGCGCTGCTAATTACGAATATGCAGTTCAAAACTAAATTGCTTCTATCTTCTTTCTGCTTAGAAAAGGAGGAGGAAGGATTTTACTCGCATCGCTCTCCCTCTCCCTTTAGCTATCTGAATGGCTTAATTTTTGTACTTGCTGTAGGCTAGTTAGGGTGTTTCTGTAGTGATTAAGGATACTTATCGATGTAGATATATTCGGAATTATAATTGCTGGTGTGAACGGTTTTCACATGTTGTTTGTTGGGGAAGATAGTAAATTAGCAGCAAGGAGATTGCGGAGTAAATTGGTAGTTGCGCTACTGTAATAACGGTTGAAACCTGTACAGCTCCGTTATGTTCAAAATTTTTTCCTGGGTTTTAGGACTATTAAGAGGAAGCTTTAAGCTCTTCCCTTGGTCATATAAGTAAATGATACGGAATACTTATGCACATGTTTGTTCACTTCCTATAATATTTCGTTCTTATATGAATAAACGCAAGGTAAATTGCATTTGTAAGCAATTATTTAAACTTCTCTGATATGGTAATACTTTATGATAGGTTTTAAAGGTATGAAGAAGGTTTTAAAAACAAAAATATTATCAAGCCGCCCAACCATGATAGAGGTTAGTGATTCTCACTGCCATACCAAAGGGCCCCGGCTCGAATCCAGGAGAAAGCATGAATGTTTGTAAATGTTAAATGTCTGTAGGCATGGGGGCTCTCTAAATATGCGTCGAGCCGAGCATCCTTTCGAGAGGTTGATGGTAAGGAAGAGAGTCGGGAGAAGTTTGAAAGGGTGCCAACGATTTAGAAACAAAAATATTATCAAACCGCCCAACCGGGGTAGGGGTTGGTGACCCTGACTGCAGTAACGAATTTTCCGAATTCGAATCCCGGAGGATATGTGAATGTTTGTAAATATATAATGTCTGTGGGCATGGGGCTGTCTAAATATGCTGGGAGCCAAAAGTCCTCTCGGAAGTTTGACCGTAGGCAAAGAGGTGTGAAGGTTTAAAAGGAATGAACGTTTTGAAAACAAAAATATTATCAAGCTGCCTAACAGGGATAGTGATTAGTGATTCTGACTGCAGCACCGAATGGCCCGGGTTCGAATCCCGCAGAAATCATGAATGTTTGTAAATGTAAAATGTCAATGGGCTCGAGGGCACTCTAAATATGTGGCGAGCCGAAAGTCTCCTCGAGAGGTTGACTGTAGGGGAAGAGGAATAGGAGATCCCTGAACCCGTCTTCCTGAGGTTTTCTCTCTCGAAATCGGGGGGCGGAACTGAACTAAAGTTCGACTACTCCCTATAGGGTGCTTAAACCTCTTGCCAACGTCATTCGCATGTGACTCTTTGCCTAAATGGATGTCGTGGATTTGTGCTGACCTTTATCAGACACGTGAGATTGATAACAATAACAATAAAATATTATCATATTTCTGTCACCGATATTATATACTTGTTCTATTTAGATTATAAAACGATTAGTTTATTCCGAATATGGAACATGCGAAATCAACTATATTTTCACAAGGATCCAAACTTCGAATCTTTCATAGGCCAGCCGGATGTTATACCAGTTGCATCACGTTAATATACAGCAGGAAAGTTGAAATTCTTTCTATTCTTCTTATTTAAGGAGAAACGGAGCAGAGGCAGACGAGACTTAGTAGATCAAAACGCAAATATTGACGAATTACGCCTCACAAAACTGTAGACTTATTACATTTGTTTCACAATCGGTAAGCTTAATGAATCAACTATTATACCCTCATCAGGACTTTAAATCTGTATCTTCCGACTGGCAACCGGATGTGCTACTAATTACATTGCGACAGCACGCAGTGGGAAGGAAGAAAACTCCTTGTAAAATTATTACTATTTTTAGAGAAGAGATAGAAATAAATACGATTAAATAATGATAGCTACCATTGAATTTAATAATTAAGATGTTCTTGTTTTCAATACCTGAAAAAAGCACATTTTTGAAAAAACTAGTGTTGCCAACTTACGCACCATATATATATATATATATATATATATAAATCGCTACCAATTTCTAGCCATCATATCCTAACACGTTGACGAATTATGAACTTGTACACAATAATTCCCCCCCAGAAGCCATAGTTCCCGATTTTTATTTCCGTTTATACATCTTATGCAAAGGTTACTCACTTCTGAGTGTGTTTACATATTTGTAGAACGACTTTGGTGCGGCTGAATTGATCTTTAAAATGCAAAATGTATTTTTTAATGTTCGAACTGATTCCATTTTCCTGGACTATAAGTGGCATTGTGATTTCTATTGACTAGCCTGGGATACTGATTTTCATTCCTGTTTCACTATTTTCCAGAGTTTATCAACCGCAGTGAGTTTGTGGTCAAAAAGCGATCTTTTCAAGAGACTAAGGCACATTAGTCCGTAGATGAAACGTGAAGGGACTTCGCAGGAATACACTGAAAAAGCAATACTTGTATCAGTCTTCACCTTTTCAAGGAATGCAGAAGTACTTCCCGAAGCATGATATGTTGCTTGGCCTTGATGAACTTTCAAATTTTGAAAGTCATTGTGATAAAGGAATTTCTTCTGAACGGACTCAAAACGTTTGAGAGTATGTTGAGTTGATTTTAACCATTTTTTCCACTCTTTATATTTTTAATTTTCCACTGTAAGAGAAACCTGAGACAATCATAATCTCCTTATTGAAATTTTCTTTGCATTGATGGAAATAGGTCTGCACAATGTTTCTCTTCGTTTTGGGAAATAAATAGTTTTTTTTTTCTTTATTGTTTCACTTTTTAGCTTTAAGTTTTTTAGCCCTTTTTCATTTGCAAATCTTGGCTGATTGTATGTATGGCTTCCAGAAACGTATTTAAATACTTTGCAATTGATTTCTATGTTGGCGGGTTTTCTGTTAGTATCAACGATTTAACTTTAGAAATATTTGAAACAGTACGCACCTTTTTCGGGTATTTATTTGGAATATTTTTTCCAAGTAGAAATAATTGATTGTTTCTGTTTTTCCGATTAATAATGCTGTTTATTTTTCCATTGTTAATTTTAATACCTCGATTTATTACTTGATTGGTTTTAGTTTACAAGCATGCTAAAAATGTTTTACGCCTAGCCTGCATGTTTAGGTTAAATGCTATTCTATCACTTCCGAAAGGTCTTATTTTTCACATTTTCGGGTGACATTCCTGCAAAACCATTTTGTTTCTCTTTGTACCGTTACTCTTATGTCCTGCAGTATTACCTTCTACTGATTATTTTATTTTACTTTGTGGTCAATTTGATTTCCGAGCAGTCAATATGAGTGACACACATATATTTAATTTTATACACTTTACTGCTTGTTTTAATCAATATACCTTTCGCATTTGTTCATATACACGAATTCTTTTTTCCAAACAGCAATATTTGAATAAAATACACATACACAAAAATCTTTTCAAATATAACTTTTAGCTACTCATAATAGTCTTGAAAATTAATGAATAAAAATAAAATCGTCAGGCAACTAACAATTGTTGATTTTAAATTAAGAGTCTGAGAGAAATTTAGGCCAGTTAAATGTAATCATTCTAATGTTCCATTACCGTGCTAATACTTCTCTTTTTACGTGAAATTCTCTCAGGTATCTAGTACCCAGTGCATAAATGCGAGCCATATCCTTTTATTGCTTGTCACTTATGATCAGTTGACGATTTCAGTTGAAAAGCAGTAAAATTTTAAACGGCTTTTTATACATTTTACTTTACATACGTTAGTCTACAACATCCGGAAAAATAAAGAAAAACATTAATTATTTCTAAAATCAAGAAAATTATTCTAATCTGGCATAAATTTAAATTCTGTTTATTCAAATTTCTGTTTGGTTTTAATATCCGATAGCATCAAAATTTAAAATCATAAACCTGAAAAAAAAGGAAGAACAAAAATCTTTTGATTTAAAAAATCCACCATTGTTAGCTGTACAATAGCTAAAACAGACGAACAATTTTTTCAAAATATAAAAATTCCACAAATTTGGAAAACTTTTCTTTGGATGATTATTATTTTAATCTTTTCGATCGATGATGTAGAGGTACAAATTTCGCGATGATTTTTTTCCGATAGTTAAAGGAGGATTTGTGAGAAGATTTGAACACTAAATGTAAATAAAATGTCCAAATCAAATTTAGAAAAAAATCCATGGAACACGGAATTGTCATGCATGTATTAATACGTGCATATATGAATATTTTCAAGAAATTCGAATCAGTTGAAAAAGATTGTAGAGTCATTAGGTTACTACGATGCTGGAATCGTAAAAATGACAATGCCTTCGCGGGGACTCGAAACTGGACCTTTCGAATACGCGTCGAGTGTGCTACCGTTATGCCACAAAGGCATGCAGAAAGGAAGAAGAAAGAGCCCACTTCAAACCCATTTCAAAACACAAACTAATATAAAATACACAGAAATCAAGTTACATAAAACTACCTATTAGCAACTTAATTTATTGATGTAAAAAGTTTTGAAATCAACATATGTTACCTTACTGGGATTCTAAAATTACTTACATTGCAGTAGAGAAACCCCAAGAAACGTAATTTAATGGAGTTAATTTTGTAAAGCTTTTAATATTTGTTTGAGTCCTCTCAGGTATTTACTCATCGTCAAAGGAAGCAAACAAATGGAAGAGAAAATATTTCATTAAAACTCTGGTATTTCTTTAATATATTTAAGTATTTTTTAAAACTATCGCATCACGTAAGTCTTACAGTAAGCATATTATTTCCTTACCCATAAGCTTAATGTAAGCCATAATTGAAATTCTTCTACCTTTAATGTAAAGTTTTGGGAGATTTTATAATAGTGTCAGTGCTACTATAAACAACAAATAATTTGCAATATTTTCCTTGTGTTTTATAACCTTATTTTAGTTATTCCTTGGACTCATTCTTAAATAAGGAAATTCCATCATAAGTAATCTAAATGCTTTTCAGTAAGTATATATTTCGTTACATATATGAAAAGACCAAACGTAAAATAAACGCAATAAATGCTTCGGAATTTTGTTAGCTTATTGGAGCACTTCAAATGATATTAGCATAAAAAATAACTAGATAAAAATTATATTTGCAAGTTCTCTTTATATAGTACATCGATTTGAGAGAAATTGGTATAGGTTCTTTACATTCAGTCTTCCTTGATATCTATACATAGTTTTATACAAATTCTATGACAACATAAATTCCTCCCCTCTCATTTTAAATTTTATATTGGCATATTTTATATTTGTATTTTCCAAACACAAACAGCTAATTTGATGTTTTTAAAACCTGTCGGCATATATTTTGACTACGTTTTCAAAGACATTGTTTGTATTTCTATAGTTTAATATTATGCATTTACATCCGGAGGCAATGATTTTCATTTGATGATGTAAAATTCTATATTCTATTAGAGAAAACATAGAGCTCTACGGATTAAGAGAAAATGGCGTAGAATTGAAAAACAATCTGGCGGAAAAGGAATTTGTGTATGAGTTATTTCTTATACAAAAAAAAAATTCAAAATTCTTCTCGAATATCTTATTCACTTATGTAAATAATTCTCCAAAGTATATAACTATTATATAGATATAAATCATTATACATCCACTGGTTTCAAGTTTTACAAAAATAGCTAATTAAGGAAAGTTTTGGCACTGTTTAAACTCAACATAAACTTTACTTTGGAGTTTCGAACCCTTAGTTAAATGATTCGCACTAGTAGGGCGCAACGACTGTTCTTCTTACAACAGATCGGGTCATAGCTCTTAAACGCTAAGGATGGACAAAGATAGCTCTTCCAAACGAAAGAATTTTCAAATGTTTTTGCTTTGGAGAATATGTTGACTTATATATGCTTCCAATACCTTTGTCTTTCAACGACCTTCTTCAGGTTCACGGTACATAGATGAACGCTATTGTTATTAGAAGAAATGTCGGAAAGACATTGCAACAGAATTTTCATATGCATGCCTCCTGTTTTGTCAACAACTGTCTCCTGTTTCTCTCCTGACAACATTCCTTCTGCATGTATCCCATTCCCTTATAACATCTTGTCAAACTCTTCGTTACAGCTATGCTACAATTGCCTGACAATTTTTATTATAACTTGATTTTCCTATATGTAGTAATGATATAGAATTCATTATGTTATAGTTATTCAACTATTTCTCAATACTTCCATACTTTGGTTATAATTAAATATCCCAGTTATCTGAAATAAATTCCATTCACAAGAAATGAATTCCACTAGCCTCATCCAAACTTAAACAAGGAAAGTAAGTAATAGAAACTTTAAGTAAGCGATAAAATAAAGATATCTTACTCTGATTCAATTCTAGACAGTCAGTAAAATTCTAAAACAAAGGCACAAACTTTCCCGCCTAATTCTGTTATTATAGGTATATACACATAGTAAAACATCTAGTTCAGTACTTCGATTTATATATATATATATATATATATGTGTATATATATATATGTGTGTGTGTGTGTGTGTGAAATATAAAACATGAAAGTCTATTAATTGGCAATAGGCATTTGAGTTTCGATTCCAGCCTTCAGACCGTATAGTGGTTATGGAAGCTTTCTACTGTACCAAAGGGCCCGTGTTCGAAACCTGGAGAAGGCATGGGTGTTTGTAAATGTATAGTGTAGTTGCGGAATGGGGGCACTCTAAATATATGGCGAGCCGAAAGTCCTCTCGAGAGGTAGAGGTGGGTGACCCTCGGACACCGTCCCCCACGGGGTGCTCTCTATCAGATTGGGAGCAGAACTGAGCCAAGTCCTATCGTCACTTGTATGGTGCTCAAGGCTCTTGACAACGACAAGGCGCTATCTTGCTCTCCTTGCCATGATGAATTTCGTGGGCTTGTTCTGATGTTGCTCTCAGATAAGTGAACTGAATCACAAAAATAAAAATTTCGGTTCTAAATATAAATACAACCCTCTTCACGTCTGCACTGACGCAGCATTTCTTTCCCTGCTAAGATCCGCAATGCAAGGATCTCCTATCCAAGCACCATTTAGAACCTAAACAAAGAATTTCCGACTATAAATACTTCAGCTGCCTTGTGCGCATCCTATTTCGCCGCCTGCACAATCCTGCTAAATCGCATCTCTTTGCTAAGCTACATTTCCTCATTGTTAAAAAATGTAACTGCGTAGTTTAAAACTGTGGGGTGCAGATTACTGTCATTGGGCTATGAGCAGGCAAGTAATTAATGGATGATCGGTATTATCAAGTGAATTTTGGTTCTTCAAAAGTGTTCTAGTTATCCTTTATGCTACACAGTCAAACTATCTCCTATCACCGTCCCAGCCACTACAGTCATAATTGTTGATTAATGGTGCTACTAAATTCTTTCTTCGTACCTATAAATTACTACATATATGTATAAACAATAATTTAAAAATTTCAAAATTTAAATTATTAATTATTAAAATCGCCCATTGTCCTGGGAATCTGTAAAATATTGTTTATGTACTAAAAACTAAAATTAAAGGGGTCATTAATAAAATCAAATTCTAATAAGATACAATAATAAAAGAATGATATATGATTGATTTAGACAAGTCCTTTAGCATGGGAACTAATTTAACTTTGTAACATAGTTTCTGATAATAAAGCAAACAATAGAACAAAAATTAAAAGCGTTAAATTTCTTGTCTGATAAAGTTTAAAAGGGAAAATTATTAACTTGAGTAAATTACTGTCTTTTTCACTTTTACTGTTTTAAACTTTTTTACATTTTTGTTCGATGGATAGTCAGAAAAATGGCAAGACTTATCAGTTAATTCTATCCCCTTGAGAAAGCGTTTGGCTTAATTTATAGTGTTCTTTAATTACTGGTTTTATTTTGATTTTTGACCATTTTTTAAGATTTGATTCTACAATTACTTTAATTTTATTTTTGTTTTTTACATATCAGTTAATTTTTTTTACTCATTATTCATTTTATTTTATTTAGTGTATAATTTTTATTATGTTAGTTTTTAATGCGGTATTTTTATTTAAAGGGTTAAAATTAATATGATCAGAATTTTTTTGCTGAAATTAATTGATGCTGCACGTGGGCAAATTAAAATATTATCCTACGGATTTCACAAAAGATACATATATACGTAAGAAAATGACTTGTAGTAAGCTGCAACAGACTGACGATGATTCTCTGCGTTGTATCCTGGGGAGACATTACTGCGTAGTTGGAAAGATGACACTTGAAGGAAAGACTTGTAACCAGACGTTGCCGAATTGAATATCACTTTTATCAGTGGATGTAAACTAATAATGAATTTTTATTTTAGGATAGTTGCTATGTACGAATGAATTAAAATAATTTGCGTGTAAGCAGCATTTCCCTGTGCGTGTGAAAAGACATTACTTGAATTTATCTCAGAAAGTAAAATAATAAGCCGCAAATTGGTTGATATCTAGCATGCGATTCTACAAAACACTATCTGAGAATGTTTTTATACTTCAATCACAAACCTATCTATAAGTGTTTGCTATTTAGGATTAAGTTGAGTAACTGACTTGAATATTGTTCCACCATATAGAAAATAAAATTGTAAAGGCTGATGTCATTTGACAAATTTCAAATGGTCTTCTTGTATAATTATATCAGATTATTAAATAATAAACTGACATTCTAAGCTGTTCTTCTTTTGGTTTTTAGTCTTCTCATTGCATTAAAACATTAAAAATTTGGAAAATTATTATTTGGTAAAAGTTTACAATTGGGTGCCCCTTGTTTTTTTGGCGATTCTTTTTTGACGCCAAGATCGGCTCCAGGAAGGCAGAATTTCAAGATGGCCGCTACACAAAACCAAAATAAGAAGTCAAAGAATTTCACAAACTCCGTGTCCATGGACACATCGACCTATTTGCACTTCAAAAAACATCAGAAAATTGCACAAATTTAGTCATTGTACATTGCCTTGACTTTGTCCATGTACACAACGATTTATTCTCACTTAAAAAAAATCAAGAAGCTAAAACCAAGTTAAGACTCTCATGCTAACCAGAAATGGGGTTTTATCGCCAAAACTGAACAAATTGTTTCGCCAATCGAGAGGGCACCCAATTCTACACTAGAGCCTATTATTTTTATTAAAAAACGCAACTTGCATTAATAAAACTAAAAGGTAAGTTACATATTTTTACGAGAAACACATTTTTGCATTAAAACCGGTTAACCATGTCCATGCTTCTCTGAAAGCTAAACTGCATTTACTTGCAAGAAATTTTGAACACATTCTATTTAAAGAATTTTTTTATCATTAAAATATAAAGAACATTTTTAATTAAATCTATAATGTTCAAATATTAAACATTTTCCCCGTAGACACTTAACCACATTTCATTAAATGTCCAGCTATCCCTAAATTTTCAGCTTAATTTATTCTGCGACTGCAAATCAAATTTACTCATTGGTAACATTATTTTCCATTCATTTATTTTTAAAAGAAGAAAAAAAAGCATTTTCCACTTCACCGAAATCTCCGTGACATATGAGCAATGCCAATGATAAAGTACCAAGAAGTAGAGTTTCAAGGTTTCAATTTATTTCTTTACTCTCTGGATGAATAATTAAGAATTCATGGCGGGATTTATTTCCCATCAAGAACCAATCACGTACAGCTTAAATCTTTTGAAAGAAAAGCTTTTCTTAAAATTAGTTATTCATTCCTCGTTTTCGTTCAATGTCACAAACACTGAAAGTAAATCAGAATACTCTTAACGGCGATTGCGTGACCATTTAAATGTAAGTTCTACTTATTCAAAAGCACTGCAGGAATCAAATAAATAAAGTTAATTCTGATTTATGAATGCAAAGTTCGAAAATATTTCCTTCTTTTATGCACTGAACGTTAATACCACATTCCGAGAAAATAGCGGGCAATTACCAAGAACAACACCTGAAGCGTGTCAAATGTCACTTACACATTTTCATTATGTTTTCACTCTAAACTTTTAAAATTGCGCCAACTTTTAAAATTCAACAAGACATGAAGCTTATTGGATTATTTATGAAGTTCAGTAAAGTCCTGTACCTTCTAATGACTGATTAATTATTTTGCCCTACATTTTCTACATTTAAAATGTATTTTCTTCAAATAATTATTTTGCCGTTGTTTAATTAATATCTTTCAGAACCTGCTCAAAGATTAACAAACATTAATCCTTCTCAAAAAATGGCGTAATGTCAAATGGCATAATGTTCGAAAAATGGCAAACAGACAAGCAAGTATGAAAATGAAGTATATATGTGCGTAATTAAGTATATATATACACCCACTACTTTACTGTCCTTTATTTTCGTAATCGTTGGTCGCAATCATACAATTCCAATTATAGAAGTGTTTTAAGGGACGGACATTTTCATTTTTAGAAAGTGTCATATTTAAAAAAAATTAGTTTTAGTCTCCCGGTTGCGTAATGGCAGACCGCACATTCAGTTGAACAATGTTAAGCGAATTACGCCCACTGCGCATGCCCAGAAGAGAATTTGGCGCAATTTCGACTTCGGCGTAATTTCAAAAGATGATAAATATGGTTATACGGCTGATGTTTTGTTATCTGGACGTAAAAAGTTCGGGGTTTTAAAACTTGTTAGGATGTACGTTGCTTCATTACTTAGAGTGTAAATATCCATTGTAAACTCCCCAAATTTTCGTTTAAGAAGTATTACAAAACAGGAAACATTACATGATGTTGTTTATGGATTGTACTTCTGAGGAATAAAAGCAATCGATTATTGACCATGCGTTCCATTCATAAATACTTTAACAACTTAAGGAATATATCCAGTTTAAATGACTGAATTAAAGCCAAAGAAATTATTACAAATAACTGATACTAAATGCAATGTTTACGAACAAAATAAACCAAAATGAAATGAAACAAAAGCAAGTCCAATAAGCACAAAAAAAAAGTGTTCATAGTATTGCAATCGTTAAGAGTCGCTAAGGCCTACATGACGAACAGGCTTGTGTAGGGTTGTTTATTTTTATTCGCCAGTATTTTCTCCCACGCCACTATTGAGCATGCGCAGTAAGCGAAATTCGTTAACATTGATCAACTCAATGTGCGGTTTGCGATTACGCCTCCCGGTTCCTATACTTATATTTTGAAAAAAGTATTATACTCTTTATGAAAAAATAAAATTAGAGTTAGTTTAACTCCTTTACAACAAAAATTGACCGGGATATTTAATTTCAAAATTTGCAATTTTCGATGTCATTTTCAATTTGTCTTGAGGGATCTGTTAATTAAATTATAATAATTCGATGAAATAAATTTAAATGAAGTGCAGCAAAAATATACATAATTTAATTGGCAAAAATATATGTAATTTAATTGGCCGTACAAGTCATGTAGTGGCCACATGAGATTTTTTTATACTACAAATTGTGTTGCTTATCTTTCAACAAACAGTAAAACTGCATGCAGTATTGGAAAAAATTTCAATAGTATGCTGGGTCAAAGTTCAATCATTCACATAATGTTTTACAGTCGCTCAGCTATTAATTCATAAGCATTCTAATACAGTCGCCGTTGCCTAAGTTGACCTCTTCTTCATAAACCTGCTATTTACCAATCGCATCGCATAACTTTACAATCACGTACAAGTAAACACTTGTACAGAATGTATAATACAATTGTACAGAATGTGTAATTGTATAATACAAAAACACCGATTATTTATTTCTGAAAAAGCGTTTTGTGTTCCATATTTTTTAGAATTAAAGTCTGTTTTCTCAATTAATTATTTTTATTTTTAAAAGTCTCTACAGTGTATCAAGAATAATTGATTATTTACATCATGTCGTTCAAACAATGAGCAATGTGCTCTTTACAATTACATTTTTATTTATGAAAGCTTATAATTTTCTATATTAAACGCCAAATCGATAGTACAATAAATGACCCAATCTGAACTCAAATAGCTTGAGCTTAAATCAGTTAATGGCTGAAAAGTATTATCTAAGTAGTTTAAAATTTCTTCTCTGAGAGACGGTTAGCAAATGCAAGTAAAACATTTATAGCTCGTGATTTCTTGCGTCTCAGGCGCTTTTCCCTCAGTGCAAAGGTAAGGTTGAGTAAGTACGATGTTGAGATGGATTTAATCTTAGAAAAGAAATGTCAGGAAAAAACTGGCAATGTCTTGATGCTCCTGGTTTGAAATTTATTCTTACCCAGTCGCTTTGCTGGAATTTTATCATTTATTGCTTTTACTTCTTTCGGTTTTGCTGGTCAATACTTTACGGTTGCATTGGTAAAAGGAAAGACATAGCCTCAGGTTTAAGTTCTTTTTCCTGCAGTACTGATAGGTCATTTGCATTGACCTTTTTTATAAATACATCTGAATGTAATTGTAATTTTATTACTCATATGCAAGGCGTCTCTATTTTACAGTCTACTAGCCAATGAGCGGAAAAAAACACTGAATACTGATATTTCTACCCATGTCAGGCGAAGAAAGAGGGTGCAAAGAGTTTTTGTGGTTTCCCCATGTGAAATATGACTCCTTGTTCCGTGAATACATTAGAAGGCCCTCCATAAAGGTATATTTGAAGATACATTTGTATATAAAAATAATCCATTCTATTTATTTGCAGCAGTAAAATCAGCTGTAATCAATGGCAGCTACCTTATTACCAATGTTGAACTAAGAAGTGCATGTGTTTATATTAAATCGGTTTGGTTTATTTGATTGCAGCAAAGCCCACGAAAATTATCTAACTAATCGGAGAGCTGCGTTTGTGGAGGACGTTCTAAAGGAATCCGCGAAAAAACCAATGCAGCCAGCCCGTTCGCCAGGATTCGAACCCCGAACGGATCAGTTTCTGAATTAGTGTTCAGCGACTTTACCGCACGGACGCTGGTGGGCTGTGTTTATCTATATGTATAAAGAAGAATGTATGTGAGGTTTTTCGCGATTAACTGGGTCACTACGATAGCTATCGTCACCAAACTTTCTACAATTCTTTTCTGGATCCTAAGTTATAAGAAGTTACTATATCAAAAGGTCGATGACGTCCACTTTTTTCCAAAAACCAAAATAGCTAAAATCAGAGTGTTAATATAGAGGTATTAGAGAGAACTCTGAAAACGCTGATTTTCGCCATAATTTTTCCAAGTGGCAACAGTCCCCCACGCTGGAGATAAAAATCTGCTTTACTTGGAGAAGTGTTGCCACTGCTTGTTTTCAAATCGTTGAGTTTGTTAATAACAAATTCCCAGGTTTTATGATGAAATAAAAATAGCTTTACTAAACATTAAATAAATTATTCCCGATTTCAAAAATTCGTGCGAAGCCATTTCGACCACTACTATCTCTGTATGACTTAAATCAGCCGATATATTAATTAAAAACTCTGAAAACACAAATTTTCTCACTCATTTTTCCGTGCGGCAACAGTCTTGCGCGATCGAGATAAAAATGCGTTATTTCAAAAAGTGTTGCTACTACTCGCTTTCAAATCGTAGAGTTTGTTTTGTAATTTGTAAGACTAACAAAATCTATCTACAGAGAGTATGTGAAATGCTTCAACAACTTAGAGGGATAATAGTACTCATCAGGACGAACAAAATATGCAATGGAACATGAAGTAGCAAATGACGTTTAAAGGGTAAAAATCGAGAAAATGCGTCTGGAGATGGACCAACTGAGACAAGAAAGAAACACCCCAGAAAATTATTTATTGAACAGAATAGGTACAATACAGCTTTACAACAGTTGTTGAAAGTGTCGATCACGGGCATAATCACAGTATATCGACGGAAGAACGACTGGCGGACACGCTCGAAGATTACGGAAGTTTCCTGGATTTCTGCTGCATCGGTCACAATATGCCCTACTACTACTTCTGGCGTTTCTACTGGCTTCTCATAAATGAGGTATTTCATATGTCCCCAGAAGAAGAAATCCAAAGGTACTCTGTATGATAAGGGCCGCGGTCGACATTTTGAACAATTGTTGTAAAATTTTTATTTTCTCTGGTCATTACGAGCTCTGTTATACCTATTCTGTACAATAAATAATTTTCAACTGAGACGAGAAAGAAACACAATTTCATTTGTGTTTCTTTCTTGTCTCAGTTGGTCCATCTCCAGACGCATTTTCTCAATTTTCCAGCTTTGAACGTCGTTTGTGCCCCCATGTTTCGTTGCATTTTTTGTTCGTCTTGATGAGTACTATCATCCCTCTAAGTTTGTTGAAGCATTTCAGATATATCTTCAACATAAAGAAAAATGCCTTTTTGTGTACTTGATGTTTGATCGCGTTATTGATTTTTGATCAATTATGATTAGTTTTTTGCCACATTTAATTGACTAAAATTGAACATAGATGAAACATTGGATGGAACTTGAGCTTTTACTATCATTTGATTATAAAGACGAAAATCATTAAAAACTGCGTGCCATTGTTGCTGATATAATGAGAGAGAATTAGCTTATTTTTCTATCAACATGTTTTGTGTGGGTTCCATATGGCATCAGACTGAAAAATGTACGCCTATGAATCTTTTTTTTTGCGTCATTATTAGAGAAGGATTACAGCGTATCGTTCATTCTGTTGTTAGATACGCTACTCTCAATCTAACTTTTAACTTGCATCGGGTACTTCCGCTAGTATTAAATAAAGTTTGAAACCTCAAAACACCGTATTATAGAAAAACTGCAAAAAAGCGAAAATGTTGAGAAAACCGAAATTTCGAAGACAAGTAGATAAAGAGTTTTAGGGAATTCAGAAAAAAAAGGGGGGAAACTAGAAGTGTGCATATAACTCCAATACTTCAAGTACATACATTAAGAAACCTGAGAAGAATGATACAAGAAAAACCAGAAAAATAAAGACGCAGATAAGCTTCTATCAGCGCTTATATGTTTAAAATCCAATACAAAATAAAAAACAGAACCCGGTCAGCTTTTTCTGGCATTTAAGCCACTATTCCTTAAAGCTGTTTGGAGTTCTTTTTTACATGCTTTCACAGGATCGTTTCGCTTATCTTTCTTGTTTTCGTATTCTATTAACAAAAGTCTGGAATTAGCGTTAGTATTGCCTTCAATTGGAAGCTGAGTTTGAGACTACTGAAGATTCTACAATTAGAAGAGCACTATAGACTTACATTTATGCTTACATACATATACACCTATATATACACATCTGTCTATATATACACATCTGTCTATTATATATATATATATATGTCTATTATACATATATATACACATCTGTCTATTACTTCCCTATGTATTAACAAGCAGCTCTTTATATGCTAAACCAATCGAAATGAAATTTCAGATATTGTTATTTGAAGACATATGCTCAAGTTTGTGATGATTTGAAACAGAAAGGCTCGGTTACAGACGGTTTCCCTTTTATGGAATCTTTCAATTGTGACAAATCTCCTGGTTTTGAAGCTATACCTTAGATTTCATTTAACCCCGGAACCAGAAATCTATCGGAGTGGCCGCGTCAGGGAATGGTGGTGCCTACGAAACTGCAAAGGTACGGGATATGATTCTATATTGAAACATATATATGTTTTTTCAATGAACGATTTTTTAAAATATTGCACAAGTTGAAAAGTTGAATATTGCACAAAAGTTTTCTCCTTCTGCGCTCTTGTGATGTCACTGCTCCTTTACAAAGTTCTCCTTCGCAAATCTTTTATGCCGGCAATAATCGTTGTATGTGTATCTTTCCAACAGTATTTATGATTTTCTGGTGTTCTGATCAATTTGCGAAGGTAAAATGGGTATTACCATTCTAAAATTTAGGAAATCTGTAACCATAAGCGTGAGAGAACTATTGTTTTAAATCATCACAATCTCCAGCGCATACTTTTAAATAATAACATGTGAAATTTCATTCCGATTGTATGAACAGATAGGCCGCTATGGGCTCATATATTGAGGAAGGTTTTTTAAGACCACCCTGTATATATATAATATAAAAGATACGATGGCTTTGCTCTACGCGAACAGGCAACCTCTGATTAACTTTCCGCAATTTCAGGATTTTCCCCCTAGACCAGTACTTTCGAGAACTCTCTGGCCTGTTATGTAACCGCTACTATAAATAGCTCTACGTGCCATTTTTCATCAGACTGCTTTCTGCCATTGCCTGCTATACAAACGCTTAGCTATGTCTCTTCGTGTTTCCTTTGTTAAAAATATTTATGACATCAAGGTTTTAAATTTAGTATTATTTCTATTTAAATAATTATTGTAATTTGTGACCTGGAGATCTTCGTCTAAAGAAAATGAGCTGCCTTTTTAACTGAATAAAGATGTGGAGTTTTTAAAGTGAGATTCGTTTATGTCATCTATTCGGCTGCCTTCCACTTCGCCAACGACAACATCCGTATTCTGATTGCTAAGCTTCATCATTTCCAACAGCCTGAGACTGCAAATATCACATATACATATATATATACAAATACATACACATAAACATACATGTAAGTATACGTTGGTTAACTTTGCCAGGACTTCATTAGAAAAAGTTTTAGAGTGTATTTGTGAATTTCAACATGTGACCTGTGACTGGAATGCAAATTTTTGAAACTGGGTGTAACCAAAGTAAACACATATTCTTTGTATATTACGTACTGCAGAAATTTCTGTTGCACATAAAACGAAAGAGTGACGTTGAAGACCACTCGAAAACAACTAAACATATGAATGATATTAATACTACTGCTTCAGCAAAAATAAGAGCCAAAGATGGAAATAACAATAGCAGTGATCTGAGGTGTGCTGCTAAAGAAGCTTCATTTTTATATCACACTGTTAGACTTAAACTTAGTTTTAAAACGTCAGACTGCACATCTAAAATAGTTAAAAAGTCATGTCCCAAGATTTTCGTCTACTAGGACCAAAACAAAGGAAATTATTGTTAACGTTATTTCACCATTTATATTTGATAATATATCGCCTTCTTTAGAAAGCATTCGTTATGTAACATTAACGAAAGAACAGAAGTGAAATAAAACTTGTTCCGAAAGTTGCAAGAAATTTTAGTCTGGAGGTCAGAATACAAATCAGACTTTTAAATTTCGATTACGTGTCAGGTGAAACTGCTCAAATTTTGTATCAGTGTCTTTTTCAGTGTGTTAAAAAAATGCAAACTTGAAGAAAGGTTTGTTTGTTATGCTGCTGATAACATTAACAGCAATTCTGGTGGTGTGATGCTAAAGAGGAAAGAGAATGTGTCTGAAAAACGTTCAAAGGGATTTAATACAAACAACATGTGATAGTGTACCTCTAGAGATTTATGTTATAGTTAAAAGGTATTACTCCCGCCTTCTTGGCATGCATTCGTGGTGCAGTGGTCAGCACGAATGGTTCGTGCCACGAATATTCGTGGTGCAGTGGTCGACGCTTATTCGAGAGGTCCGTGCTTCAAGTCCCGGCGAGGGCATTGCTCATTTTTCATCTCCCCCGCAGGATTTATGGCTCATCATTAACTTTCAGCTAACTTGAAGTCTTTACTTCCCCATTAGGTAGTGCAATGTACGTAATTTTAATCCGAAGTACAATGTCCCAAAATTCATGCACATTATCATTACGCAAGACACTGAGCTATGCCAAAATGTAAAGCAATTGAGCAAACCCAAAGAAAAAAAGAGATTACTAAACACAATAAATGTATAAATACATCAAATATACATATTGTTTGCATTAAAATAAGTAAAAAAAAATAAGATTTAAATTTAGCACACTATACTAATGAAATATCTGTCTAACAGGGCATTCAAAAGCATGAATAAATGTGAGAATTTTCCACGCTACACAATATTCATACTTTTATGCCCTTTCTATTTCATTCGACAACTGCATCTGCTAATCTGTATTCACCTGTACGCTAATTTTAGTTCACAAATATTAATTATTTCTAACCAATATGCTCTTTTTATGATATATCAAGGCAAGATTAATCATGTTAACTAATTGAGAGAAAGCTTACGAAAGAGGATTACACAAAACGAGTACGGGATTATAGAATCATATTTAATTATAATGATATTTAATTAATTTAACAGTTAATTTCATTTTGGAGTAACCTTTCCGATTTCTTTATTTCCAACCCACGCTTGCCAGAGTGAAATTTCAGTTTCGCGTGGTCTGCAAAGTAGGATAGAAAGATACTATTTAAGTTGGTGTCTCATTTACTTCAGACAGAGCATGTTCTTACTTTCGGCCACATCGTTTCTTTTTTATTTAAGCTTGCTATTTTATGGGCCGTGGATATTAATTGCCGGTTAGTCTATGTCAATGGTAGGGCCAAGAACCAACTACGGTTTAAAATAGCTTTGTACAGATTAGGGTCATTATTTCACTTAGGTTATAAGTTATTTCTCTCGTCTTCTTAGAATGCCATCGTGGTGCAATGGTCAGCACACTAGGCGCGTATTTCGATAGGTACAAGGTTCGAGACCAGACGAGGGCATAGCTCTATAGCTCATTTTTCATGTCTCTTGCTTCAAAAATAATCTAATGTCTGTACATGTTAAAGAAATTTTACCAAGAAAGGATTAGTCCAAGCTGGAGAGTTGGAAGGCAATAGAATTTGATGAATCACTATGTATTGCTCGCTGTAATCAGAGTTTACTCATTAAAGGCGAGTTATGCTCCAGAATTAACATTGTACCAACCAAGTACTTTAGATTTCGTCATTAAATCAGGTCTCGTTATTACCGAGTTGTAGTGTGTAGTATAAAAGGTATTCATTATATATATACATTTGGTTGTGAATTGGCATGAGAAATTGATTCATCGTCTATTA
>KK112096.1:90752-127702 GCA_000611955.2 Stegodyphus mimosarum
TAGATAGATAGATAGATAGATAGATATAGATAGATAGATAGATAGATAGATAGATAGATGTATATATAATTTTGGGAAATCACTATGAGTCTTAACTTTCCGATAAAGACTCAATCTGCTATTAATGCCATGAAAATTAATCTTTTGGAAAGCACTAATTCTAAACACCATCAAATCCAATTTGGATGTGCTTCCAATCGTTATAAAAATTTGAACTGGAAATTGTATGATATTCACAATACTTAAATATTCTTTATACATTTCTTGAGACTAGTCACATATGCAGCGAAGTGCTTTTCTGTTACCATGCATAGTTCAAAATAAATCTGACAACTAATTTGGCTGTAAGATTCATCTAAATCAAGGATTCCTAAAGTTTTTCTTATGTCGACCTATTTAAAAAAAATGGCTTCTCCATCTAGGCCCTTATATATTTTTTATATGATACACAGCTTGCAACATAATTATAATAAAAATAATTGCATAAAAATAGCTTAAAGTTAACAGGCTAAGAATATGACGAAAAGCTTTGGAAAATGCTTTATTAGCTTTGCTATTTTTCATATATTTATTACATTTTAATTTTACACATATTAACAAGATTTCAGAAATTGAATCACAGATTCTAATTGCTCAAAAACTGGATTTTGTATTTAAACCTACAGTTTTGAAAGTGACCATTAAAATCTTTTAGATCATTATTTCCCTTACATTTATTTTACATGATTTTTTCCTTGATGCTTGTTACTTGTATTTATTTTACAGGATTTCTTCCTTACGCATAATTTCTTTCTTATCACTATTTCAACAAACAATCGATTATTAAATTTATATATTTTTTTATCATTGCAATCTTGATTATACCCGAACAACTGCCGGTGCAAAATGGGTTACCGAGCACTTGATCATCACTGACCATTGAACTCTTGATCATCTCAGTAAACTGATGCATTAAAAAGTGGTTTGCTTTTAAGGTCTTATCAAAAGAGGATGTGTTTCGCTTTAAGATATTTATTATTATATATCAAGACTTTTGAATTTATTTGTGATATACTGCTTTTCGAGCGCTATCTGTAAAATCTTTTAATAACCTATTTTCTTCCCTTTTTAATCGTTTAGCTAGTTCTTTCTCAATATGCATCTCTTTTTCTTTCACCAATAATTTTCGTAAAGTAATCTGATATCAAAAGGCAGATTCGAATATTTTTTTTTCTGATTTTTCTTCATACCCATATCAAATTTGAAAAGTGATCAACATCCTGGTTAAGTTACAATTTTTCAATTTCCGTGCCTTTCAAAACAGTTGCCTGAACGTGTTTCATAGAAAACACTCCAAACTGCCTTGCGTTTTGGTTTTATTTTACACATAAGCATACTTCTGTTCTGCTATAAATCTTCAATTATTTTTATGTGCAACAATTCAAGGTTATTTCTCTGCCAAATTTGAATTTATGTGACACAAATGCTTTTTTTTTTCAAAAGTATTTTTGAAGCAAAATTATTTGAGTTGTTTTCATGAGCCCAACTCATTTCGCAACACACTTTCCAATGAAAGATCCCCGGAAGAGTAGAAATTAAAGCATACAAGAGGTCTCAAATGTACCAATAAAAGTCCGCTATTTTTCTCCAAAAATGAATGCACCTTACAAGAAACACGCATATGCACTCATCTTTCCAAATTCATAATCCCCCGAAATGTTTTCAATTAAGCTCTGAGCACGCGAGCTCTTTTAACGAAATGAAGACGCTGGAGCACGTATTAGATAAATTCCAGATGCTCCTTGTCGACCCCCCTCGTCTCTCCCGCCTCCTTGCTTACCCCTTTTCGATTTCCTCCTCCCCTTTTACTCTAGCGGAGATGAGGAGAAGCAAATCTATTTTAGGAATCAAGTTAACCCTCCTCCACCCCGAACAGAGGCAAAAGAGCGCATTGGCTCGAACTAAAGCTGCCGCATCGGCGATGTCGTTGTGCCATTGCGGAAGGTAGAGATTGGGGGATAGGTTACTTGCGTTTGTTTGTGTGCTTGTAGTATTTATCAAGTTCTTGGGGCATTCGTTGAATCCGGACTAAAGGTGAAGCTTGCATACAGGAGCAATTAAGTGTGCAACTTGTACGAGTGGATTTAATGGGCAACCTTTTATCAGCGACGACTAATCCATTCGCAAGTAGCTGCTCAAGAATGGATTAGTTTTAAATTAAATTAGTGGAGCATATTTTTGGATTATTCTGCTCTCTGATAAACTAGAAAACTATGAATAAGCTATGGAATTAAAATAGATAAACACAAAATTCCCAGAAGAGAATCGTGCGCTTTATTTGCTTAAAACATTTAATTTGTTGTATTTCTGCTAACTTTAAATATTACACCTGTAGATAAACTCAATCATAAATAAATGTATAAAACCAGAGGAGAATTTCAATGCATAATGATTATTTAGATGCACCATTATTGCCAAAGCTAAAGATGCTATATAGTATATCGCAGTATGTCCCATAAATTTGGACATATTAAAAAATGTGTATAAATTTATCAAAATGTTATATTAAATTACCGGTCGTACCAGAAGCGGATTTGGTTTTGACATAACATCCATTTTCGTTGGCATTTTCACCAATAGAAGATGCTGCCAGTATCACTCTATAATAACTAAGTGCGAAAAATTCAGCTTTAACGCATTTACTTGTTTGCATTTGCGAACATATTGCAGTAATATTAATAATGCCACAATTCATCTTCGTCTCAGTGTATGTCTTCTATTAAAGATAGACAGTTTTACTTTCTTAAGCAGCAAAACTAGTTCTAAACTCCTAACAGACTTTGAGCAAATTGCTCGTTGGTCTAAAGTAACGACAGAATCTTGAAAAAACGACCTCTTATTAAATAAAAATTTATTTAATAAATAAAAACTTGAACATAAAATGCATATCTTGTGTTTATAAATCAGTCACCACTTGTGGCGATGCAACTTAAAGTTACTGTCAAATTCAAATTTAAGCTAAACCTAATATTTAACACTACTAGACACAACTGATTTTAAATTCTCAGTTGACTTGACTTCTTTCCTTGGCAAAAACTAAATGTCTTCTGTAATAATGCAAACCCGAAGAATTACAATCCTTTCAGAACTGGCGAAACTTAATAACGTGACCTCGAGAGGCAGAAGCACGCTCTGTCTTACAATCCAAAAGCCTCTATTTAAACAATCTAACCGATTTGCATTTTGGTGAGGTAATGGAAAAAAGTGATAGTAAAGCTGAAATTATAAATAACTTACGAGGTAAATTTTCCTCCTTTCCCCATGCCTTCGTGGTGCAATTGGAAGCATACTCGCCGCGTATGCGGGAGGTCCAGGGTTCGAGTTCCGGCGAGAACAGTGCACATTTATCATGTCTCCTGCTTCAGAAAAACCTAATGACTGTACAAACTTGTTAATTAAAATAATAATAAGCCTACAAAGAATAGAGATTTCCACATATTAGCCAAATTAACGTACATGATTTTCTACGGTTGAAATTTTTAATAAAGCACATCATACACCGAAACGTAGTCCGCCGATAACATCGCGGAGGAAAACGTCGCTGAGAAAACAACGGAAGGCGAAAACGTAGTGATACAAAATATCATGGGAGAAAATAAAGTAGAGAAAACATCGCAGTTCTAAAACATCGTGGTACAAAACATCGTCGTCGAAAATAAAGCGGTTCAAAAACTTCTTAGTTTAGAAACATCGCCGTCGAAAATGTCGTGGTAAAAATAAAGTTCCTACAAATTATCGCACGACGATAGCATCGCAGACATGCGTTTTTCAGGATTTAATAATTGTAAAATTTAATGATTGTTTAATAATTGTAAAAACTGGCATAATGATTTGTGAGCGCAAGATGGAAAGAAAGATAATTTTCACTTTCACATTTTTATTAACTAATAAATATTTGCTGAAAATTTTAAATGGAAACTTAAACATAGAAAATTAACACAACTTATAGCACTTAATTTTAAACTGGCATAGTTAACTAACAAAGGTCATTAAAAATTTTTTTCATAAAGTTTTACTGGTAATTTTTCCTAAAGAGTATAATCTAAAAAAGAAGAGAAAAAGAAAGATCAGTAACTGCATGAACTTATCCATAAAAATTGCTAAATTAATTATGATATTATTTTCTTCACTTTTGTTAAACTGATACTCTTATAATGAAAATTATTTCTTGTTTTGTTTAAAATTCTTGTTTTTTAAAAGTCATTAATTAATAAAAAATATGAAAGTAAAAATTATCCTTCTTTCCACCTTGCTCTTATAAATCATTCTGCAAATACTATTAACAATTATTAAAGCCTTAAAAACTCATGTCTGAGATGTTATCGTCATGCGATGATTTGTAGGTACTTTATTTTTTAGCACGATATTTTCGACTACGATGTTTTTAAACTGCGAAGTTTTTGAAACGCTTTATTTCCGTCGACGATATTTTGTACCCCGATGTTTTAGAACTGTGATTTTTTCTCTTTTCTTTATTTTCTCCCACGATGTTTTGTACCACGACGTTTTCGCCTTGCGTTGTTTTCTCCGCGATGTTTTCGTCCGCGATGTTGTTGCCGCGATGTTTTCAGCTGTACCCACCGAAACACATCCGTGATAAATTCTTAAGCGCCAACTGCTCTCTGATGAACCTGTTTTTACTAAGTTTGCATATATATCTTTTAATGCATATATACTTATGGTGCGCCTGCAGAAGCGTTTATTAGAAACCGAAACATACACGAAATCTGAAGGCAGTTCTTTGGTTTAAATCATGTATGACACTCACTATACATTCCATTTAAGCCATAGTCTACTAGCAGCCAAGCGGCAAATTGCTGAACACTGGTAGTTCGGGGTTCGAATTCTGGTGTACGAGCTTTCTAAATGTATGTTTTCGTGGTTTTCCCCATGTGCAAAGTGTACACTAGTCAGTTTCCTTCAAAAAGTCCTCCACAAAAGTATTCCTCTCTTTAGGCAGATAGTTGTCGAGTACTTTGCCATAATTAAATAAACCAAACCGAATCAAAACTTTTAAGCCATTGTGCACGTTCTACGTTAATTATATTAGTTATCCTATTAAATTTGCCTGCAGTTTCACTTCAGTTGTTTGAATGATTGTTTTTACATTCGTCCCAATTTACTGATTTAATCTCTATTATTGTATTAGTTTTGAGTAATTCTTAGCTTAACCTGCTAATAAATATATTTTATTTTAAACCCTTCAGTCTGTGATTTCTGTAGTCAGAAGATAAAACGGGATGGTAAGTCATGTGACTGCCTTGGCAATTTAAAATCGTGTAGAACCGTATAACTTAAACTATGTAAAGACGTAAACCTATTTTATACGGAAATTCAATACCAAATATGGAAATAAAATTTGGCAGTGCACCTACAAAATACAAACTGTGATTTATTTAATTTATTTTTGCTCAGGAACTTTTGGACGAAAGTTAGTTCCAGGAAGCTTGCATTAATTGTAGGCAAATATTAAATTAAAATGCTCTGTAGATTTTATTTCATTTTTGTATTGTAAGATCAAAAAAATTTCGAGTGGAAATTCTTACTTTCAAATTAGTATTGCAATAGTTCATCAAAACAGCTGTTTAAGGTAAACAGCTGAAATTTTAATGCGTACAATTTAAATTCTGAAAATGTATGGATCCACAACATTTTATTGTGTTCATTCTGAAACTATTTTCAATAAAATTCAAAGAAAAATTATATAAGTATTTAAAATTAGCATTCAAAAATATATTATAAACGTTTTCATGTTCGAATCGAATTTAATTTTTATACAATAAATTTACTGTGCATAATAATTTTCTTTTTAAATAAAAATTTAAGAATAAGCATTTTATTTGCCCGTCTGCCATATAAATAATTTATTTTTATAAATAGTTTCACTAATGAATCAAAAAAGATGTCAAACATTCCCCCGAAAAAACTGTAATTAATTTATGATGCTGTCATGGAATAATATACTTTCTTTAGGTAAGATACTATAAAATACATAAGTCATCAATATAATAAATCTGAATACTCCTGTTAACTGGATTAAGTAAAAATATAATGTCATTAAAAGTAGTAGAACCGATATTTTATATTAAAATTTTAGATACGTTTCATTAATTATAACTATGAACTATGGCTGTTTCCTTATGCAATTATATGTGAATAAGAAAGATAATTGATAGAAGGAATAGTTATTAATATAAGAGAAAATAGTTTCTGAAAATGATTATTTACATGAGAGTGCAGGAGACTCAAAGAGTTAAGGCAAAAATTAAAGCAAAAAAAATAGTAAATTAAGTTAATATAAATAAAGACAAAAACAGATAAAAGTACTTGAAGAAATGTAGCGAAACATAAGAACTGATTATGCACTAGCATGATTATTAATATAATCAAATTTTAGATGATTAACTGGATTAATTTGTCTAAGTGTTTTACGCCTTCCAAAGATATTAGTGATGTAATTGTAAAAATGACCTTGTATCGAAGTAACTGCATTTCAGGGTTTCTGTTGAAGTTATTAGTGTAAATAAGATAACTTTCCATGCTAAATTACGGACGCGCTGCGCATATGCAATTGACTCTTCTCTCTATTCCACACCTTTTTTTTTTTCCTTTTTTTTCCTTTTAGTATCTCTAGCTTCCAATATTATCCTCTTGAGGCAGACTGATCGGGCTCATTTAATAGAATACAATCACTTTATTATAGATATATATAACTTCCACGTTTCTAGCTCTGTGAATTCAACCGTTATTTCAGTATTCAATTGTTTCGTTCTACACCATGCAATACAGACCGCAACCAAAAAGCTGGATAAAGGGGATAGCACACACAGAAACAATAATTTTTTGTCATGGAATGCATGATCGAAAGTGAAACGTTTGGAGACTTGATGGTAAACACCAAGAAGTGAGATTTAAATATAAAAATAACACAAAATGTTAATCACTAATGATTGCGAAATTTGTATGAAAGAGCTATCACCAACCATGACGCATGATACCAAAGCAAAGGCGATGATGACATAGGTGAGCTTAATTGAATTCATCAGACCATTACCCACAGTTCACCACGTTTCAATAACTTAAGTGTCGCGACGAATTCTTCGTCAGATTTAACGGGAGTCTCCAGGATGAGCTTTGAAGAAGTCTCTACAAAACAAATCGAGGCATAATAGTTTGAGAGATTGTACGATATGTGACTAACTCACACAATCTATGGACCCGGAAAGGTGATATCGATAATTCCATACGTTTTATAGAAAATGGGAGCTTGTCCCAACTAGAAACACGTATGCCGCCACTCGATCCTTGGATAGCTCTTCAGCAATTCTGGTAAGATATGCAAGACCGAGTTACTCAGTTCTACTGAGTCGGTAGGGCATGATCGTTGATTTGAACAGCAAATGATTTCCACTTCTTATGTGCTGCATTGTCTCACGTCCCGATCAGATGGTCACGAAAGATTTCTATCCATTTACGAAGATTCACTCTACATGTGTACTGCGGGTATTAAATAATACTTCACATAAAAAGTGGTTTCATTGCTAGGATGCGCACTCTTCTCTGAGTAATAAGGAATGAAATTCACATGATGATGAAAATCTGTAGCATCAAAAGTTGCATTATTTGAAAATAGCGCAGATGCAGTTTTTCATCATGAACATTCACCATATTATGCAGTGAAGCACACAATGCTATGCTTGCGATACATGCTTATGTTTAACCGAACTTCCACTATACCTAGACTTTCTACACAATACTTAAAATTTACATTCAATTATAGACCTGCATGGCAGAGAACCTAATTAACAATGTTCGTGTCCTGTTAAAATTCAAAGGGTTTTCACTTGAAGGAAAATATTTTCCGAGTCTCATGCAAAAATGATCCAGTGAAATAAATGATCGACTATATTTTGAATAATCAAGTCTTTTCTTTACTAAATAAGTGCACAGGTCTGCACATGATAGTGATTTTAGATGCAATAATATAATAGAAATTTGTTTTCTAGTATTGACTTTGTTAAATTTGATAACTCATTTAAAAGGATAGATTTGATGTTGTATATCTGTAATTTCCAAAGGGCTAATTCTCAAATTAGTCTTAAGACAAAAGGCGGATCGTATTTACTTAACTAGTAGGTCGTAAACTTAAACTAGTAGATCAATCATAACTGCTCGTTAAATTTATAGTTTCAGGTTGTAGAGTCATTAGGTTACTTTGAAGCAGGAGGTATAAAAATGTACAATGCCCTCGCCGTTACTCGAACCTGGACTTCTCGAATATGGGCCGAGTGTGCTACCGTTACACGGAGAAGACATGCTGAAAAGAGGAAGAAAATACCTTAAATCTACATAACCAATATCCGGCTGAGATTTTTTAATCTTTTTAGTTATTATTTTTTTAATTTTTAAATATTATTTTTTAAATTTAATCTTTAATGAATTGCAGTGTTTGTTTTCTGCAGTTTTTTATTTTTTATTTATTATATTTATTTTTAGAAGGTATAAAAATCCGTTTAATGAACTTTTGATTTATTTTTATTGGCTCACAAATTAAATGTTCTAGTTCTATCGATTCATTATTCCCTTATCCATTCAAAATTAATTTAAATTCTTCATAAGATTTATGTGTATTTCTATATAGTATTTCTTAAGATTCTTTTAGTCATACTTCTTTTAATTTTTCACACGCCAAACACCTAGCGTAAGGAACACGTACGGACCGATTTATGGCCTACATTACAGTCTGCGTACAATTTTCTTCAAACATTGTTAAACGAAGCTAATTTTTTTTTCAAGAACAAAACGAAGCAACAAATTCAGGGAGGCAAAAAATAAGAGTCAACCTCACACAAAGGAATATGGCAAGCAATTAAATTGGACTATTTTGACCCATGATGAATGAAATTAAATTTGACTGTATAAGTTTCTTGTCACATACTACAGATCATTTATTTGAGATCCTTTTGTCACGTTACAAACTTACTGTGTATAGTCCATTTCAGCAGACACACAGATTGAAACATATCGGATGTCAGTGATACGAAGACATGGAAAATCCATATTTTCAATTCAGCGTGGTCAGCTGGCAATAGCAGCAAAAAACAAATGTAAGAACAAATCTCAAGGACTGACAATTGGTGAATTTAGAGGCTAGGAGGAAAGCTAAGCAAAGGATTGTCATTTGCTCCATTGGACTACAGGTCCCATGCTGGCTGTATTATTAGTTGTCATAGTTTTTCTTAAGTTTAACGTGAACCGGAGCCAATCCCCCTTAGTCACAAAGGCATGTGCTTTGCCCTCGCACATGCAAGAAACCTACCTTAACCTTTCGAATATATGAGATCGCCACCTTTCCGGATTCGATCCATAGGTATCGTTTTGTTAACCAAATATCAAGGATCTAGAATAGAAGAGAAACACGCCAATGTGACAATCAAAATCGCTGAAACAATCTTGTATTTGGAGTACATTTATATTACTTTTACCGATAGATGGCGTTGCCTCCTCGTGCATGGTACTAGCCGAGGGCATAAAAAGCCGTTACTGAGATTGCTCTCCCTTTCTAGAAATTTCGTTCTCCTGATGAGGAGGGACCCGTTGCTGCCCTCGAAATCGATTGAGTGTTTTAATAAATGTACGCCAAATATAAGGTTGTTTCAGCGATTTCGATCAAGGATCTAGTTTTATTTGTTGAATCTCCTGGCTGAATAATAATTTCTTCGTACATGAGTTAATAATTCGCCTTTTTTCTTTTATGATGAGAGCAGTAACAGTTTTGCAATATTTTTTTACTTATCTCAGAGTGGAACGCTTCATAATTTAATTCAACTGATTCGTTGTTTCTAATGACAGCAGCAATTCGCTCAATGTTGCTTGGCAAACATGATCGCTAATAATTTAAATGCTATAGAAGAACATAGCAAGACATAATGACATTGATGGCTAAAATTTATCGTAAGTTATTGAAGTTGAAGTTATCTCAGTTAACCTTTGCATACTACTGTTATTATTACTATTACATATATAGATATATATATATATAATACCAATACAATTAAAGACAAATTAATTTTTTGTGTTATATAAATATAATAATATAACAGTACTTTTATTTAAGAATATGCACTAGTTATGTTAATTAATAATATATATCATTTAATGCAAATATATGAATAATTTTGTGTAATAATTTACGATTCTTGCTTACAAATAGTAAATTCTGGAAAACTTATAATTTATTTTATTTTATTTATTTAAGGCGAGGAAATAAAATCTTGGAGATAGTACTCAATGGCAGTTGTAGGTGTGTGTTAGAGGGTGACAGAATAGTTCGCCTGGCAGAGGGATTTCACATATAGTTGTGTGCAATGTGTGACAACAAGCTTGGATATTTTACGTTTAATTTGAAATTTCGTTAGTAAATATGTAACAATGTGTAGCAATATAGTTCTAATTGACTTACTATTTATATCCTTTATATCCGAGGCATAAATATAATACGTTACATTTGGGAACTAATTTTAAACAAATTAAGCTAAATTAAATGAACAGTATGATTTACAGTACTGGGTCAAAGAAATTTTTCCGTTGTTTACGAAAAGATTCATATATACAAGGGAAAATATAGTTTTATAACATTCACATTGTTTCTATGATTATAAAGAAGCCCAATTTAGAAAGTAATATTATGTTATAATAGCTAGGCAGTAATTTATTCAAATCTTTCTTTTTTGAACTTTTTCAGAATAATCTGAATGTAACAAAGTTTTCAGAAATCTTTACTTAGGAATGAGAATTTGAAAGCAGTTGTCTCAGACTCAAATTGCATGCGGGTTGAATGTGAGATCTGGAAGCTGCTCACGATCCATTTTTTTTTCAACAAAATAAGAAAATATTTTTTTAACTAAATTTTAAATTCTATTCACAAAACATTCATTAAAACTTATATAAACAATAATCAAAATAGTGCAAAAAAATTAATTTGTTACTTGTGTCTGTCTAAAGCTGGAAGAAATTTCTGTTCTTTGCACTTTGTAATTCAAACACACTGACGTCGAAATATTAAATTTTTATATTATAAAGATTAATTATTTATTATTAAATAATTAATCATTATAATATTTTAGATGTTTATTATAAAAGATTTTAATACGTTGAAATAACCGCTAAGTAAATAATAACGTCAATTAAATTGAAAATAAATGAACTTCGAATTATTTCCAATGAAACAAAACTTGGGAATTAAGAATGACAACATAATCTCCTTTTTTTTTAATGTATTAAATTTTTCTTTGACATACACAGAAAGAATCCGTATATTTGTATGAAAATAATTATAAACTTTATTATATCTTACTGCAGCTTTTAGCTAAAACATCTCCTGATACTTCAGTTTTGATGTATTTGTAACCTTAGAGAAATATTACTAAAAACTATCTACTCACGGAACCAGCGTTCTCATTGGTCAATCTAATTCTTAGACAATAATTGTAAACTGCACAAAGAAACTGTTCACATCTAAATGCACTCCTAAGCAAAGCAATTATTCTCATTTCTAAAATTAGTAATTGATCGTATTTACCTTTCGCCAAGTAAATCAATGATTTATCAAAATATGAATCTTCAGACCTCTAAACAAGATTTATATTACAGTGTAAATTAATTAGCTCCATTTCTAAATTTTTCGAGGAGTTATTCACATTTGTTTTAAAAGGCAAGAAAAATAATGTGCAATTGACCCCATTAAAATCTAATCTTTCTTTAAATTCTTGTCATAATAATGCTAACTAATTTACAGGAAATGCATTCGCTGGCTTTGCTTCGTAAAATGCTTCTAGAATCCCCAGTGTGAAACCAGTCTTTTAAAGTAATATATCTATCAAAGCAGTTAAGCCTGGAAAAATGCAAAAGAAAAGTTTCAAAAGTTTCTGCAAGAAATGCTTTGCCGTTGAGCTTAAAATGCTCCTCTGTTACGTCATTTTGAGGCTGAAAGCATCTTAAAGTCTCAAATTTAGAAGGGGAAATGATGTGAAGAGCTCTATAACTGAGTAAATCTCTCAATACCATGCACGGGTTTTTAGGATTACGTATATTTCGTGATGCTGAACAACTGAATAAATAGCATCAGTGAATCTGCTCAAGTTCAATACTCAAGTTATAAATGCTCTATATATTACAGATAAGATTTTTTCACATAAATCTAAAATCTTCTCAAACATTTTGGTAGATTTCTTCCAATGGGGGAGCAAGAAATGCTGAAGGAACAGCTGCAAATTCCGATGATAAATCGGGCAATCATGCTGTAGATACATTAGATTTTTTGCAGCAGGATGCATGAAAAATTTGCAGTGCCCTTACCGGGACTCGAAACCTTCCCCTCTCGAATACGCGCCTAATGTACTACCTTTACACTACGGAGGCTTGCTGGAAGGAGGGAGAAAATACTTTATATACGTCCTTTTAAGGACGGCTGTGGGTTAGGGGAATCGGCCTAATCCCCAGCCATTTTTGGGGGTGACGAATTATAGCCCACCACCCTTTATAGTTCGTAAGCTACTTTAAAGACATTAATTTTTTTTTAAGCCGTAGACATGAAAAATGAGTATTGCCCTCGCCGAGACTCGTACCCTGGACTTCTCGAATACGCGCCGAGTGTGCTACCGTTACACCATGAAAACATGCTGGAAAGGGGGAGAAAATTATGAATAATAGAAAGAAGGAATCAAAATTTGTACTGGAACATATAATTCCGACGTTATAATATAATTTTCTATATCATTGGATTTTTTAGAATAAATATTGTATTTGATAAAATTCTAGTTTTTTTAATGTTGCATTTCATTTCAAATGTGATTCTAAATAAGAAAATATTAAGGCTTTTTTTGTTAGGTGTTTTTGAAACCCTCATTGAAAACAATAATCTGTACTTCTCTTTATGCTTCTCTAAAACGTCCGTGGAAAGGCAATGTAGACAAATGCGGAAAGTCAAATTTATCTCGCCTGAAAGAATTTTGATAATTGTAGCACAATCTTAACTGAAATTGCTTCAAAAATATAAATTTGTAAGCTTCAAGTTACAATTTAGCAATACAAAAAAAAACTTCCCAGTCCGAATTTAAACAATCAATAACGTTAAGTATTTAAGAAAGTTAAAAAACATAAATCATCACGGTAATTTAAAGAACAAATTTTTCTTTATCAACAATGCCACATATTCCATTAGAGACATATTTCATTAATTTCTGCAAAGCTACAAATATTTAGCATTGGCTTTTAATATTAGGCGTATCATAAATTAAATGCATTTTAAGTATGAGATACTTGTTATTAAAATAAAATATAATAAAATAAAGTTATTAAGAAATGCATTTATTGATTTTAAATCACAAACTTCATTAATCAATTTCATATCGATTAAATTTAAGAAAACGATTAGTTGCATTTAAGCTAAATTGAAAGTGTTGTGTTTTGCTTAAAAGCGATTCTCTAAGAATCGAAAATGCTCGGGGATTTGTGAAAGTTTAAGTAAAATGTCTTATATTTTTCGCAGTTGCATTATTTCCCAAGGTCCCAAGGTGAGTGAATGAAAAACGCTCCATCTAAATTTTTCCCTTTCTTCATCTGTCAGTTTTCAAAGTATGATCTTGTTTCGCATTTTATTTTACCACCGTGGTGTTTGCATGTTAACTGGAAACCATGTACCTTCTTTGGCTGAAGTGCAAAAAATGTTCTTCTTGAAACATCTCACCATTTTTGTACCATAAACTATAACATTAAAATCCGACATAGCTTTACAATGTCTCCATTTCTATACTAGGATTTCATCACCAGAAGAAGACCCGCTGCTGGGGGTGTTGAATACAAATATGCATAAAATATTTAAAAACATAATTCATTCATAAAATTGTATATTTGAAGCACAAGTAATTGGTTTCATATTAAACAATATTCGTGTCGTTAAATTAAGAATTTTTAGGCTTTTTAAGAATTTGAAGTGCACAGGTAAATATTAAATTATAAATTTATTGTATATAATTGCAAACCTGTATTTAATTTACCAAAGCTGCATTATTTCAGTTGTCAAATAAAGTGTGAAACATCTGTAGCTTCCCTCTAAGTCCTCTAGCTTACCTAGCTTACAATCGGTAAGCTACAAATAAAGTCGTACTTCAGTTAAGGCTTGTTAATAATCTTAGGAAAGGCTAGAATTATGTGCTTCACTTTTTTGCATAAGTGTTTGTATACCTCTGATGTTACTGAGTTCTTATTTAAAGTTGCTGAGTTACCATTTGTACAAAATTGGTAGATAAAATGTGTATTGAAATACTTCCGAAATTAATCAAAGTAATCAGTTCAAAATTAATAAAATACATTTTAAAATTTGTCAAAAATGCAATCTCATTTTGGTTAGCAATTTCGAGAGCGATCAGACACAGGTCCTCTTTTTCAAAAGCAAAAACGATTTTGTTTCTGTAAAAGAGGCACTAGTGTAAGGTAAGCTACCGAAATTCATAAAGTTTTATTCAAAATCTGTGCCAAAATATTGTTGCCTTTTTAAGTAATTTAAAATGTTACATCGGTGTCTGTTACCTCCAGCCTTAATTTAAATAAACACTTTCTTTGTTAGAGTTGGTTTCAAAGGAAAAGACATAATACATTTAAAGCAGGAATTATATTTCCTCAGAACATTAAAAAACGCATTAGAATTTATTGTAGATTAACTGCTAAGTTTAATTATTCTTCATTGGAAATTAAAATTCAGATAAGTTATCTTGAAGGAATATAAAAAGCCATAAAACTATAAAGTAATCTTTATATCATTGAATCAAAAACCTAAACCAAACCAAATAGGATGTAGAGAAAAAGTGATGTTCAAATCTTAAACCCTTTTTTCACGAAAAATTACGCTCAACTTCCTTTCAAATACGAACTCCTGATCACAAAGCTTAACAAATTCGAAAAGCTGAAAAAAAAATAAATGAAAGAAATTCTCGACTGCAAGATGAACATCGACGTTCCAGTTAATGGTCCAAAAAATGACCGAGACATCTGACGCATTCGTGGAAGGATGAGGAGCTCAAACAAGGATTGTTAGAGAATGTAAGGACAAAGAACAAGCATTCTCAGCACAAGTTACATGTGACAGCTGTGAGTACGAAGGAGTAAGCTCTTTATTTCGAGATAAGTATCACAGTTACAAGGCTAGGTAGTGTTGCGTTTATTAGAGGGGATTTTATACGAGACGCAACGTGGTGAAACTTCTGAAATGCAGAATAATGATATCTGGCTTCAATTTGTTTCTTTTACTTATTGTATCTTTTTTACTTTCCTTACTTATTTACTTACTTTTTTTCTTTCTTTTTAAAATACATTTAGTTTTGTAAAAATGTTTAACTATTAGTTTTAAAATACATAATTCCATTTTCTTTTATTTTACGTCCACTAATTCCTTGAAAGATATGCTTAAAATAGGTAAAGGTTTTAGAATTTGTATCTTTCTCTACAAGGCAGTATTCTGTTCCTTTTGAATTAAGTGGAAAATTAAAGTACACAAAACTACTTATCGTGATCCTACTTCATTAATCTTGCCCACTGGAAAAATACCAAATGAGAAAATGGCTTCCCTAATAGGCTTATCCATGTTTATATCTTTCGTAATTTTTAATAGGGTTAAAAACACTTGTGTTCTCTATCTGCAAAGTAGTACTTTTCTAATACAAATGTGCATTGTGCATGAGGAAAGGTTTAAAAATAGTCAATAACAGGGCAAAGCTTTATATTTTCTGATTTTTTCATATGGATGGAAATTTGTAATAAAAAGCTTTCTAGGAGACTCTTTTGGTCCCTTACTAATAGGCAGAAAAGAAGCTTTCAGTATTATAAATTTTAACATACGTAACATTATTCTAATTGAAACTTAACATATTCTTCTTAAAAGATTGCTTTGTAGTAATGCATTCATTTAATGTCATTGTGGTACAAATACATGCATACACTGGTGTGCAAAAATTAAGGACGAAGTCGAAAAATTAGCATATCAGCTGAACGAAGAGGCAGAGCGGACAGAAAGACCAATCAGGAGATTAAGTAAGGTGATGTACGGTAGCACATGCGCAGATATGCAGGTAGACGTAATGGGGGAGTGTCTGAGTAGTATGAAGCATGTTGTCGGTGTAAGATCAGTGTTTCTGGTAAAGAGATTGAACGCCGTATAGCAGTTAAAATCACACCGAGTTGCTGCCTCAGTGACAAATGGCGAATAATCAATCTGTTAGACGTCATCTGGATGCTTTTACCCGAGGTCGAATCATTGGGAAGTTGGAGGAAGGCAGCAGTGTGACAAGTGTGGCTGCAGAGTTCGGAATTGCTCACAGCATCGTTTCACGACTTTGGAGACAATTTCAAACTACAGGAACAGCTATCCGGGGGTTTAGTAGTGGTCGTCCACGAGGAACCACACCCGCAGATGACCGGTATATTGCCTTACAGGCCAGAAGAAACAGGCGGCAGACAGCGGGAGAAATCGCTAGACACACGACACAGGCGACTGGACGACCGATATCGCGTTTTACCGTGGCCAGAAGACTGCACGGTGGTGGTCTGTTTGCACGACGCCCTGTACGGTGTGTACCTCTAACGCCTGCCCATCGGAGAAGGCGTTCTCTGTGGTGCCGGGAACACCGGAATTGGAGAGACAATGAATGGGGACGAGTACTCTTTACAGATGAGAGCAGATTTAGTCTGAGTTGCGATTCTAGACACATACACATCTGGACAGAGCGGGGAACACGCAATAACCCCTTCAACATCATCAAAAGGGACTGTTTTGGAGGTCGCGGAGTTCTCGTTCGAGCAGACATAATGCTTGGTAGCCGGACCGACCTTTATATCTCCCAAGGAGGTTCGTCACCTGGGACTGCTATTGTAACGAGGTTCTTCTTCCTTACATGCGTCTTTTCACAAGGGCTATGGGTCCTCACTTCCTCTTCATGGACGACAACGTTCCACCTCATCGCACAGTTACTGTCGAAGAGCTGTTGGATAGTGAAGATATTGAAAACATGGATTGCTCGGCAAGGTCTCTGGATCTAAATCCCGTCAAGCATGTACGGAACTTACTAGGGAGACCCGTGGCAGCACGTAACGTATCGCCAGTAACGATTCCGAAACTGCGATTGGCGCTACAAGAGGAACGAGCAGCAGTGTCTCAACAGCTCATTAACAAACGCATATCCAGCATGCACAAGTGATGTGCAACCTGCCTAGCAGTCAAGGGAGATCATATCCCCTATTAAAGACCGGATGTTTCTTGCTGGACACCCATCACAGGGATGTTTTGGCCTTCAGTCGCATTGCGCTCCATGCTACTTTTTCAATAAAGCTTCTTTTTATCCCTGTGATTTCTCTTTTAGTAAGTGTTGCTTACATTACTTATGTCCTTACGTATTGGGGATCTTACGGTATTAAATGTGTTGATTTGGAAAGCTTTTGTACAAAGTTATATTGAAAAAACCGTCTCGTCCTTAATTTTTGCACACCAGTGTATACATCTGGGATACATACATATGAGAATGGGAGAATAAGGGGCGAGGCCCCAGCCCTCCTTTAACAGGGACCGGCCCGTCTAACCAACAAAAATGCAACCCCCCCAAAAAAAACAAGTGTGATAGTTGCAAGCTGCCCAGACAAACACAAAAACGAACAAAAGAAAAATTTAAGAAATAACTGGTTAGTAAACTAAGGAAAAGATTGAATGATAAAACATATAACATAGAAGCTGTGGTTCGCCGTATATTCAGATTTCATATGCTGTACATCTTCCAAACTCCAAGAGCTCTTGGTTTAAAAATAGCTCTTCAGTTCTTAATTCCAATATATTCTTTATTTTTATTAACTACCATCATAATTTCTTTAGATATTTTATTCATGGTTCTCTGTTTATTATATAGATCTAGAATATTAATCCTTTCATATTTAGGCCTTACACCCTCCGTCAGGACGCATTCTTCTACAAAATGTTGCGCATCACCACGTCTGCTGCAGGCCATGCATACATCACTACCCTGGAGGTTATCTCTCTTGAGATAGGCAGGGAATCTTCCCTGATTTGTGATAATCTGATTAGTATCACTATTATTCATAAGATTCACTTTTCTATCAATTGTTAATATTTTTAAATAATTTGAGTTTATTTCGGAAGACTCCCATTGCCTTTTCCATGTATTCCATGTATCTTCTTTCATACGTCTCAATATGACTTTCCTTGAGTCCAATACATTCTCTATTAAATGACTATCCCCCAGGGCAGCTTCTTTTGCCAGCAGATCCGCTCTCTCATTACTTTCGATACCAGCATGAGCTCTCACCCAATGTAATTTTATAATGTGCTTCTTTATAATTTCAGAATATATACCCTTAATCTCTTCAATGAGAGCATTCTTAGGCCCAGAACTGTGGAGGCTTTGTAACACCGCTAATGCATCTGAAAATAAATTTATCCACTGTCCTCTTGTTAAAGTATCTTAATCCATAATAGTGCCTGTCTAATTGCAGAAGCCTCGGCTTGGTACACAGAATTATTTTCAGTTAATTTAACTTTCAAATTATGAATTTCGACACCATAAAAAATGCAACAAAGGCACAGCCAATTCCACCCCCACAACCTGAGCCATCGGTAAAAATATCAATTCCACCATTACCTTGAAAATCTTTGTCAAATGGTATACATTTATAATTACATGGATGGATGTGACCAAAGTCATACTTCTTGAGGGCTAGACCTCCAATCATACCATTATCAATATTAATCTCATTTATAATCTCATAGCTCAAAAGAAATTTTTTATAATAATATTTGTAATACAAAGAGAGAGGTGGAGTGCCGGCAAGAATACACAAAATTTCATTCGAAACCGTTCTAAATGCTCTGGTGATCGCAATCAACTAGCTTCTCTCCATAGAATCCAATTTATACCTTAATCTAATTAACTCTCCTGCCCGGCAGCCCCATGCACCTATACCATATAAAATCATTGGACATATCACGTTTTGATATATTTCCCTTAAGGCGATACTTTTGACCTTAAGAGTTTCTTTATAAAAACAATTCCTGTAAAAACTTAAAATATTTTTTATCTTTCTATGTACAGATTTAAAATGTGAGATAAAATTCAACTTGTTGTCTATTATAACATCCAGAAATTTCAATTCTTTGTTAAACTTGATTGTCTGTCCATCAAACTTCAGTCTAGGATATCGAGTCTTTTTAACACCTCTTGGAAAAAAAACGCATTTATTTTATCTTTATTAAAGTCTGTCATTTCTTTTCTACACAACTCTGAAATTTCTGTTCAAGCAAATAGAATGTTTTCCCCAACTTTTACAAAGAGTCGTTATATACTATAACAGAAATATCATCTGCATAACACACGAATTTTAGATTCTCCATATTATTTAAACAATAATGAGGCTCCAGAACAGAGGAAACAGGAACACATACATGTACAGGGATACACTCCAGAACAGGGATACATACGTGTACCTTGATCTGAGAGCATTCAGAGGTCATATTGGGAAAAATCCAAATACCGGCAGCAGTAACCGAAGTATACGTTGCTCTTGATGGCGCAATGTTTCGTTTCTACGCCACAATTCTCAGCTCGAATCCTGAGGTTATTTACCGCTCTCGACAACCAGGCAAGGATGAGGCAGTTGCATTCTCATTCGGAGACGATACCGCTATAGTCAGTTACTTTGAAATAGGAACCTCAAGCTTATTTCCACCGCCTCGACTCGTAAGTATAGGAACAACAGCTGCAAAAAAAATCGAATCGATTAAATGTTTCCCCCACTTCAGTTCCGTTTAGCGGGTTTTGCTTCATAAAAAGCACTCGAATGAAAGTTGATTTGAACCACAGCTTCAAATAAAGCGACATGAATGCTAGGCGGACACGCGTTACGATCGCAAATGAGAGGCTAGAGAATGACATTCAAGTGCCTACTTTTTAAGTAGCAGATTATAGACAACGACTGGAAAAGAAGCTAATATCAGGTCAGCTAGCAAACGGCGGTCTCCTGAATATTTCAAATTTACTATTACATAAATAAAAATCATAATGATTTCAGTGTATTCAAATATTACACAATTACACGCACATTTTTCTTGAAAATGTGTTATTAATACGACAGTGAAAGCTTCTGGAAGACAAAAATTAGAGCCACCGAAACATGAAAAAGCTCTCAATTTATTTCTTCCTCTTGGGTCTGGCTACTCGTACGAACGAATTCTACTTTCGAAGAACGAACGTAGAATTTCAGTTCCAAAATTTTTTCTTCGCCCAGCGTCTCGTGTATAAAATTCTTTTACTTTCATTTTTTGATTTTCTAATAAGATCCATATGCTGTCTTTAATTGTGGATGTTAAAAATAGCATCGAAATTGTTACTGGGTTAATATTTTGGTACGAAGAGAGTTAGTAAATTTAGAATAATCAGTAACTGTATTTCTACGAAAATACGTATAACAAATAAGTAACTGTTATTTATTTATTATTAAAATCAGAATAAATATTTGTTAACTAGAATAAATCGCTCAGACTCCGTATGTGCTTGGAAATATTTATCTTTTGTGGGGAAGAAATACTCCAGATCAAGTTTATGAGATGGATTACGTACTACTCTCTAGATCACTTTGCTGATGGCATGAGTTGGTGCTGAAGATATATAATAGCATACATTTTCATAGAGAATGTATATCATTATTAGATTTTTATGTAGCCTCTTTTCTTAACAGCTTCTCAAAATCTTAACAATGTCTGAAGATCTGCTGATCACAGTATAATTATGTTCCAAAATATTAAGAAAGAAATTAAGAAAAAACAGTCATCGTGAATTTCTGTATTTTTTGCCTAACCGTAAATACTTTAAACCTTGCAGAAGAGAAATTAATATCACTCCTAGAATCATGTTTTCGTCTCTAGATCATAACGACGGTACTCTCATATTTCATTCTCTTTAGCAAAATTTTGAAAAAGGCTTCTTCATTGCTTGAAAAGTTAGACCTAATAACCGCGCTTTTTTCCCGCGTAATGTTTGTCAAGTATCAAGATGCTCACTTTACACGTTTTAAGACAAATTTAGTCTTCCTCCTTCTTTTGTATAACACTGTAATCTCAGCTTTAACTTTTATAAGGATGAACGTAAGGGGGATGTGAATAAATCTTTATTATATTTTTATTACTTTTTTATTACATCTAAAACGCAGTAATGGGAAAGAATATCGAATCCCAATTCACTAAATGTTTTAATTAAAAACATTTTACCTAACATAAATAAAGGAATAAATATGCAAATTATTATGAATTGCTTAATTTTTCACATTTTTACTTACTTGTACGAAGTAAAGGAAGTATTTTGATCACGCAAAATTCTGGGTACCATATTTCAACGTAAATATCCATTTTGACCGCTATCGAATGCAATTTAAGAATGTTTTTAAGTGACATCTGTAAGGACCGAATAAAGGACTCTATTTCCCCAAACGAATTATAAAACTGATTTAAAATCGTTTCAGAAGAGACTTTCATGGTACTTGTACATACGTAAGTACGTGTGCATGTATGTATGAGTCTCGCATAACTCAAAAACGAGTAGCCTCAGAACGTTGAAATTTTGTGCGGAAGACTGCTATAACATGTAGATGTGAACCTCTATTTTTGGTTCCAATCAGATGCACCAAAAGTATATATATATAACCATTCTCTTACTCGGCTCAATGAGTTCAGTTTTTTATTCTTATATGTTGGTAAATTTACTCATTTTTGCTTTAAAAATGATTGAATTATATTGTTCTTATCCTGCATGCTATTTTTGTAGAACTATCAACAATTTAAAAGTTGTTTAAGCTAATGCAGCTAAGCCTAATTATTTTTACCAGAGCAGCCATATTTGTTTATATTTGAAACTTAGCAGAATAGTGGATTTGTTGCGAATCTAGAGAAACTAAGCATCACAACAACAAAGATAACGCCTTCTTTTATTATTGCGAATTAAATCATGGTAAATCCATTCTGGAATTTATTCGAGGAAGTAAGTATCTTTTAAATTACTTCCTAGCTTTTAGTATAGATATTTTGAATTTTTATGTATTTTTGCCTTTTCGCGAAGTGAGAACTGAATTAATTGATGGAGAAATACTAAATCGTCAGTGAAAAACTTTTTTTTTTGTTTTGTTTAATTTCTTTTACACATCTTTTCAGATTTATTATAGTATTTGAATAGAACATGTGGCAAAGTTTAGATAATTCTCCAGATGATATGATTTGTGCATTCTAAGTTATAAAATGAATGAGATATAACCTTGTTAAGTGAACCTAGCGCCAGAGTGTTGCCATGGTAAAGAAATATAATGAATTTTAAAAAGTGCATTTATTGTACTGTGATTTATGCACTATCGACGAATTAGATTTAATTCAATCCAATAAGTTTAAATGAAATGCAGGAAAAGTGCATATACCTCGATATTCCGTACAAGGAAGTCCTGCGGTGTATACATCAGATTTTGTAATTAGGCCCGGATAGTTGATTTTTAATTTAATTGATATAATTAAACAAACAATCATTAAAGTTATATAATAATTGTTTATTTTCGTACTTTAAAAAATCAAAATATAGCCGCTTGGTGCATATCGATGTTTGCACAGAGAACTACTTTTCATTGAACCAGGAAGTCGATATATATGAAGTCCATCAGTCTGAAAATGCTTACTGTAGTTTGTTACTTTATAATAGGCATCCCGAGATCGTAGTGACCCTTCCTTCATTTAAGACTGTAACATATGTCGTCATCAAACCATAGAAAAAATTAGGACATTTTAGCAAATTGTGATTTGACCTTATTTTCGCATTAGTCTTTGCCATGATTGTGTGTCATAGTATAGGGAAAAGCCTTAAAGTGCTTATTTTAAAGTACAAGACTATAGGAAGGGTGTTTCAGAGCTTCAGATTATCATCCTTCGAAGATCTATGAAACAAAGTTATCTGAAAAGTTGCAGTAGTTTTTTTGGCAAATTTGCACTAAATTTACAGATGATCCCAGTTTTATGAATCAATGACTGATGCGTTCATACTCCATATTTATTACCCATTGGCCATATATTAACATTGATAATAAAGTTTGAAGTCTCCTTTGTTTTTTCAAGTGCAAAAGGGAATATTCAGTCCTGACCTCGAAGGAAACTGGATCACAGAAGTTTCGAGTGAAAGCTGTGTGTACTAATCACCAACACCACGAGGAACATACGAGAAATGTCTTCATAATTTTACAAGGGGAGGAAATTACTCAAAGGAGTTTGTGAAATTATTAATTGCGCAAATACATTCAGAAGCTAAACCTGCAAGGCATGCACCCAGACAAATATTTTTTGTGTATGCGGTTTTCAAATAAGTTTTTAAATATTGGAATTGTGAATATTCAGTAACCACTCTTAAATTAGTAAAACACAATTGTTTTGATTAATTTATTAATTAAGTACACTTTTTTAAACTATCTATCAAAAATTTGAAGTATCTGAATTGGTCTTTTCTGATAAATTCATTTCTGTTCTTTTAAATAAAACCACATGGCCATTACATATATGATAAATTCTGCTGTTTGAATGTCAAATGCAAGGCAATTATGATCTTACTGACTACTAAGAATAAAATGATTCATCGTTATTTGACAAAAATCTTATTCTCGTTATCAAACTACCTATATTTTCTGATTCTCCGATTGAAACTATCGCATACTTACATAATTAAAGAACCGTTGTGCACATATTTATTTAACTTTCAACAACTTCAAAAATTTTTTCATATATCTAATGGAAATACAAGCTAAAAATAAAAAGAGAGCAAAACAAAAAGAAAAGAAAAGAACCGACAAAAGAAAGGGGAGCTGTAATGCATACCAGAGCAAATTCATATGATCGTTATATATATGTAACTCAAATTTATCATCACGTATTTTTCAGCCCAAAGGAGCAATTTCCCAGAAGTTTCCTAATTTCATTTTGATATTTTCAATATTCCACTATAAAACAAGTTTCACTTTTCAAATTGTTGCCACCAAATATTATAGCCCTGCATTGTATTTAAAGAAATTAAATAATGAATTATCTGCATGAATGTATGTGTGTTTCTCGCATTGTGAAAAAGCAACAGTAACTAGAAACATCAAACTTTGAATAACCTAGTCCTCCACTCGAATATAGGCATCTGAAAGCCCAAATTTGGAACTTGGAATTTGTTTCATCATCTATTTCATATTTTCTAAAATTCTAACGAATTTTTGATCAACAAACTCAACGATTTGAAAGCGAGAAATGGTAACCGTGTACGGAAAATAAATATTTTTATCTCCAGTGAGCGAGACACTGTATCTGAAATTTTAAAGATATGCTCTTTCTAAATATTTCGTAATATTAATGCTGAATTGAGTTTTATGGTTTAAGTGCGAAGAACATGATATTTAGTAAGTAAAGATAACACACAAAACGTTAAATAAACGCCTCTTTGGGCGTAATATAAAAACTGAAAGCTTTCAGATTTAACTTTTTTTTATATTTACGTTTTGGAATTTAATAGCTACGCAAAATAAATAGTATAAATCATCGATTTAACAGGCTTAATTGAGTGAAAGATTTCGTAATACTGGGAGTACGTCTCGTGAATTGTGTTATGAATAATTGTTAATAATATAATGCCAGTTTAAAGTATTTTATGCATATACCATAATAGTACCATAAACCTCCTTACGACTGATTGAAGTTTTTGTTCGAATTATTTCTTCCTTCCAACTGCATTTGCTACCTAAATATAACCTTTTCCATTAAATCGCAGTTCATCCACTCTAGGTTTTACAGAATGTTTACTTCATGATGTTTTCAAATTACATTTTTTTGTGTGTATGCAAATAATTTTTGACCGTGGACACATATGAAATTCATCCATAAAGAGTTAAAATTTTGAATTTTAGGATTAAAAACTACTAGGAGCATTGATTTGCAGCTGCGTTCTTCATAAAGGGAAATGTGTTGATTCAATGATAAATATTCTGCTGCTATTTCTGGATTCTATTAGTTGCTTTCGATTTTACGCAATACTTGCATTAAAATCAAAAATTGCAATCTCTGCATTACTTTTAAGATAGGAGAAGGGGTAATGTAGTAGTGCATAATCGTAAGAGTTTCTGATTTGCTTATACTATAAATATTTTTGCGATTTTTCTGGTACGATTAATTAATTCCTCTGAATTAAATTTTTCAGACTTTCATTTTACCAAAAGACATATTAAATAACGCGTATATAAAATAGAGCCTCAGATTATTATAAGCAATTTATCTCTTTCTTCAATTTCATATTCATATCATTTGCTGATTCTAAGATAAAAAAGAGAAACTCTCACAAAATATTTAATCATCTTTGGAAGAATAAGAGAAACGATCCATTGATTTAAATTTGGTTTCGTTTGCATGACCACGTAAAACTTTCAGGTGTTTTTTGAAGGCTTTATTTATTTAAGTACAGCATTTTAGAAAGCAATTACTCCTAAACTTTTTGAAGATTGTATTGCAAAAGTATTGTAAGTTTTGCTGCGTTTAAATTTAGAAAATTCAAACTTTATTTACGAAACATTTACTAAAAGTTGAAATGACAACTAATTAAAGCTAATAAAGGTTGAGAAATACTGCTCTCATTATGATACTAATGCTTCACGTGTTATTGTTGCTCATCCCCAAAGACTGGCAAGTCTAAATCAGGCCCATGATCAGGTCCATGACAATATGTACCCTAAAGATATCTACAATCAACAATGGATTGTCAGTAAGATTCCTAGAGAGCCCCAGGCAAGCAAGAATAAGATCAGGGAAGGCTTTCTAAAAAGAAAATTTGCTGCAGACTTCGAAACACTTGGAACCCTAAAAAATTGTCAAAGGTATAAGATGCCCACAAAGGAAGCGAGTGAGTATGATTTGATCTTATCTGTTGCAATCAAGTGCGAGAGAACCATCCAGCCAATTACTCTGATACCAGAGCTGCACCGGTGGAAAAAGCCAAGCAGTTTTATTCTTGCACTTAATCATGGAAAAAAGCTCCATATAGGTGAGAGGCGTAGATGGCACCAGGACATCTCCAGCGCCGACTTAACCAGGGAGTCTGCAGTCTTATTGATCAATATGTCAGCATGGAAAGGAATCCACTGTATGTGAATCTGATGATACAAGAGCAGGTACTTATGATTTTTAAGAATATTCACTCCTGTACTATCTCTCACACTCTGCCAGCAGGGCAAGTGTAGAAAAGAACTTCTGGTATCAGAGAAGATCCGGATTTCTTTTCTATTTTCCCATTATAGTAATTCCTGAATGTTATACTGCAAGTTAATTGATACACTTCTAAATCATAACAGTTTATTCCTATAAATATCAAAGCATTTCTTTTGTAAGTTTTTACTTGAAGTCGAGAATGAAAGATTCAAAGATGATATTTCAATGAAATATCGAACTAAGACTATTTCTGCTCCAAATGTCTACTAATGATCCCAACCTACTGAAATTGCTGCACATTCTCATTTCACCACAATCGCTTTTTGATTTCAGTCGTAACATGTCCCTGTTCACTGTAGCTTCAACGAAGGATCAGACCAATTCTTAAAATTTGCTTACACTGAATAGCACTGCAACGAATTATCAAATGGAATGTATAACCTTTAAAACTCCGTTATCAGTACTGAGTATGCGCCGTTTGGTGTAAGAGATAAAAGCAGAAAGCTGTTTTAGTGTAAAGATTTTAATTTAGATAAATATCTTCCAATGACTCAGGCATTAACTTCAAAATCAAATTCGAGTTAAGAAATAAAATTTTTTATCTTGTAGTATTCAAATACTTCTAGATAATATAAAACATTAGTATACTTTAATTTTACAATAACTTGAATGCATATTATTTGCAAAACAAAGTATTATATCTGCAAAATAACAAAAGAGCTGTCTAAAAACACGTACGTTCTACAGCAGCGTTTCGAAGCTTGGGTTCCAACAATATTGCAGTAATCATCTATGTGCAATGTGCACAAGAAATTACTACTAAAGTGTTTGAAGATTTTATTACAAATGTATAGCAAATTGTAGTGCGATATACACAGGAAATAAATGCCTTAATAAAATTAACTGAAATATATGCAATTTAATAATTACGTAATTCGTACTCAATACATCAAATAAATAACTTTGATACTGTTACCAATATACAGTATGAGAAATACAATTAGGTAATAATTTAAATTTATATTAAAATAATCGCTTGAGTATGTGAACAGAGACGTTAAACTCAAGAAGGGTTAATTAGCCTTTATTTCTCAAAATAAGTATTAACACAGTCGGCTCCTATCTCAGAGCGCACAGCAAAGCCTCCACTTGGGCTCGAACTCAAGTAATAAGAATTAAAGCTTAACTAAAAGGATACAGCCGAAGCTATCAGGATTCGAAGTAGTTGGCCCTTAAAGCTCAATTAAGTAGGCGAAGCCATCAAGGACCTGAAGTACGGCCGAGTGTAGTAATAGCTTAGAGAGAGACTTAGCCTAAAGGCAAACGCGCGCTAGTTAGAAACTCTGGCTCTCTAACTCTGTCAGTGAAACATCGACTTAAATACTATTCTTACTCATTTGCATTAAACGTGTTTCTATAAATAAATTCTGGTAGGAAATTGTAAGCTGAAATTAGGGGAGACAGAAAAGTGTGACAAACTTAAAGTAACTGTTATAAACTTAGGAAAAGCCTTACAATGGAAAGAAAACTTTAAACCTGCTGCAATAAGACCAATAGGTTTAGAAAAAGTCCTTCCTATGTGTAATAATACTTCATTTCTTCTATTAAAAGGAGTGAAATAATATACCTAAATTACAATGTCATTCGTATTAAATTTATCTGCCAATTCTTACATATCTGGGATTTCTGCTTTTCATATTTTAAATCACTGTTTTTACAATAAATTATGGATGAATTATTTTGTTAATTTTAAAACAAATTATATACTTTAATGAAATGCCTAATAAAGCACAGAAGCATTCCCTACATTTGTTTTTTATTTTTTGCTCAGGAGAAGCTACAGGAGACATAATTTCTCAGCTTTTATTTCAAGAACTAAATTATTTATTAATTTAGTTTAATAAAATATTAATTTTCTCATCAAGAACTAGATTTTTTATTGATTAGATTTGCATAAAACTTTAATGGAATTTAAAAATTACTAAAAAAATGTCAATTGGAATTCACTTTTTCTGCAAATACATGGAATAGTATTGTCAGGTAGATATATTGAGTAGTAAAAATGCCAAAATGAACATTTTGAAGTAGTGTAACGACATTTTTCATCAGTTGGTGCAGCTTAGAAATTTCCAATCTGCTTGGATGCCCACTGAAACAAAATTATGTATTATACACAATGCACTTATTTCGAAGGTATCGAAAAGGTTTTTATAATTTTGTGTTTGTTGATTATTAAGAATACAATTAAAATTTAGTGTTCATATTTGAAATGAAATGATATCGAACTAGATTGATTCAAATTTCTGTTATGAAATACTTATAATAAAATAAAAATGTTCTACGTTTTTATTTTTATTGCATTAGTTAAAATTTAATATAACTTTCCATTCTTTGAGATGAATTTTTTAAACTTAGTTAACAAAACTTTGTGACATTTGACCTTTGACATTAATAAACGACATCTCAAGTAAATGCTGTTAGTTGTAGCTCCACAATGTAAGCAGGAAAAAAGTGTCGAAATTCCATTTAGCTAAGATATCTTATTTTAGAAGCCGGTTTATGTATGCGAGAAAAGGTTTTAACAATAAGTCATACCGACGATTCAATGTAATTAGCTTTCCCTTGCTCTTATAAGAATAACAATACATGTTTCATTGAACGTTTCTAAAATTGATAATGAAAAGAATTATGAAAAGAAATTCTTTTTATTCGGTTTTACCTCCTGTTGTACTAAAAGAATTATGAATGTAGCAGAAAACTTTCACAGTTTTCCAAATTATAACTGCACTTTAATGTTTCAAAATGGAAAATCTTTTAATAAGACCATAATTTAAATACCATAATCATTAACCTTATTAAACTTAACAAGCAAATTTCAAGGAAAAAATAAAAATTTATCGAGCAGACACGCGTCAAATAAAATAGATTTATTATTTAAATTGTTATTTTTATTATATATTGCAACAGACTTGTTCTAAGTTTACTAATGCAATTTCTATAAATTTCGTATGATTTCGTATGCTGTTTACGATAGTGCATCTGTAGAGAAGAGGAAATGTCAGGGCGAAGTATAAAAGCAGACAAAAAAGAAAAAAGTGCAGTCTGACGTAGATTTTATATAAAACTGTATCTATTTTGAGGAAAATCTGTCACTGGCTTTTCTTCTCCCGGAAATAAAGAAACTGCAAAATTATTATGCTACCTGAATTAGGTGGTTGTTTTTGTTGCTTATGCTCACTTGTCTGACATATAGTCAGCCCAAGTCCACGAAATTTCTTGTGACAAGGAGCGCAAGATTATGCCTGTCGTTGACAATAGCCTTGAGCACCATACAGGTGACAGTGTGATTTGGCTCAGTTCCACTCCCAACCTTGAGGAAGAGCACCCCCGGGGACGGGTCAGAGGGTCTCCCACCCCTCTCCCCTTCCACCAAACCACACGAGAGGACTTTCGGCTCGCCACATATTTAGGGTGCCGCCATGCCGGGCCGACACTATACATTTACGAACATCCATTCCTTCTCCGGAATTCGAACCCAAGCCCTTCGGCACGGCAGTCAACGACGCTAACCTCTATACCGGTTGGACGGCTGAATTAGGTGAAAACTACGGAATCAACCTTGGAATCAACAGATTTTTATTTATAATTTGTATTAATTATGCTGCATTTTTGACTAATTTTATACATAGTCTATTTCTTATTTTAGTTGGTTATTAATACGCTCAAGTCTCTAATGACATTTTCCGACGCTTAATTTGTACAGTGAGAGAATTTTAATAATTCTCCATTATTCCAGTTTTGCAAATGTATCTTCATGTTGAACTAGGAAAGAAATGAAGGGGTAAAGGAAATGATTCTAATTTTTTATAAAATAGCAGAATAAAAATTTATTTCAGTTTAAATGGCGATAAAATGTTACTGACATCAGCTAGATAGTAAAACTAAAGTATTATTTTAAACACTGTAAAAAATGTATACTTACAAAAATTAGTAGTATTACCATTATGAATCAGGAACTATGTTTAAAAAATTCTCTTTCCTTAATAAAATTCAAAAATTTTATAATTTTGGAAAAACATTAAAATATTTAAAATCATTAAACAAACAGAGAGATAATTATGTTGAATTAATCATTTGATATAATATTTGATTATTAAGTTTTATATAATTTTATTGGATAAATAGTTTTACCTCTCCAATTTTCATTATGTACAACTACAAGATTTCACTTTAAATAGTAAGCTTTTTTTCATAATTAATAGCAACACAAACGGTAATGTTATTGTTCAACACTATTTAAGTGATACTATCAATTTTTATTTAAATTCATATGAATATAATATTTCTGCTAAGAATAAAGTATAATATATAAATTATGCTCAATATTTAAAATTTTCCATAGGAAGTTTTAATTCCATTACTGGCAACATAATCAGCTTTTTTCAGTTTATTAATACATAAAAATTTTAAATTTTTCCATAGTATCCTGTTAAAATACTACTTAATAAAACAGTTCATGTTTGAATAAACTTGAACTGTTGTGAAACAATTATTTAATATGTAAAAGTTAAACAAATTATAAAATTAAAAATGTTTTAATGCCTCATATATTTTTGCTTATGAAAGAAACTCGTACTTTTTCTTATTAAATAAAAATGGTATTTGGGTTTCAAATAATACGCAGAGGCTAAATGCATTACCAGGAACGACACACAAATGTATACAAATGCATGGTATTTCATTAGCATGCATATGTTTATCAATAAAAATATTCTACCACAGTCATACATAAGCCATTATATTATGTAATGCTACTCACATTGCAATATTATGTGCATTTAATAAAGATTATCATTTTATATATTTCTGATAAAAAAGGAACCGAAATATTTGTAAGCAAGAATACATAATTAAGTATCTTTAGAGATATTAATTTGGCTATAATGATTATACATTTAAATAAAGCACTTAATGCTGATCTATTTCTAGGCAATATATAAAATATTTTACGCTAGTTAAATTATTGATTTGTGCATGGGGTTTAGAGCTAAATTTAAGAAGAGGAAGCAATGCATTGTTAAAAGCAGAATAAATGTAAAAAATCAGTTGTTGAAAACCCATTAGTAATTTAATTAAAACAACCTTCATTCATCGCAATAAATTTTACTATGGTGATACTACCTTTAAAATTTTTACTAAATATGTGCAAAAGAACTTACCTTTAAACAGGCAGCTTATAAAAAAGAACACTTGAACAATGCAGATCCAACACATTGTGAAGAATCCTGAGCTTTATGTGTGTGTACGTGAATGCGAGAGAGACAGTATAGAAAGTAGAGGGCAGTGTTTGAGCAAACAATTCAATCGAGCAAACAGACAGGATAAAAAGGTGACGAGAAAAGTCCGCGGTGACCGCTGCGAGTCAAGAACACTTCGACGAGAACAGTCTTCAAAAACATGTTTGTCCACTTCGTTCCTCCGCACTTCCACCAGAAGACCACCATTCAAAAACGCAAACTTTAAAAAAATTCAAACACCAATCACCGATGGCGGTTGATCGCAGAGACTTTTCACCACCACCCTAATGTTGGCTCTCATGCTACTAAAAATAGCTCTTTTCGCGCATAAATAGAGAAAGGTACTTCCAAACTGGGTGAAAGTGCTCTTCTAGAATTGTTTTAATGGCTGCTGCTGCTACTGAAACAGCAGGACTACTGCAGCATGTTGAGGAATCAGGCAAGAATTATCTGTGGTGCCACCGGTTGAGAAATCCCGCTCCAAAACTTGTGGACGGAGGTGGTAAGTAAAAAAGGGTGGTGGTGCCTTTTATCTTCCTACTGGAGGTGATGATCAAGGATCCAGATAGTGGTGCCAGTTCGGTGTCAGTCCAGCGGTACATCTGTCGCTTCCTGTGACCGTCTAGGCATAGGCAGATAACCGGGACACTCCAACTGCGGCGTCGATCTGAGGGGGTCGTGGATCGATTGCTTGGCATTTGCGCAGATGCGACGGAAGAGTGAGGTCCTCACGGCGGCGCTGCTGAATCCACGTAATACGTTAACGTTAGGTTTTTCTTTTTTGTTCCTTGTCGCTCTTTCTATTTTTCCATCGCTGTTCTTTTCTTCTTCGTTTCCGAATATGGAAGACAATTTATCACGTGGAGCTCCTTTCTCTTTCCTCTTACCGGGGCACAACCCTTTCTGTGTTTTTTCTACCTTTGCTGCACATTATTTTTATGTATTAGCAGAGCCACCTTTGATTTTTATATGTGATGCAGCTGCCTGAATAGCTGAAACATTATTAAAGACCTGGTGGAATAAATTTCAAAGCTATTTACCAAGGGCATATTTTTGTAAAATAAAGTAACTTTCTGTTCAAAATGATATTTTAAAGATAAAAGTGTCAGAAATAAGTTTTCTTGTACTTTTTCACTGTAAGATTTTACGAATACAACGTCTACGTGGAACAATATTCATATTTTTCATCATTGAAAGGAGAAACTGAGTTACATTTAAGAAGTGATCTTAAGTGCGGGAAAATAATGTTCGTAGTTTCATGAAATGGACCAGATTAAAGTAGCGTTTTAATTTAAAATTTACCTGTTTTAAAGTGAAGCTCTACAATTTTTGTTCGTGAAATAGCATTACTTAATTAGCATTGAAAGAGTTGTACTAATTCCCACCTCTAGCTCTCTGAACACTGATCTCAAATGATTCTCCAATGATGAAAATTATCTTCAAATTTCTCTCCTAATTTCCTTCGTGATAATTATTTTCAAACTTCCAGTGTTAAAATGACGAAATCTGAACTTTTTTGGATACGTGATTTTGCAATAAACACTTTTATCTTGCATTTCTTATACAGCTAATTTTTAGTCATTCTAATGAAATATATTGTACCCTGGCATATTTAGATGTACACCTGGAAGTATATTTCAATATAAATATCAAAAGTCATTTCAGTTTTAATATATCGATTTTGCTTATTTAAGAAAACTTGAGGACAAATCTTGTATATCAACATTCAGTTTAAAAGGATTCTATAGAAAGAAGTAAAAATAAGTATGAATAATGCATAGAATTCAAACCAAATTCATTAGTACATAGCGAAAAGCATAAAGTAATGCTGAAATTGGGTATTACAGCAAAACTTTCATCAGTGTTTTCAGTTGTTTAAATGTATTTCTGTCACTTACTTTACACTTAAAATAAATATGTCAAAGCGAATTACGTTGTTTTTGTTACTAATCTCGCTTCTCTGAATCAGAGCAAGCCCACGAATTTCATCGTGGCAAAAAGTCAACATTTCGCCTGTCGTTCGCAAGAGCCTTGGTTACTACACAGGTGGCAGTGCGACTTTGTTCAGTTCCACCTCCAAGTTTGAAGGAGAGCAACCTAGGGGAAGACGGGTCTGAAGGTTTCCTATCCTTTTCCCTTACCACGGACCTCTCGAGAGGATTTTCAGCTCGCCGCATATTTTGAGTGCCTCCACGCCACACAGACACTTTATATTTACAAATATCCATGCTTTCTCCGGGATTCAAACCCTGGCCCTCCGGCACGATAGTCAAAGTCACTAACCACCATCCTATTGGACAGCGCGAAAATACGTATATTCAGTTACCGTGAATTATTAAAAACAGCAAAAACTGCAAAAGGTTTATTTCAGCCATTAGCTTTTATTATTTCTGTTCACATTTGTTTCTCAAATTTCTCTCCATAGTCTAGTAATATTGTTTACAATAACATATTTTTATATTTTTATCATAATTTATATTCTGGCACATTTCATTTTTCCCGCTTGCAGTGGTCGTTTCATTTTAATTTCTGCGATTTTCAATTGTTCGTTCATTCTCGGATTTTGCTTTTATTATCTTTTAGCCAACTCAATAAATTGTTTCAGCAAGCCTGAATTAAATTATTTCCTCATTTCCCTTTTAATTAGCAATGTATTTAAAATTTTAAAATTAGATTTAAATGTAAATGCTTTTTAACAGCGGAAATTGGGTATTGTGGTTTTTACTTTCAAAATCCGTGTCTTGGCCAAAAAAAAAGGTTCCCACTTTACCTGCAGAAAATATTCGTTTAAGTCTCGTCAGTAAAAGATACAGTGAAAAGAAAGTTTTATTCATAGATTCTTTATTTATTTTACAAAGCCCCATTTTTCATGCTATTTTCTGGGAGAAATCCCATAAATTGTAATATATTTTCCATGACTGCATATTCCCGCTTTAAAACAAATAACTGAAGCCATCACATTAATGTTTACAGTTTTAATGCTCAGAAATGTTATGTTGGGTACACTTTCCGCATAAACAGCTATGAAACAAATTTTGTTTGGATTTTGTTTACAGCTACATAAACATTTTCTAGAAATTTCTACCTAGTAAGAATTTTGAAAAATCTTCATTCATCAGTAACTGCACAGTTTGAATCTTTAAATATAGAATAATCCTTGAGACAAAAGATGTCTAATTTACAATTTTTGAATCAGAGCAGTCTGGTTTCGTTTTTCAAGCCATAAATTGAAAAATCGATTTTCGGGAGTCATTTTATGTCCCTTAAAAGTGACTTATATAGTAAGTCCTTAAAAATGACTTATATATCCCATGTTTATCTCAGTCTTCAATGTTTGCTCATATACTGAATTTAGAAATTATAAATATAAATGCTTTTGAATAGTACTACAATGAATTATTAATATGGGCAAAGGCTAGGTCACTCTCTGATACGAGGAAATTGAATTACTGATCTAAAAACTACGAACCTTACTGAACATTATTTTTATCTCTATAGCAGAGGCGGAAAGAAATTCAGTAAGGAAGATTTCGTTACAATACACTTTGCCTTTTTAAAGGGTCAGACTTGGGATATGGAATTAGAGTATGCTAAACATCATAGCCAGATTCAAATTATAATGTAGTCCACAATAGCTAAGGAGAAAGCCATAGTTTCTTTCCGTATTAGATTCAGTTAAGAAAATAATATCATTTGCTTTAATTGTTTACTAAACTGTTATTAATTTCAAATTAAAGAACATTTTCTCTTACAAGAGCGTGAGGAGCTATCCTAGAGTAATTCAGGAACATTTCTTGGTCGTAAATACAAATAATCTTATGATCAGTGTTTTAGTGTAAATTTCGTAATGATACATTCATTAATGATTTCAGATTTACAATATTCAGATACATTCCAATGCAATCAAATGCATAAATTTCTCCGAATTTAATATATTTAGAATAAAGTCGCTTTAAGCATTTTTAAACTCATAAACTCCATTAATATCTTAACTTGTTTGGAGTTCATTTCTATATTTAAATGGTTAAGATATTAATTTAAAAGTGAAATCTATACAATCTTGCATTAATTTTGAAAAACGACAGCATTAAATGACTATTTTCAGAAATATTCTTATTACAACAATTATACATATTAGATGAGTATTTAATGAATAATTGAAAATGTTCTGAATGGGCATCATTTCATATCAAATCGCTGCCCACGATCATATTATTAGAAGGAATATTATTATATATTAATTTTCCAAACCTCAAATATTCTATTTCTCTCTCATCTGTTAAAAAAGGAACTGCTTATTTTTATTAAATGGAATTTAATTTATTTATGTGCATTTTACTTACAAAAATAATTACTGTTGTAAAACTTATAAATTAATTATTTCTATAAAACATTTCAACCCTTTACGAAGTAAAAGAAGAACTGTAATAAACGAAAAATTTCGGTTAGAAGATTTCAACGGAAATATCCTTTTTGACAGTTTCCGAATTCATTTTGAATACTTTTGCGGGTCCTCTGAACGTACGGACAGAAAAAAATACTATATATTCCAAAGCGGATTATAAAATGGATTCAGAACGGACTTAAATTGGATTTTTTTCGTGACAATTGTACGTACCACGTACTTATCTCCCTTAACTCAAAAACGATTAGATCCAGAACGTTGAAATTTTGCACTTGGGACTGATATAACATCCCGTTGTTCAATTCTCTTTTGTTTGGGAATCGATTTCCAAATAGAGAAGGGCTTTAAATGACGAAAATATTCATGTCTGGTAATGTCAAATGTTTTTAAAAAAGTTAATTTTGGGTAAATAACAAAACCTAACTTATAATGCAGTTTTTGGGTTCCTATACTTATAATTGTCAAAGTGTTACTCTCGTTATGAAAAAAATAAAAGTTCAGGAAATTTGACTCCTGTGCGACAAAAATGTATCGAGATTAATTTCAAAATCGCCAATATTTTCTATCATTTTCACCTTGCCCTGAGGGATAAGTTAGAAAAGTTCGAGGAAATAAGCTTAAACGAAGTTCATCAGAAAAAAGTGCGTAATTTAATATGCCATACAAGAAAATGTTGCGGCGTCCGCATCAGACTTTTTTCTTATATCAGCGAACATGACTTGTATTTAAATGTATTAAATTATTTTTCAGAGTTCTTGAAGTTGATAACGCTTTTAATAATTTTCTTGATGATTAAACACATTCTTTGCGAAATACTACTTATGGTTTCTACAGATCATGTCATTTAACTGACGTTTAAAATGAGATAATTTAATTCCCCTAAATTTTCTATTCACGCCAAGGT
>KK112096.1:127744-231994 GCA_000611955.2 Stegodyphus mimosarum
ATATATTTAATACTATTCTGTTGTATCTTAATTCAAAATATCTTTTCACAGTTCGCTGTTTCCAAACCCTTTATTTGGGTAATACTGCTTAGATAAATATTCTACTATTACTTTAGGTTTATAAACGACTATTTGGTGTTGAAATCATTGAATCAAAATACAGTAACCTACCTTTTTTCCCTTATAATAGTACATAGATTTAAAATTCTCAGTAGTTAAAATTCTCAGTAGGAGAAAATTTTATTTTCTGAACTCTTCTGACAATAATGTATTAATCAGAAGGGTTAAGTCAGATAGAATTAGAAGTAGATAAATTAAAATTTTACATTAATGTAAATTGTTACAAAGTTGACAATATCTTTTTCCAGTTAGTGCGCAAACGTCGGCTTAATTAATTAAACTTCGAAACTTCTCATTGAATTTCCTGACTGTTGCATTCAAAATATAGAAATTAGTAAACTTTCCATCATTAAGGCTTAGAGGCACTTAAACAGCTTTTGAATTGTTGATAATTCTACAATTATTGTGTGCAGATTACCTAAAGGCATAAAATCCTTAACCAGAAAATAAGAAAAACACAATTTAATCATTTTTAAAGCAAAAGACGCACAATTTATCAACATATAAGAGTCAAAAATCTGATGTAAACATTACATGACCTCATTGTACGGAATATTAAATTACAAGATTTTTTTCCTGTATTTCATTTACATTTATTGAATTGAATTAAATCTACTTCGTCGATAGCGCATAAACCACAATAGAATAAATGCACTCTCTAAATTTCACTATATTTAGTTACCATAAACACAATCTGGCATTAGGTTCACTTAACAGTGTTACATCTCAATCCTTTTACAACCCAGAATGCACAAAAAGTATATCATGTGAAGAATTATCTAATCTTTGACACATGTTCTATTCAAATACTATAATAATGCTAAAACTATGTATAAGAAACATTAAACAAATAAAAAAGAAGCAGTTTATCCCAGAAGATTTAGCGCCACTTACTAATGCGAATACACTACTCGTAAACATTCTTTTCTGTCCAAGACAGACTGCCGACAATATTTGGAGCTAAAACGAAACATTTATTTCCTCGAATTTCATTAGAGATATATTTCTCATTCAATTCATTCAGTTCTCAGTTCCTGACAAAATACATAAAATCTTAAAATATCTTTATAAAAAAGTGAAAAGTATAGAAAAAAAGGGAACAATAAATACAGTTAAAACAATGAAAACATTTTACAATTAAAATTAGAGTTTCTTCACAAAAACAAGCAATTTGACCAGCAGGCAACAAGGCAGATATTTCAGTGCATAAAAATGAAAGTTTAATTTTGGTCCGACTCAGCAAAAAGACACTGAAGGTGCAGAAACTGAATTCACTATTCTGCTAAGTTTCAAATTTAAACAAATATGGCTGATAGGGCAAACAAAAATTAGGCTTCGCCGCACTTAAACAAATTTTTAGTTGTTGATAATTCTACAACTTTTGCATGCAGAATAATTAAAGGCATAAAAGCCTTAACCGGAAGATAAGAACAGCATGATTCAATCATTTATAAAGCTGAAAGATGCGCAATTTACCAACATATAAGAATATAAAAAACTGAGTTCACGGAGCATATATATATATTCAAAGTTCTGAGGCTATTTGTTTTTGAGGTATGCAAGATACATACATAATACATACCTAGGTATGTACAGATGCCACGAAATAATCTCTTCTGAATTCATTTTAAATCAGTTTTACAATTCGTTTGGGAAAAAAAGAGTCCTTTGTTTTGTCCTTGCGTACGGATGTGACACAAAAACATCGTTAAAATGCATTCGATGGCGGTCAAAATGGATATTTTCGTTGAAATATGATACATGGAACATTTCGTGATCTAAATACTTCCTTTACTTCGTGCAAGGTAGTAAAGAATTGTAGAAAGTTATATGAAAATTACCTAGTTGTTGAAAAATGTGAGCATGTGGTAACACTCGTTAACCCATGATGTGACTGTAATAAAAGATCAATTTGCTGTTGTTGATATGACGAAATATCCGTCCGAAATGCCTTAGTTTATGTGCAGAACGTTTCCAAACGCGATGCATGACAGTTGTAGGATTTTGTTGCGAAAGTAAATTAAATTAAAAAAAGGATTTCTCCCTCCTTCTTAGCATGCCTTCGTGGTGTAGTGGTCAGCACGCTCTGAGCTTGTTCGATTGGTCCGTGGTTCGAGTCCCGGAGAGGGCGTTACTTTTTTCATATCTCTCCTGCTTTTAAAAGATCCTAGTGTCCCTACAGTGGCGCCCGAACTAAAAAACGGTAGTTGATGATGATTCTTCACCGCCAGAATTTGGCTACTGGTTCCCCTAATACTCAGTCGCCCTTTAGAAGGGGGGAGTATGTAAGGTAATTCTCCCTCCTTCTTAGCATGTCTTCGTGGTCAGCACACTCGGCGCGTATGGAAAGGACATCAGCAAAGTCCAGCTTTAGTGTCCGGAGCCTTTAGTCAGGCGTCTGAGTCAATTTCAATTTAGTTAGTAAAGAATTCAAAAAAAAAAAAAGAAAAAAGAAAAAAATGTATTCCATTTAATGAAAGATTTCTTAAACGTGACATGATGTTTCTTCTGTTGACTTCTGAGCTTTTTGTTTTTTAAAAGCAGTCTTAGAAAACGGCATCAATAAACACTTAACAGACTTTAGAAAATGAGTGAAGAAAATTGGGAAAAAATTGACATGACTGTGCTAAGTTTATTTAAGAAAATTTCGAGCTAGAGCTATGGCATAGAATCTAGGCTATCAAAGATAGAAGCAAATCGCCGCAAAAATAAAATCCATAAAATTTTATTGTCAAAATCGTTTCCATTTAGATAAATTTTCCATAAAGCGAGCGACCTTCTGTACAAAACTTCCAATCAGTCTTACAGCCCAAAATGTCTCTTACAAAAATGATAAATGTCTTTCTTTAGGTGTCTAAATTCTCAAAATAAATTCTATTCGTAAATGAGATTTAATTACGCAATACCGGTAACATTCAATTCCACGATGCTTGAAGAAATACATTCAGCACACTATACTAAGCTTTCAAGTTTTGCAATTAAAGCAATAAAACACCGTGAAGTATTACCTAACTTAATATTATTTCTTAAAGTTATTTTTCATGAATAAACAAAAAAATTAAGCAGACTAATTTCTATTTTTGCGTTTAATCACAATTGTACCTTTACTTTTTTAATTTCGTAATTAATTGCTTTCCACTATGGAGATTCAAGAAAAAAAATATTAACGCATTTTTTTTTAAATCCATTGCATAATTCCTTAATTTTAATGAAGGATTTTTCCTAATTCTAAAGCCAGAAAAGAGAAATTTTCAAATCAGATTATATTTTTTAAAGATATTTAACATGTAGACAGAATTTAAGGTTAGATATAAATTATAATTTGAAAACGGAGTTTACGCTCACGCTCCTTGACAACGAAACATGTTTTTAATGAAGACCTTTTATTTCAGAAATTAATTCTTGCAAATGATTCGAAGAAAATGTAGTTAAATTTGAAAAATGCAGAGGCAATTAATTTCCTTACAATGAATTATCATTTAAGATTGATAGTTTTAAAATTAACGGTAGTTTTAAAATTTAAAAATCTCTACAGGGAAGAAGAGACACACATAAAACATAATTTATGTCATCATTATTAAGGTGAAGTGGGGTTTTTATAACGCTGGAATGTAAACGTGTGTATTTTCAATGTGGTACGTAAATACTTGACGCTGTCAGTATTAAACGCTTCGCGAAATTATTAGTGTTTAATTAATATTAAGGGGACGGTGGACTTTAAAAATTAGTTTTTTAAGTTTTTGTGTTTTCAACAAGAAATTTTATGCATATACATATTACAAGATCAGTTTAAAAAATATATGTTCAAAATTTAAATTTATTTTAAATTAAAATTTTTAAAAACAAATAATTAATTTTTAATTAAAGATTTAAAATGCTCCTTGCGCTCTAATTTTCAACATGTTTTTTTTAATTTTCCTTTTAGTTAGTTGTAAAGACTTAAAAAAAAAGGTTTTGTGTATCCATTATTGAATATGATTTATCAGAAAGTTTTAAAAAGGATTTTTGTGAATTTATACCCAGTTTTCGGAAAAATATCGTTTGTCAAACATTATCAAAAGTTTAAGCTTCTTAATAACCTCATATCCAAAAATGCACACGCAGATCTACTGTAACATATAACAGGATAGTTTCCTCCAAATATCTTTCATTTTCAACTAAAAATGAGACGCACGAAGCATTTTCAAAACATATGAACTGCAACAACATTTGTTTTGAGAAAACCGAATTTAAAGTTTTTCTTTAAACTTACCTTTAATACATGGTCATGAGAAACAACAAATAAACTTTAAATATGAATTTGTAAACACTAGATTACATTTTCGTATCATTTAACTATTTTTAATCTGATAATATTAAATATAACAAAAATAAATATCGCAAAATGGTATGTGATTCGAAGCTATAGGTAGAAATAATTTATGAAATGATGACAATGAAACTTTTAAAACTCACTCGCGCCATATATTTTATCTTCATTTGTTACGTTTACATCATCCTTTAATGCTTTGAAATAGTTTTTAGTATTTCTGTTTTTTTTCTAAGCAACTAAACTTCCCTTTTCCCTTTGGTTCAAGCGACGTTGATCACCCTTTTTTCCAACGAGTAGGGAAAACAAGTTTGTTTCCTCCTGTTCTACGCGTATAGCATTTACATAACCAAAGTTAAATTCATAGATGTCAATACTAACATTTCTTGCCTTTTTTTAGAAATAAACAGTTCTTTTGTGCAAATATATAAATTATAGCATCAGTAAATAACTGTTGAAATACACTTTTTCACATTCTCTCCAAAATTTAAACGACAGATATTTAAAATGCTTGTAGTTTCTTTAAAAATTAGAATATTTAAACTCGTTTTTTTTGCATACGATGTAGTTACGTATGGGGAATATTACGAGAGAACAAAAAAACAAATTTAATATTTTGGTTGATTTTTAGCTATTTTAAAGTCCACCGTCCCCTTAACTAAGACTCTAAGTTTCCTTGCAAGTTTTTAAGTTTCCTTTCATATTGACGGGATATCATATAAAATGTTAGCTATCTGCACATTTTCCAAAAAGCAAGAGCATAATTTGGACTTAGTGCTTTGAAACCTACTTTCATATACAACTGAGCAAGAGCAGAATTGTAAGCCTTTTATAAAATGTTTAATTGATTTATGAGAGGAAACTACTTTTCACTCTTGCACAACATCTACGCAGAATAGCACATGTTTACTTGGCAGTAGATTACTGCATACTAACTAAAGATACTTCTTCCATATTATAATAAAAATAACCTGTAGGTATGATTTCTCCTTTTACGAACTTACCCCACAACAACTTAATGCAAATTTTCGTGTAATTAAGTAATGCTTTGTTTTAGTGTTTTGACTCCAATGTTGGAAGTAACATATTATTTTTGCATGTATTTCAGTTTCTATAAAATATTTATCTACGACTGATATTTGATCATTTGATTGTTTAATTATATATATATGCGTGTGTGTGTGTGTGCAGTTCTGACTTTTGGGGCAGAGAGGAAACCTAAATCCCGCTTGAGTCATGGCCGAGAAGACGGTTGCCTAGATGACACCTGCGAAAATCATATCTGGCTTGATAGTTAAAACATCATTCCAGTTCTTCACAGGAACAATTACTTAGAAGCATATTTTTGCTTAAAAGTGGTACAACACTAGAGGTGGCGCCGGAATGAGTATCTTTTGAAATGGGGATGCATTCATTAAAATTTATGAATTTGAAGATCGGTTCCCAGTTGATTCCAATTAAGTTTAATAATTATGTTTCATATTTTATATTTTACATATTTTACACACAAGCATTTATATATATATATATATATATATATATTATCTTGAAAGACCGAGCGTTAGAGAATGTGGATATTCTTCGTTGAATGTCAACATTTACGTTTGGTGTATGTACCGAATACTTACTAAATATCCTAACTTTCCTTAATTCTCACTTACATAGGCAAATTCGGCATTCACCATGTACTGATGGTAAATGCTGAATAAAACTATCTTTGTTACACTTTTTAATCTAACTTTATTATTAAAACATATTATGACATGCAGAATAAATGAGAGAAAGCTTAAGTAAGTGCACACGTAATTAAACTGTTGAATACAAAACGAACAGTACTTTCTAAATGAGAAAATAAAGTAACACCAATAATAGACTTACTTAATTATGTGACTGACGCTATATAATATCATTTATTGCAACAACTTAAACTGTTAAGACACTTTGAATTGCAGCGTTGCAATATCACAAATTACTTTCCTTTTACAACGCCTTTCTGACTTTCTCGGTTTCTCTTTTCGACCTCCACCAGAGCATGTCCGTGATTATCGACATACACCGATGATGGTCCGAATTTATGAGAATATAACCAATATATATCTCGTAATTGGTTTCTCTATCCAGAAAAATTGAGCAAATACCAGAGTGGTGTCGTGGTTGATTAAACAGCGTATAAAAGCTGGATTAAAACATCTGAATTCAATTGTTTTAAGCGAACTGTAGTTTTTACTTAGTGCTGTTATTGATTTCAGCAAATTCGTGGTGAGATCGGATTAGTTTTATTTGTACTTTGAATTTGAGTTCCGTTTATATTTTAGTAGTTCAAAATATAACTACTGTGAGACACTGTGATAATGTAGGAATATCTCTTAGGAAATATTTCAGCATTTTGTTATTTCTTGTGAAAAGAATAAATCTCATCAAACTTTTTATCGACTTGTGCATTCAATCCATTACAAACCCGTACGCAGGCAACAAATTGTTGGTGTCAGAAGTAGGATTTGAATGCGATAGAAGAACAGTTAAGACAACTAATGGCAGCCTTTCTTGCATTCAAAGAGGAGATAATAAGATTCTGTTAAAGTTGAAATCCTTTAAAGAGGAGATGGAAGCGAATCAAGAAACAATTAGAGCAGATCAAGAGGAAATGAAAAGAGAAATTGCTTACGTAATCGAAAACAAATTCGAAGCTATGGAATGCAGAACTGACGCTGTTGAAAATAAAGTCGGACACACTGAAGAAAGAGCGTTTATAGTAAAAGAATAAACAGAATAGAAAGTTTCCGCAGTGGAATAACAAATTGATGACAGGGTTACTGCGGTCACACAAGTCCAAGAGCCAGTGGATCAAATGGGTGCTCGCATAGATGATTTAACAAGACAATTGAATGCCTTGAAATGGAATATTGCTGATAAGAACCCGATCCTAAATTGCTGGAACTGCGATGCTGAAGGGCACATACGAAGAAACTGCAGAACACCCCAGGACGCGGATGTTAAGACCACGCCTATCAAGAATGAGGGAAAGTAATTTGTGGTCATCTCTCGGGGCGGAGGTTGACAGATAATGAAAGGCCTCAGTTTAAAGCGATTCAGATTTCTGCAGTTAGTGCCGACAGTAATGGACTTTTCATCATGGGACGCATGAATGGAGTTCCCTACAATATGTCAATTGACAAGGGAGCCAATGTTACTTTCATTCGAAAAGATTTGGCTCAACAACTCGAAGGTAAACTTATCAGGACGCCGTCCTGCGTTACCCTTCAGACTGTGTCCTGCGATATGATCGACATCGAAGGAAAAATAAAACGTTTACATCGCGTTTGGAAGTGTCGCTTACCCTTGCATACTCGGATTGGACTTTCTAAGGAAACACAATTTTTCCTTGGACTTTAAAAATAGCGAACTTCATTCCACCTTAGAGAACATAGCCTTATTCGGAATTAATGATGAAGAATTTAAATCTCTCCACAAAATCATAGCACAAGACAATATCACTATACCAGCAAGAACACAATTTTGACTTCCTGAATCCATAGCCGAAAACAGAAATTTCGGCTACGGAGTCGTCGAATATCCCAAGAAATGTAACAGCCCGAAAAGAGTACTAGTAGCCTCAGCACTCGTCGATCTATCAAAGACCGTTATCTCGCTAAGAGTTGCCAATGTAACTGAGAAGGCAAGAGTTATTAAGAAAGGTGCAGTGGTTGCAGCATGTACTCGAACTAGCGTTGAAAGAAACAGTAACATCCCAGAATCCGTGTCTTCAGAGAGCATTACATGGGAGTTATTGCGGAATGCTCAATTAAAAATGAAGAGAGAAATGTTGTCGAAGGTGCCATTCAAGATCTTCAAGATGTTTCTCCCGCTCGTCTTCTGACGTGAGTCGAGCCAGTTTGAAGCAACATAGAATCGATACCTGTGATCATTCACAATCAAGCAACATCAAAGACGTCTACCAATTGCTAAGCAGGAAGAAGTACAAACAGTTTTAAAGGACACGCAAGAAAGGGATGTTATCGAGCCTGCAGCAAGTCCCTGGGCTTCTCCCATCGTCCTCGTTAGGAGGAAAGACGGTTCAACAAGATTTTGCTTGACTATCGCCGGTTGAACGAGGTTGCGAAGAAAGATAGTTACCATCTACCTAAAATTTGCGATATTCTGGACACGCTTTCTGGAAGCAAGTGGTTCTCGTAATTTTATTTAAAGATTGGGTATTGATAGGTAGAAATACATCCTGATGACCGAGAAAAGACGGCATTTACTACGAGACAAGGATTTTGGCAGTTCAAGGTGATGCCGTTTGGACTGTGTAATGCGTCGACTATATTCGAGCGCCTAATGGAGACTGTTTTGAAAGGTCTTTCCTACGAAGCCTGTCTGATATAACTAGAAGACATCATCAAAGTCGGGAAGAGTTTCGAAGAACATCTAGAAAATCTTAAAAAGGTGCTTCAGAAACTGAAAAAATCAATATAAAGTTGAGTCCCTCTATATTCAAATTATTCAAGTGACTTACCTCGGACATGTCATCTCTGCTGAAGGTGTGTGCACGGATCCTGAAAAAGTGTCAGCTGTTAAAGACTGGAGATGTCTCGAAAATGTCCACCATCTGAGAAGCTTCCTAGAGATTTGCACCTACTATAGGTGATTCGCAAAGGATTTTTCTTCCATCGCATAACGCTCTCACACGCTGACAGAAAAGAAGGAAAAGTTGTTGTGGACAAAAAAATATGAGGATGCATTTAAGAAGCTGAAGGTTGCTGCTCCAATAGTGAAGTATTCTCAGCTCGACAGACAATTTACTCTAGACACGGACGCGAGCAATGAAAGCATCGGTGCTGTTTTGTCACAAGAAATAAACGGCCAGGGACGTATAATGGCTTGCTGGAACAAGTGTCTGTCTAATCCGGAGAGATATTACTGTGTCACCAGGGAGGAATTGCTCCCCATAGTCAAAGCCGTAGAACATTTCCATCATTATCTATATGACAGAAAATTCCTGCTCCACGCGAATTGTGTATCATTAGTCTGGCTTTTAAATTTCAAGGAACCTGACGTTCACATAACCAGCTGGATACAGAGGTTCTATGAATGTGACATTACTATCCGTCGTCCGAAGAGATGATCACATGGAAACGCCGACGCCCTGTGTAGAAGAACTTGCCCAGAAAAACTGCCGATATAGTACGAGCTGCTTAATCCGATCTCGAGTCAAATTGCCTCAACATCAGCTGATCCAGACCCATGGAGTGACAAAGAAGCCAAGCTGGAAGATCGTGGCATTAAACCAATAATTGATTTAATGGAGTCTTCAAACAGAAAACCTACTTGGCAGGACATTTCGATCTATAGTTCTACAACAAAACAACATTGGACACTATGACTCCACATTCGAAACGACGTCTTGTATCGGATAATCGAATCGGATGATGGGAAGACTTTCCGATAGCAACTGATACTTCCAAGTTCCCGGATGTGCTTAAAGAACTACAGAACAGCCCTTCATAAGGTCCCTTCGAGATAATGAAGACCTTGCAGAGAGTTCGTGAGAGCCTCTACTGCAATAATGCAAAGGATGACGTGCAAAAGTGCTGCCGATCTTGCGATGTCTGTGTAGGTCGGAAAGGACCGAAGAAACGCAGCCGAGGGAAGCTGCAACTTTACAATATAAGACAACCTTTTGAGCGTATCGCCTTTGACATTTTGAGATCTCTGCCACGAACTGCTGGTGGAAGCAAATACTAACTACGATAATTTTAATATGTTCCTATTGACCCGTTCCGCTATAATTGATTGCGGACGACACGGAACCATTTGTAAATCACGTATGTCTAGTTTTTCACACATGACTTCGAAAATATTAGTAATACACTCGGGACCAATTTCCGATTAACTTTTAGAGGTGCCCCATATTTTAAAATATATTTATTTAAGATAGAATCAGCAACTAGTTTCGCGGAGGCTCGTTTCAGCGGAACAGTTTCCGTGCACTTACTAAAATGGTCGACCATAACGAGGAGATACCGACTTTTATTTAACTGACTTTTAGGAAAAGGACCCAATAAATCGACATGTATTATTTCATTTGAGAATTGTAAGTTAATGTTACTTAAGAACTCGGCCGGGCGGAAATAACGTAATTAATTAATTGGTATGCTGAGCAAGAAAATAAACTGCTTTGCGTAGGCGTTGGACAGTTTTTCGAATACCCAAATGTCCTGATATCGGAGAACCGTGTAACTTCTGCAATATATTTAATCTAAGACTAGCTGAGATAACAGGTCGAAACTCGTGGTTATTATTCGTAGTCTTAGTATAAAATAACAATCCTTCTATCAGTTCGTAGTGAGCCGCCCTATTTCTTATTGCAACAATATGTTGGTGAGTAAAGTTTTCAGGATCTATGAAATAATTATATATATTTTTAAATTCAGGATCTTTGGCCAGTTCGGCTATTACGGTTTCACGAGAATCGACTATTTCTGATGTAAGCATTGCCACTTAACTGTACCTCCTGTGTCGTCTAGCTGAAGTCTTGACAAAGCATCTGCAACGACGTTTTCTTTCCCGGAGTGTGTTTAATTATCAAGTTATACTATATTATTGTAGTTTAAGTGTCCATTATATTAGTCTTGGCGACGGATTCGTTTCCGAATATAATCTAGCGAGCACCGCATGATCGGAATAGACTGTTATTGGAGATTTTCCAAAGTTGACTCGGAACTTCTGTACTGCTAACAGTACCGCAAGTGTTTCTCTTTCTGTGGCCGAATGAGTTTTTGAGTGTCATTTAAAGTACGACTAAAGAATGCCACGGGCTGCCCATTTTGGAAAAAATTGCCCCTACGGTATAGCCCGATGCATCTATCGCAATTTCTAAATTTTCATCATTTTCGGGAAATTTCAAAACAGGGGCTTCTGTTAACACTTGTTTCAATTTTTCAAAAGCGGTGTTTGCTTCGGCTGTCCAAGAAAAATCTTGCCTTCTTTCGCTTTAATAGCGGTTCGGCAATGAAGAAGATAATTGTTTCGCAGTATTTGGCGGCGGATAATTCTGAATTTCAATTATTTTTTATTTGTCCATTTCAACTGATTTCTGGGAAATTTTATACCCCAAATAATGTAATTCTTTTGCCGCGTATTTTCACCTATCAACATAAATTTTTAGACCGGCCTCATTTAACGAAGAAAACACCACTCTTAAGTCTTTAACGTATTGTTCTAAATCATCACCAGTAACAATAATATCATCCAAATAAATAAAAGTGCTTTTCCCTAGAATGGGTCTTAAAATAATGTCCATAGAACGTTGAAATGTTGCTAGCGCGCCTGACTGGCCAAACGGCATACTCAAAAATGCATAAGTGCAGGCTTTAGTTATAAACGCCGTTTCATGTACACCTTCAGGCCTATTTGAAAATAACCAGACGTTAAATCTAACGTAGTCATGTAGCTATAGGAAATTATATTTCTCAAGACTTCCTCAATAATCTGCAATGGATACGCCGATTATTTTGTAACACTGTTCAACTTGCGATAATCTATTGCGTAACGTCATATTCGTTGCTTTTCTTACAGAGCACAACGAGACTGGCATAACTGCTGGAAACTGGGATAATAATCTCCTTGTATAGCATATCTTTGATATGCCACTCAAAAATTTGTTCTTTATTATAAATGTACGACTTCTGCCTTACCGGTTGTGAGTCACCCGTATCTATTGAGTGGTGTGTAACTTATATAAAACTAGGCGTATCACTAAATAAAGTATAAAACGGGCTTACCACTTCCCTCAACTTTTCTTGTTCTCCACATGGCAGGTGTTGCAGGTTTACTGTGGGGAGGGGGGGCTCCGCTTTCACTTCTGGGACTGGCTTCATGGATAACTTGAGTGACGCTTGCTGAAAATCTAATGACAGAAAATCTACCCTCATGATAATATAAGCCTGCAAATTTTAAACTGTGAGAAACATTATTTTTACCTGCTCGTCCTTAATACGGATATATACAGGTACTTCGCCCGTGTACATATATCTTTCTCCCTGGGAAGCTACAACCGCCGTACCGTTGCATGGATGGTACGGCGGTTGTAACTTCCCAGGGATTTCTGAAACAAAACTTCTGAAATAAAGCTGCATTGAGCGCCTTTATGCAGGAGAGCGGTTGGTAGGGATATTATTCACCAGAACTTCAATTTTAGGCAGAACTAAATTTTTCACAATGATTGTATTCAGCCTTATAGTAGAGGGATTTCTGCACGCTCTGTCAGCAGAAATCTGTTTCAGTTTCAATCTTTTTTATTTTTTTCAGGGCCGTTTTCTTCTTTCGCTGACCTTCGTACTTCTTGTCTGGCTTACTATTGAACAGTCGATGTTCGCCGGTTGCTTTTGAATGTTTGTTTATCTTAGAGCACTGATTGGACTTACTTCCGTATCCTTGTTCTTGCCTCCGCTGTGGCCTTGGTGTACCAAAGCATGTGGTAATTGATTGTGCGAATGCTTCTAGAGCATTGTTCTAATGCACGAGGTCTGTTTACGGAATAAGTTAGATTTCAGTTTGTCATTTAATTTTACCATGCAGGATATCTCGCATTAACCCATATTACCTATACCACCAAATCTTCGTAGCAAATTACTTTTATAGAATTTCTGGAATAACGGTGTTCGCTAATTAGCTTAGTCGCAGTAATATTAAACAGTGGTTAAAAACCGAACAGAAGAGCTAGTTTTGTAAACAGCAATCATAGTTGCTCAATGTATGATTACTCACGCAATAATGTTTTATATGTTTATTTGTAATTTTTTGCTTAGAGGTATTTCTTTTGTCTTTCCTGTAGCGATGAATGGCTGCAAATAGAAGGACTGCAAAAGGTGTGTAGATGCACATAATCTTCCACTATGAATTCTAATGACCATATATAAAATAACTTTAAGTGACGTTTCCCAAAACACAGTTTTTCTACAGAATACATAAAGGATTTAATTAAAAGCTGTAACGGAAATTCTTTTGGATTTTCTGGGAAATTTGGTTAAAATCGTAACTATCAATGAAAACCATGTATTGTAATCAAGGAAAGATAAAATTCAATCTAAAAATTCTCACAGAATTTAATTCCTTTTTTGCCTTCTCATGTTGATTATTTTAACCACTCATGACTAACTAAGATTAGTTTATTTCTGCACCTGAATTTATTGAAAAGGAAACTGCACTCATTTTTGCATATATTATTTCTGTTATGTTGTGTTAAAGTAAAGAACTATTCCTTTTTGCCGATGTTGTAACATTTTTGTGTTTACAAACAGCTAGTTCAATTTACTGAAAACATTCTGTTACGAATGTGTTCCGGGAGCTGATTTATTGCCACCAGGATGCATAATGCAGGGGTTCTCAAGCGTTTTTGCCCCATGCATCCCTCTCACCACTTCTAGAAAATCAAACCTCCTTCTCCTTTCAAATACTTTAAAAATACGTACGAACATTTATTTAGATTTAGATTATTTTCTAATGTATTTTATGAATTATACAACAAAAATATAAAAAAATGTTGGTAAATACCCAAACTTGAATAAAATCAGTTTTTCATTGCCTTAAACTAAAGCTAAACACTAACATAGTTAAATTAAAAGCTGACCGCATTCTCCTCTGAAACTGCGAAATTTCCTCCCCTCCTTGAGAACCTCTGATTTAATGCTAAACAGAAAAAAAAGATTAATAAAATTATTTTTGTTTGTTCTACTTCACCACTTTGTGAGGCATTCAGTTATAATACACAAACTCAAATTTACCAGCCAACTTAACCTGGTTTCAACACAATCTGTTTCCTCACAACTTCTACTAATGCAACAATTTTAATCTAACCTGGGCATAGGCTATGCAAGCTTTGCCTAGATCGCGACAAATATTTCAAACACATGACTTTCAAACACTTTTTTATCAAAAGTATATAACTATACTTTTTCTTATCAAATCTTCATCTAACAGCCTCAACATAGTCCACATCAGTGGTTCTCAATCTTCTTCGCACCGTGTACCCCTTTCACCATTGCTAGACTATTGTTCCTCCATATTCCTTTTTGAAACTCGAAAAGTAAATTTATTTAAATTCAAATTATTTTTAATGTGTGTCATAAATTAAATAAGAAAATGTATAGAAAATTTTGATAAATACGAATTAAATTTAATAATGGTTTTATATTGATAAATTAAAACGAAATTCATAACAGGTAAATAAAATGATAACGTTATTTCTTTTCCACTGAAACCATGCAATTCCCCTCCACGGGGTAAATTCCTCCTAGACTGAGAACCCCTGGTCTACAATATACTAATAAAGACCAGGGTTGGGGTCTGGGGACTAGAAAGCTAGCAAAGCTAGTTACTCAGCAGGCCAGCAATAGAAGGTTGGTTCTTTGAACTCCTATTTGAAATTATTCTCAGGTATCCACCAGCTGTCTTAATTGTTCTTCCATCGCTCTTATTATTGGCATTCAAATTCCACTCCTGTCACCAAAAAGTGTTGTCTGCGTACGGGTACGTAATAGATTGAATGCACAAGTCCGATAAAAAGTTAAAAACATTTATCCTAACCACAAGAATTATAACAAAACGCTGGATTATTTCTCATAGATATTCGTACAATATCACAACATCATGCAATGTAATCAGTAGCTGTATTTTAAACTACTAAAACATTAAATAGAACGTATTCCAAAACGCAGAGAAAACTAATTCTATAACCGCGAATTCGCTGCAATAAATAATAACAGCTCACTAAAACAGCAACTGAGATGAGATATTTCTATCCGGCTTTTATTGTCATTTCAAATCGGCTGTGCAAGACATTTCTGGCAATTTCTGAAAAGCAAAAAGACTATAATTAGGATTAACGCTAACAAGTAGTCAATTACATTAATTCATATTAAATATCAATTACCGATAAAAATTTTTATTCAGTGTTAAATACACGCGTTCTTTTATTTTTATTTCCCGGCGTAGCTTTCTCACAAAATATATCACGTGCTGCATTGCACGGGGAAATAAAACAATTTTAATTATAATTCTATTAAAAATATCTAACTAAATACGAAATTTTTAACAACAATAATAATAATAATAAGAAGAAGAAAATTTGAAAGGTTTCAGATTTTAAATTACCTCTAAAGAGCGTTTTTTAACATTTTGTGTGTTACCTTTATTTATTAAATATCATGTTCTTTGCACTTAAACCATAAAATTCAGTTAAAGAACAATATCGCAAAATAATTTTAAACTGAACATACCTTTAGAATGTCTTATACTCAGTCTCACACTCTGGAGATGAAAATGTTTTCTCTGTACAACATTGCCATTGCTCGATTTGAAATCCTCGAGATTGTTAATCAAAAATTCGTTAAAAGTTTACACAATATAAAATCGATGACAAAATAAATTCCAAATTTCAAATTTGGGCTTCCAGATGCCCATAGTCTCAGGAGGATTACGTCATTCAAAATTGGATGGCTCTAGGTAACGTCGTTTTATCGCAATGCGAGAAACATGCATACATTTATGCGGATTTTTCATTATTTAATTTCTTCAAATATAATACAGGGCAGCAATATTTGGTGGCAACAGTTTGAAAAGTGTGTTAATTTTTCCTATGTAAAATCGCAAAACGAAAACAATAGTCCTTCAGGGACAAAGCCGCTTTGGACTAACAATAGTACAAAAAAAGGTATGATACAAAAATAACATAAGGCATTTATAGATAAAATAATAATATATAAATGTAAACAATAACGGTTCAGAAATATATATATATAAAGGATTATAGCTCTGTAATACATAATAATAATAATAAGAAGAAATTCTTGAACAAGGGAAATAAAGCTGCGCAAGAGAACAAAAGCCTAAGATGTTTTATCAAGGTCGTAGAAATCAAAGCCAAGAAATAGAGAGACCGAGGCCTTAGACTCGATTTAAATATAGTTGTGGCTCTCATATAATCTACATTGCAGTAAGATATGTTGCATATATATTCCGCAGTATCGCCGTATGCACAGAGCTCACTGGTCACGATATTGAACGAAATAAGTAATATCTAAGACTCCCCCCCGTCCAGTTTAAATCTGAATTAGTTTATAATCCGGTTGAATATGGTTACAACTTAAAACCCTGAAAGCTGTCTATTACACTACCTTTTTTTTTTACCCTGTCTTTAATGAGGAGAAAATATAATTCTTTTTGTTTGTTGTTTTCTGAGGATGCATGCCAGTAGGTACAATACTTAATGAGCAGCAAGATCTACAATTTCCTCATCTCTGTTCATAACAACCATAAGAAATCAGATTTATCATTTAGCCGAAATTTCATTTCGTTGATAATTAGAATAGTTAAACATTTTTAAATGAAGGAACTAGTGTCAAAGTTTGCACCAAGCTTGTTTTAAAGCATTTATTATAGACAAATGAATAATTACGCTTAAACTATAAATACCTGCCATGCAAAACGCACAGGAATATCTTCCGCATCAGATACTACAATTTAATAATCAATCTATTTAAAAATTTAATTCTCAGCATTCGTTTAGAGACAAAGGACTAAGGATAATATCCATGCAATATAAATCTTTATAAATAATGAATTAAACGGAATGCTAGTAAAAACAATGGGAAATATTTGCGATTACTTGCTAAAAATGTAAGTACGCTCTTGGAAATGTTGAACACCAGAAATAGACAGACGTTTGACTATTTATATTATTCTATGTTTCTCTGCTGAAGAGCTATTATTGCGAAGAAAGTGGTTTTACAGTACGTAATAAAAATCGGCATTCACTTTTCCAGACAGCAGCATCACTGAGATTTAATCACGTGGCTGGAAATATGATATCGTTAATAAAAATATTAATTTCGAGTTTCAATTTGTATAATATAAGCGCTAATAGTTTAAAAATTTTCGAGAAGTTTTTAAAATTTTATAATGATAATCAGTTTCTGTGTTGTAAATTTCGAGCGCTGAACTGAATAAATATCTGAAAAGTGCCATCTTTTTTCTTCTGCCAAGTAGTATGAGTAGCTTTTTATAAAAGTGATGAATTTAAAAACTCTTCATTTTCCTCGTAGTTCATTTGTTGCTTCCATTGCTGCCGTATTCTTTCCTTTGTCGATGGACTTCTACTTCCATGTCTCAAATAGCTTTTCGAAATTTGTGGCTGGCCTTATTTCTGATTATGAATTCTCTCACAGCGTCGTCTGCGAATTCAAGCCTGTTTTAACATTCAGGCCTGTCTTCGGTTAGCAAGGTAAGGATTCACACTATAAGTAAGGGCGCTTTCAATTTTTATCGTTTCATGTGATAAAGAATGATTCTTACTGAATTTATACAATTATAACTAAGTACTTTAGGGCTAAGGAAGGGATGCTTTCCTTCAAACGGAATTCGCTCAGATTAGGAATGAATTATTAAAATAAAATACTTTATAGCATTGGTTTGTTTCAGATAATAATAAGACAGTCCGAGAAACATGTGATCTCTAATTTAATCTAATTTATTTTCCTTGCGCCGTTGTAAATAACCAATTCATAGGGTATTGGTCATTAGACAAATCAACGATATTTAATTTATTCCTCCAAATTTAAACTTGCTGTAACTGATTGACAATTTGATCCATTAAAACAAAATAAATACTATTCTATAAAATTATAACTAAATTAAAATTAATTTTATTGGCTAGATCTTTACTTGAATAGAGAAGCAACTATTCGCTAAGTTCAACTGTATCAGTGACAACCCGTAGGAAAGGGTAGAAAAACCTTTTTATTCAACTCAAGAGCAGTATTTACAGCTGGCATTGCTGGTATTTACAGGTCCAGGCCAATACATTTGGCGCCAACTTAAAACACAACTGTCAAATTAAAACTAAACCTGAGTTGGGTAATCAGCCGAAGCTGCGCAGAGATATTTTAACGCGTAGATGACTCTTCATCCTACTCCTCCCCCAAGTAGACTAACTGGAAAATAATATGCACAGCCATAAAACTTTACTTTTCTTGACAATTACTTTTCTTGACAATACATACATTTGATAAGTATATGCATTATTACATTTCTTACCAGATATTCTAAGGCTATTTATAAAATAACTCTGTGCAGATTCGTCTATTCCCATCCCCTCCTTACCAATAGGTTGTAATTTGGTAAGTATTTCCGAAGTACTTTTCCGACAATATTAAGTCAACTTTAATTAAAAGTCAACATTAATATATACGTTACGAGAACTTTAAAAATGCCAAGTCAACTTTAATTAAAACATACACTCACGTTTGTGAAAATTGCAACACCAAGAAGGAATCGTCATAATTGAATGCAATTTAATGCACAGTTGAGTGGTAGTTGTACAAATAAATGATTAAATGTTCAAAGCAAACAAACAAGAACAAGAGATCAGAATCAGTATTTTGTGTGGCCACCACGCGCCGCAATAAGTGCTGCTACACGACGTGGCATGGAGTCAAACAAAGTTTGAATGTCTGACTGAGGAAGAGCATTCCATATCGTTTGTACGCGTACCCAAAGTTCGTCTGCAGACGCAACAGGACGAGGATCACGAGCAAGACGCCGACCAATGACATCCCACACATGTTCAATTGGCGACATATCCGGGGAACACGCAGGCCAAGGAAGAAGCTGTACCTGCTGCGCTGCAAAGAAGGATTTAACAATCCGAGCAGTATGAGGGCGGGCATTGTCCTGTTGAAATACAGCGCCTGGCAAGCTTTGAAGGAAGGGAACAGCTTCGGGCTGTAGAACTTCACGGATATACCGGTTGCTGTTCAGATTGCCCACAATTCGTAGCAATTGAGATCGTCTATGATATGCTATGGCGCCCCAGACCATAACTCCGGGTGTTCGTCCACTGTGGCGTTCGATAATGCACTCCGGAAGGTGGCGTTCACCGGCATAGCGTCTGACACGAATGCGGCCATCATGGTACCACAAATTAAAGCGGGATTCGTCAGAAAACACGACATGCTGCCAATCAGCACGCCAGTCTCTATGCTGATTGGCCCATTGTAGCCGCAGGCGGCGATGGTCGTGCGTTAGGGGGATCCTGTATAAAGGAGTCCGTGCGCGCAGTCCACACTGCAGCAGACGTCTACGAATTGATGAAGCACACAATGAAACACCTGTAGCTATTGACCACAGTGCTGCCAATTGTCTAGAGGAAGCTGTACGGTCCGTCCGCGCCATGCGGACCAGGTGTCTATCATCGCGAGCTGACGTCACATTTCGGGGTCCACTCCCGGATTTCCGAGTTGTCCGACACTCGTCCGTCCACTGCTTCCAAACGCGCATCACTGTGCTGCTGTTACGCTGCACACGAGAGGCTACTGCACGATACGACAATCCAGCTTCACGAAGGCCGATGATTCTCCCTCGTTCAAACTCTGTAAGTTGTTCAAATCTCGCTCTCTTTCGTCGACGAGGCATAAGTACAGATTGAGTTAACGTTTACCACTAGCAGATAACCACCGATAACCATACACGCCTCGCTACAGCCGTCTATTTATTCGGATCCATCAGCCGTTCAGAGGGCGCTGCTCAGCATACGCATGCGCTACGGATTTGCAATTCTAATCATTTGCATATCATGCGCTACTTTGCATTTCCTGAAAATTTCAGCTCACTCGCGTAAGTCCTTCATGGTGTTGCAATTTTCACAAACGTGAGTGTATATAATTAGTCAATGCATTTCATTTACTACAGTATAAAGATCGATGCAATCCAGTTAAGAATATAAATAAGAAAGCTTATATTAAAAATCGAATTTTTCTTCCAATGCACAACTTGCGTATGCAAAAATCATCTTGCATTGCTTAGTACAATTTACACTTCAAACATTTAGATTTCCAGCTTCATTCTCCAGAATCCATAAGTACTACAAACAATTTAATAAAAAGCAGGTAAGTTATAGATTTCATGCAATTTCTTAAATTTTGTAGCTGGGAGTCCAAATATATCTTAGAAAATATGAGTATTCCTGATAACTTCTGAAAGCTAACATATGAAAGTCAAAAAAAAGGAATGAATCTTCCCTCTTCAATTTTATATCTGTTTAGCAGCACATAAACCTAACGTGCAGTTTTCCAATTTCATTTTTAATTCTTGAACATTTCACCTTCGATTAGAATTCGAGAAGTTTTGAAGTTTTGATTCATTAGTTTCAAACTTTAATGATTATTAAACTAAGTTTTGCCTCTACAAATTGCATCTTGTCTTTCTTAATTGCATTAGTTCAACATTTTTCAATCCCCCTTCGTTTATCTTTTAATTGATTTTATTTAATTAACTAGAGCACTAGCGTTTTGGAGTTCCAAATTTACTTTAGTTTACGATTTAAGCTGAATATTTTCCGATTGCTATTTTAATTTTGTTTACACGGTATCAGTATACCATTCACAATTTTATGACAATATCAGTAAAGAAAATATAATGTCATTGCAATTACCTACTGAAGGACTTTTTCATGATTATTGCTTTATCACAAATTTTAATATAATTTATGCTTATTTTTATTTAGCTTATGATCTGATTGTTATAAAGTTTTCAAATTTATTTCTTTTCAAGTCAGGATTTGAAAACATAAAATTTTTTGTTTTCACAGATTTTCGTACTACATTTGGCAATTACTTAAGATCATCTCTAATATTTGTTCAATTTAAATTCACACCACATCATAATACTTATGAACGATGTTATAGAAGTATCAAAATATCGTGAGAAATTAATATAGTCAGGAATGCATTCACATTTCTACCTTTCATATTGTTTCTTATTAAGTTGCTAGATTTTTATTAATATACCTGTAGTTTTTTTGAAGTTATTATGAATACAGGCTTTCATGATGTATATATTTATTAATTCTTGTGTGGATATTTTCACGAATGCAAGAATAAAACACGCAAATATGTCAGTGGGGGTTGTCGTGATTTATTTAATTTATCTAACAGTTCATTTTATTTTAAAGCAACTTTCATTATCTTTTCAACCCATGCTTTCTTGCCATAATGTTAATGAGTTACCAAATGAGGTAGAAAGAAGTGGTATTTAAGGTTTAGAGCATGTTATGCCTGCCTGAAGGCCACGTTGTTTTCTTTGATTTACTATCGTTCTGTGGCGTTGAGCGCTTCTAGCCATTAGGCTTGTTTATGCCGACTTTTACGAGTCAAAGCCTACTGCGCGTTAAGTAACCTGTGAAAAGCCGTTAGCATAATTTAATTCTACTTTATTTACGTTACTTGTTACTTTTTGAGTTACACAAAAGTGCTGGCTTCTGTAAGCACGATCGCTGTCATCTTTGAAATTTATATTAAGTTAATAGAGGGTTATTTGCAACCTTCTCTGCTTTGTCATACTTAGAACTTGAGGATAATCCTTCACACAGTCTGCTAGCTCTGATTAGTTTATTCCTGCAAGGAATACAAAATGTTATAAAGTTCTGGTATCCTTTTGCACTCTTTTATTGTATTCACTGAAAGTGCTGGACCTTTGACATGGCTTAGACTTATACTTCTGTTATAACTTTTACGTCTCTTGATATTTTATGTGGAATTTAGCTTCTGTTTGTATTTGAAAACAAATAGGCTTTCCGAGTGCTATAAGTGCGCAACACACGCACTAAAAAACAAACTTATAGAGTATTCAATTATTTTTATTAACTAGCTATTTTATGTTATTTAACTTTCTCTCATTCTCGTTTTCCATTTTCCTGCCAGAATTCCAATTTCTAGTTCGCGCTATTTAAGAACTAGAAAGAGTTAGTATTTAAAGGAAGGTTTACGTTTTAGATGGTAGAATCCCAGCATGTTCTGCCTAATAAAAGCCAGGTTTGCTATTTGATTATCTTGACAGGCCTTTATTTGTGGTGTTGCTTTATACTCAATACCAGGTTTTTGAGCCAACTTGCGAGTATTTTGTTTGTTTAGCCTTTTCGGCTAACTTACGATTAACTTAGTTTAATATCAGTTCTCTTACTTTTGATTTACGCCATAAATTTTCGCTGGTTCTGTAACCTTTATCTGAGTTACATAAAAGGGTCTTTTACACCCTTCAAGTCCCTGTGGTAATTTCCAAAACGTAGCAATAAGTCGCTTAGGTCCTTGTAGAGTTCTCATAGTTTATGTTACAAAAACACTAAGATTCTATAACTAAAGAGAAAGAAGCTATGAAAGAAGTTCATTTAACATTACATGTACTAATAAAATAAATAAAAGCAGAAAAATGTAGTCTCAACGTTTGCTGGCTGTATCTGTCGCGTCAGTGAAGAGCCGGAGGCAAAATTTAGACAGACTTTGTTTTCATCTTTATTTAAATTTTAATTTCACTTTTGCGTTCGTTTGATTCCCCAAGCAGAGAAGCTTTCTGTGCACTTCTGTTATTCGAGCTTCGTAAGTTGGTTAGTAGCAGGTCTAATATAAAAATCTTATATGGACACCACATGCCTTCCTTGTACGGCCACTTAAATTACACATAATTTTTTATGTACTTCATTTAAACTTATTTGATAGAAGTATTCTAACTTGAGTAAACAATTCCTCAAGGCAAGTCGGAAATGACATCAAAAATTGCAAATTTTGGAATCAGATATCCCGCACAATTTTTTTCATACGGGAATCAAAATTTTTATAATTTTATTTTTTCACAATGAGTATAAAACTTTCTCAAATATTAGTATAGGAAATGAGAGATCGAATTAAAAGTTAAATTTAGTTATCTGTCGAAAATAAATTTCTTGTTTAATTTGGTATTATCCAAATATAAACATTTTCGCCTTTTAAAACACTTGTAACTGTAACACCTGTAACTATAACTGTATATGATTAGCACAAAGGATTGTGAAAATAAAGGCCAGATAAGGAATTTTAAGCCGAGTAAGAGGGTGCGTATATATATATATATCTATATATATATACATATAATACACACACGTTTGGTACTGCCGATTGCAGTACGAAAGGTTAGGTTTAGGTTAGGTTATTCAATTATGGCAAAGCACACGAGGGCTATCTGCATAAAGGGAGGGATGCCTTTGTGGAGGACTTTCTAAGGGAAACTGGCTCGTATATACGTTACACATGGGGAAAACCACAAAAACGCCCATGCAGCCAGCCCGTTCGCGGGATTCGAACCTCGGACCGAACTACCAGTGTTCAACGTCTTTACCGCTCGGCCGCTGGGGGGCCTGCAGTACGAAAGGAAAACCTACAATTAAGTGCTATATCAGTACCATATGCTAATAAATTCTGAACGTTCTACAGCTAATTATTTTTGAATTATGCGAAATACATGCATTCGTAAGTACGTATATACGTTCGGATGTACAGACAAACGTCAACGGAAAAAAAAAGTTTGAATTCATTTTAAATCCATTTTGTAGTCAGTTTTCAAAAGACGGACTACGTACAGGCGTCAAGGAAATTTCCAAATAGATTCATGAGGAATCAAAATGGATATTTCCGTTGAAATATGATACCGGAAATTTATAATATTTAGTTTACTTTGTAGAAAGAATAAAGAATTATTTAAAAACTTTTTCTGAGTTAGTGTTACTTTACTGAAAGATACAGCACCGATTATTAAAGCGCCTGGCTATATTTACTGAGCTAGAATTTAATACTTTAGAAACTTAAATTCCATTCCGATTCACTGGCCAACTCAAAAATTAAAGTTTTTAAACTGTTCTGAAATCAAAATCTAGGGTTATCAAAACGTGAGAAGACTAAATGTTCTGCATCGTGAAGTACATTTTTCAAATAATCATGTTTTCTATTAGTCAGATTGAGACGAGACAGGAAGTATGGTAATTTATCGTTATCCTGGAAAAACTGAGAAACTTCGATATATAGTATAAAAGATTCGGAATGTAATATATGCCTTATAGAAGGAAAGATTTATTTTATGTCCCTAGCATTGCAATAAGATGTGCATTTTTGATTCTAATCAGGTAAAAGCTTGTTCATAATAAAAGGATTTTCAATAATACTTTAAAATGCTAATATGTTTTATGTAGAAGGATACGTTTACAGCATTTTCAACTGTTATGTAATACATACTTAGTTATACTTCAGTTGTTGAATTAAAATATCTTAATTGTAATGATTTATCTTAATTCTGTTATCAGACTTAAAAGTTATTAATTTGTTTTATTTTGTAGTTGAACATAAATTTCTTTGCCTTGTTGAAAAGTAATTGTTGTCATTTAAATTTTTGACAGTTTTGGTTAACTCTGAATTTAAGTTGCTTGAGTAATTTTATTTTTTTCTTTTTCCTTAAGGTAGTTTGGTTAACTATTTAAATTTTTTTGTTTAGTTAATACTTATTCTTAACTTGTTTGCTTAATGTTTAATTTCTTGTTAAGTTGACCCTTCAGGTCAATTTTTTTAAAAAACACTTTTAAAGTTTTTGCTTTACACAAGTTGGTGTTAAGGTTTAATTAGGTTTTATTAACGTACCCCCTTTTCTGGTAAGCTGGAATCCATATTTTCTGGCTTTGGTGGTCGTGTTTGGTGTTGTAGAAAACATAAAAATTTTTCTATGTGATTATAATATTTTAATTGAAGAAATTTCCTTCGGTCTTTTATTAATTTAGTATTTAAAAACAAATCCTTAATTCTTCTCTAAAACTTTTACGTTGCTTTTGGAAATCAAAATTTACGACTTTGTTTTGACGTTTGCTTGCTCTGCCAGACAGTGGTCTGAGAAATATCTTTTGTCAAGTGCGAAATCTGCACCCTGCTGAATCAGCTTGTTTTGTATGCAGCTACGCCACGCCAAGGTTGAGGGGTCGGGGTGATTCGCATTCTTACAGGCATTCTACATGCTAAAATGGGACCCTGAACCTGCTTGTCAGGTTGATGATCCTGGAGGGTCGGCGATTATTCGCCAACTTCTGTCTAACCAAACCCCTTGCTTCACCTTCCAGTTTTTGATTCCGCTCCTAGGGTTGCCATGCACTTGGCTGGTTTTGGACCGTCTCGTGTCGCCAAACGAGAGATTGGCGAGAAGAAGAAAAAGGGCGTGCAGCGATCTACGAGAGAGAGGAGACTCTGAAGTTTGCGCCAGACGGGAGAAGGAAAATTTTTCTGAAGGTTGTCGACAGACCAGAAAGCAGTCGCTCCGTCCCGAGTACTAGGTCTACGTAACAGTGGAAAGATGGCTGAAGAATTTGCGGAGAGAAAACCACCGATGGTCGGCGACGCAGTAAGGACGATACCCAGATATAAGGGGCGGAAGGCTCTATAACTTCATTATTTGCCCATCATATTAACTTACATTCTCTTTCCTTTTTAGATTCAATATGGCAGAATGTTTCTTCAATGTACGCTGTTAAGTAATTGTGATTTTCTGTTGGGGATCCCCTCTTTTTAGAGCAAACGGTATGAAAAATTTTATTCTCATTTTGAACCACACCTCCACCACCTAATGTATATTGTTACTAGTTCTGTTTACCTTTAATAAATGAAATATTTAATTTAACACTGGACCCAATAAATTTAATTAAAACTTGAACGGGTTTTTGCCCAAATTTAAACACAACGCATTGTTAATACTTTACTGTTGGAGTATTATCTGGTACTATTTACTGTTATATTTGAACACATAGGTTTTACAGTCTAAATGTTGTTTTATCTTGTCTGTCACACAATTTTACACCCATGCAGTATTTATTATAGTGATATGATTTAAAGTTGTTTATTCATATTCTTGACTTTCATGTGTTATTGAACATTAAAAACTTTAAATTAGAGAAAAACTCCAACACAGCTAATATTAACATATCACTTACCTTCCGTAAATACCAAGATGATGGCACACATTAGCAAAACAAATATCGGTTTCTCTGTCTGTAAGTGAATCGTCTGTTAACAGAATGTTGATTAGCTTTTTTATGTGTAATCTTAATACTGCTCAAGAGGTGCATAGAAAACAAAACAATGTACTTTATGTATGAAATCATGCTCTCTTTGGCTCCCTTGACGCAAGAAAAATACAAAGATATTTTTCTTGAAAACCTGAGCCTTCAATGCGAATTCGTTTCTTAACGAAAGGAGCGTCAGAGTGTCTTCAAAGCAAAAATACTAGACCGACTTAATTATTCAGTTTGCTGCCATCTACAAAACTACGTAAAAAGGTTTTTTCAGCAGTATTTTCGTGATTACAGCTCTAAAAACATGAGGATGAAGAATATCACAGATCAGTAAATTTTTATTTATGCAGCTTTCTAAAATATTACTTGCTTTAAGAGAAAACGATATTCCTCTCTTCAGTTTCCGAACCAACATGCAGGACTCGTGCAAGAACAAAAGCAGATTCGTAATTTAGCGTCCTATAATTATTAACAGCAAAATGAATTCCCCATTGAGCCTTTCTCCAATTCCTTTGGGAAATTCAACTTTTTCATAAAGAACTATAAGGAATTAAAATTATAATTCATTACTTAAGCATTATAATTTTCATTCCTTATGCATTAATTTTGTAAACTTCATAAGTTACTCCAAATGTACATTCGATAATTTTTAGTTCGGTTTGGTGATCTGAATATGGCAATATCCTCTACCTCAGGGGTATCCGTTTTAGGAAAGGGATGCCTTCATGAAAGACTTTTTAAGGAAAACTCGCTCGTATTCCTATTGTGTATGGAAAAACCATGAAAAACAACTACGAAGTCCGCTTGTTCGCCTGGGCTCGAACCCCAAACGAACCACCGGTACACAGTGGCCTTTAAGTGCTCAGACATTAGTAAGGCTGTTGGCAGTTTCATTAAGACTTTTAATATGTTTTTCATATTTAGGAGAGAGAAGTCCGGTCCGTTTTTTCAGGTTGATTTTCTATCAAAGACGACAGCAGGGTGTTCAAAACCTTCCACAATTTTTAGGATTTAACCATGGAGTGATAGAGAAGTAAGATTTTCTAAATTAAAGGTTTTAGAATAATTTCATAACTATATCTTTTGAAGAATTCAAGAAACGTTTGTTAGAGACCGCTCAGTTGAAGAACCCTTCAGCACCAACATTCTTTGAGAAGGATTAATAGACAAAATATTTTTTTTTTCAAAGAGCAAACTTTACTTTCAGATGCAAGCAAATACTCAGCAGTACTGTATCTGTTTGAATTTTTTTTTGGTTATTTACTTTTCCTTTTACCATCGTTTGCTTTTTACTGTTTAAGGAAATTTCGTGGTCAAAATCTTTTTTTTCGTTTTTCAAATTATAATATGCTGCTGTGTTGCATTTGAAATTTTTGGATCATTTGATATGCCAGAGTTTAGGGTCTTCAACTTAGCCGTTACTTTATTCTTATTTTTAGAAAACATACCTATTCATGTTTGTTATTTAAATTTTTAACGAATGGAAAAAACACTGTATCTTATATTTTTATCAGTTATCATTAGATTTTGCAGCTTTTTATCTCAAGTAAGCTTTAACATAATCCTTTTGATGAATGGTTTCTTTCTATTTTTATATACAAGATAGGTAAGATAGGTAATAGATTAACTCTTTTCCTCGTCTTTCCATTAAGCCTGCCTAAAATGAGAGAAGTAAAGTCCGCAAATGATTTTTCAGATCATTTAAACTACTTTCTGTGGATAGGAACTATTTATAGAATGCCATTTTTCTACTAGAAATAAATTTCTTTTAAACTTAAAATCTTCTTGTGAGTAATTAAGTGAAAATTAAAGAAAACAGCCTTTGCCTGAGTTACATTTAAAATTTGTGTTAAATTTAAGGTAAAGGAATGAATAAAAATATTTTATTATAAATGTCAATAAATCCTTTTCCCATTTATTCACCGCATACGAACGCGCTTAAATGCTATACTTTAATTGAAATGCAGGGTTTTTATAAAGTCTCGGACCCATTTTGATGTTTAATAACTCATTAAATAATGAAAATATAAACAAACTTATGGCATTTATTGATGGAATAACTTATATATTTTCCGTTTCAGGTTTGAATACCTTTATTTTTGTAAATATCATCTGCTCGCGTGGTTAATTTCAGATAATTTCATTTTCCAGTCTAAATATCTGTACTTTTCTAAATATCGTCTGCTTATTAATTGCATTTTTCTCTCTTTTGTTTTTGGCAACTATTGCAGTGTTATGTGGTATTATTAAGATGGTGCACCACCTCATTCGTAGTTCTTGTAATGACCATTTTACAGGATGTTGGATTGGGCGAGGAGATCCAATTCCTTGGCCACGCAGATCACCTGATATAATGCCGCTGGACTTTTTCCTTTGGGGATTTGTAAAGGACAACATTTACAGGAGGAGAGTGTCGAAAATTGGTGACCTAAAAGCCAGACTTACAACAGGAATAGCCTCTGTGGATGCTGACATGCTTGCCGGTACCTGGCGTGAAATTGAATATCGACTTGATAGTCTCCGTGCGACGAAGGGGACACACGTGGAAGTTGATTGACAAAGGGCATGAAACTTTTTGAGTCTATCTAAACATTTATATTATTATGTTTAATCTATCTTTATTATTTTATGAGTTATTAAACATCAAAATGGCTTCGGGACTTCATGAACACCCTGTATATTAGAAACACATAAAGAAAAATTATAAGTGGTATAACAACGTAAGGAAATCAAATGTAAAGAATAAATGTGTATGAATATAAAGACTGAAATAATGTACAAAAAATAAATAAATAAAATTTAAAGAATAATTTCTTTCACAGTTTCTTGCAAAAAAAAATAAACTCAATCTTTAATAAAAATTATAACAATCACTTTTGAGACATCAGCACGCACACAAATATTGTTTGCTTCTCTATATCATTTATTCACTTTTATTCGCATTTCATATTATTACTACGATACCATCTTTCCTTTTTATGGCATAACTTGTTACTTTATAAGAATTCCTTTCCGTATAAATATTTGAATGCACTTAATTGTACTAAATGAATATAAATTTTAACGATTGTGTAAGATTTCACCTAAATTAAAGTTACTTTTGCTGGCTAGATCTTTACTTCAAGTGTGAAGCGACTATTCCCTAAGTTCAACCGTATCAGTAACAACACGTAGGAAGGGGTGAAAAAACCCTTTTATTCAACTCAAAGTATTTACATTCGGCACTCCTGGTGTTCCCAAATCGACGCCAATACTTTTAGCGCTAATTCAAAATAGTAATGTAAAATTTAAAACTAAGCCCTGTAGTGTCATTAGGTTATTTAGAAGCAGGAGACATGAAAAATGAGCAATACCTTCGCCGGACTCCAACCTCGGATATCTAGAATACGCGCCGAGTGTGCTTGCTATTACACCATGAAGACATGCTAAGAAGAAGGTAGAAATATATTATATATTCCTCTTTTTAAAGGGCGACTGGGGATTAGGTGACCCAGTAACCCAAATCCTGGTGGTTAAGAATCATCATGAACCACCTTTTTTATTTCGGGCTCCACTGTAGAGTTAGTAGATTATTTTGATGCAGGAGAAGTGCAAAATGAGCAATGTCCTCGCCGGGATTCGAACCTCGGACCTGTCAAATGCACGCCGAGTGTGCTCGCCAATACACCACGAAGGTATGCTAAGAAGACGGGAGAAATACCTTTAAGTGAAATAATCACCCGAATCTGCACAAAGACATTTTAAAGCGTAGTTGGTTCTTCGACCTACCACCGACGTAGACTAACCGGCAATTAATATGCACGGCCCGTAAAACAGCATGCTTAAATAACAGAGAAACAACGTGGCCGAAAGGAAGAACATGCTCTGTCTGAAGTAACTCAGACACCAACTTAAATAATAGCTTTCTATCCTACTTTGCATAACACGCGAAACTGACATTTCAATCTGGCAAGAAAGCGTGGGTTGAATACAAAAGCAATGGGAAAGGTTACTTCAAAATGAAATTAAATGTTAAATCAATTAAATACATCCCCAGGATTCTATGCATGTGTTATTTATAATTAAATATGATTCTATAATCCCGTACTCTTTTTGTGTAATCCTCTTGCATGAGCTTTCTCACAATTAAATAATGCGATTAAACTTGCCTTGATATATCACAAAAAAAGAGAGTATTATTTTTAAAATAATTAATATCTGTGCTAAATAACAAATAACAAATTAGCTAAATAAATATGCTAAATAACAAATTAGCTTACAAATGAACAAAAATTAGCAGATGCGGTTGTCGGGAAATAGGAAAGGCATAAAAATATGAATATTGTGTAGCTTGGAAAATTCTTACATTTAATTCATACTTTTAAATGCGCTGTTAAACAGATTTTATTTCATTAGTATAGAGTACTAAATTGAAATGTTATTTTTCTTTTATTCATTTTAAGGCAAATAATACACATATTCGATGTATTTATACATTTATTGTATTTAGTAATCTCAATCTCAATTTTTCCTTGGGTTTGGTCAATTGTTTTACATTATGGCACAGCTCAGTGTCTTGCGTAATGATAATATGCGAGAATTTTAGGACATTGAGCTTCGGACAAAAACTAGGTACATTGCACTACCTGAATAAGAAGTGAAGACATCAAGTTCCATTCGCGACTATGCATATTTTATCTAATAATCTGACTTCGATCCTTGACTTTTATAAAGACACCAGATTATTATCTCATACAGATACTAGAAGTAGATAAAGACAGCTATATCTTCATTACCTACCCACACTACAATTCTTTATATTAAAAATCAGAAATTATCTCTTATGTTGATAATTTTGTGTCACGAACGGTTGCTTCATTTCTCAGCAGAGAGATATATTATAGTAGTGCTATGTATTAGTTATTTCGATTCAAGATTTCAATTTTACGCATTAGTGTTACATAGTTATAAATATTAAATTACAGTCGCCAAATATAGGACAAAAACCTTTTAGAAAAAAAACAGTTATAAATAATTAATTAAGAAATCATGCATAAGAAGAGCACAATGAATAAATTCAAAAGATTTTTAGAAGAACAGTCCTTCAGTAAAATAACTGTTAAAGCAGTTTTAGAATGGGCATTTCCCTAGGTAAGTGTATCATACGTTGTAGAGACATTAGGTTATTTTGAAGCAGGAGAAGATGCAAATGAGCAATAGCTTCGCCCGGACTTGAACCACAGACCTCCCAAATACGTGTCGAGCGTGCTGACCATTATACCACGAAGGCATGCCAAGAAGGCGGAAGAAATACCTTATAAACTCCCCCTTTTAAAGGGCGACTGTGAATCAGAGGACCCAATTGCGAAATCCTGGTGGTGGAGAATCAACATCCACCACTGTTTTTATTTCGGGCGCCACTGTAGATTTATTAGGTTTTTATGAAAGCAGAAGAAGACAGATGAGCAGTGCCCTCGACAGAACTCGAACCACTGACCTCTCTTGACCATTCAAGCATGCTGACCACTACACCACGAAGGCCTGCGAAGAAGGTGGGAGAAATACTTCATAATGTTTCTGAAAGTACCCTTTTGTTATACATTCGGGAATCTTAGCGCCAAAGAAATACCTATACTATATTTTATTACATACTTTATGCGTATACTTACTCTCATTTATGTTGAGAGTATCATTTTATTACATATTGAGAAAACATAGCTCCCAAAAATTTACTTATATTTTGTACTTACAGGTACTTATATGTATACTTACAGGTTTGGGGCTACTTATAATTACAGGTAGCTCGAGAAATATAACTATACTTGCAGGTAAATCACCATATTATACATTTTTTCCTTAATAGTATATGCAGTGCTTCCAAACCATGCTGCATGGTATTTATTAACATGCTAAAAGTAATGAAAATAAAAAGAAAAAATTGCTTAGGCATTTTATTCCATAGAAACATAAGTTTTCTTTAGATTTGAAATTTATTGCTCCCCTGTGGGGAATCTTCTAAGGTTTTTCTCTTCTGTACCTGCTGATTTGGAGCAGGAAAAACGAAAGCGATATTTTATTGCGAAGATTCGAAGAATTCGCTCTACCCCAACTGGGTGTCATTCCGTTTGCCGAGATATGGTAAGAAATCTCTGGTGAAAAATGAAATCCCCAACCCTAGCACATTCGTCAAATTATTTCCAGTCGATTTGTTTCGTTGGTAACTTAGAAACAGCTGGATTTTTGCACTCTTTAAGAGGATAAAGGATAAATGTACTGCCAAACGACTGATGTAGAAGTATGGACGATATGACAAGAAATGTAATAGTTGTTACGGTTGGTGGAATAAGCGGATTCGATTTAACCCATTTTTATCATTAGAGTATCCCAATACGCGTCCAGCGCCTAAAGTATATTTTAAAAATATACATAATGATTTTAATGAGTTTAACTAGAGTCATTTCACAGGTCCAATTAGTCAGTAATAATGATAAAGCTGAATAGCTGCACTTATTACTTTTAAATCGCTTAGTTTATTAATCATTAACAGACTGATTATATTTGAAAGAAAAATTAAACATTTTACGCTTTGCCAAATGGCAACGCACTGGTGGTGAAAGATAAAAGCATTTTATTTCATACAGTGGTAATATAATTCTTTTAAATCGCTGAATCCTTTTGGGAAGAATGTTTTTTTCAGTGGAGGGCCCTCAGCCGACTTCGGCTTGGCCACTACTAAGACCAGAAGGGGTGGTCACTTTATTATAGAGGCACCTAACAGGTGGACCACTATTGCCTCCTAGGAAGGGATGGACAGTTACAACCATTCCTTCTCCAGGATTCGAACCCGGGCCCTTTGGTATTCCAGTCGGTTCCCCAAACCACTATACCGTCTGGGGGCGTTGGAAAAAATGTGAAAGAGTTGATATTATTTATGGAATCAAAAACGTTTACAGTATTAAACGCAAAGTGATGTCTGAAATAATTAGTTAATTAAAATCATTTCTATAATAGTAATAATAAATTGTTAGCAGTTAGACTGTGTTTGTCCTATTTCCCTGGTTATGAGTAATACATTTTGCATAAAATATTATTTACATAAAAACTAATCTGCTCATGTTTGGTTAACTACAAGTTCTATATGCCTAGATCTAATTAAAGTTTGTGTACAGAACATTACTGGACAATAACAGTTAAAGCAACATTTTAATCCATGAAAATCATCAATTTGTTTAATATTTGCAGTATAATAACACAGTATTACATATTTACAATATATTACAAAAAGCATCGGTTTAGTTAATACTGTTACGAATTTCACATTTATTTGGCTATTTATTTAGAATTGTAATTAGATTTGCTTCATGTTGCCTTAGCAACGCAGACGATTTTTGAAGAGAAAGCTACGTCGAAAAAAAAAATAACAATAAAAATAAAAGAGCGCGTGCATTTAATGCTTAATAAATAAATATCTCGTAATTACTGTTGCCATCCAGAAAAATCTAGAAAAATCGTGATTGTTCTACTGATAATTAAAAAGCTTATAAAAGCCGAGGTGAAACACCTCATCTCAGTTAGTGAGTTAGTTGTTGTTGTTGTTGCTGTTATACTTGTAGCTGTAAAAAGCGAACCGCTGTTTGTTTACTTAATGCTGTATTGATTGTAGCGATTTCGCTGTGAGATAGAACTATTTTATCTGTTTGAACCGAGTTTTTGCTAAACGTTTGAGATATTGTGATATTGTGCGAAGATTTGTGAAGAAATATTTCAGCATTTTAATTTATTTCTTGTGGAAAGAATAAATTTTTGTTAACTTTTTACGACTTGTGCATTCAATATATAACGAACCCGTACGCACGTAACAATATTTGGTGTCAGAAGTGGGATTTTTGAATGCCATTAACTAGAGCAATGGAAGAACAATTAAGGCAATTCATGGCAGCCTTTGCTGCATTTAAAGAAGAAATTAAAGCTGGCCAAGATTCCGTGAAAGAGGAGATGAAAGCTGGCCAAGATTCCGTGAAAGAGGAGATGAAAGCTGGCCAAGAATCTGTTAAGGAAGAAATGAAGGCTGTTCAAGAAAAGATGGAAGAATCTGTAAAAGATGAAATGAAGGCTGTTCAAGAAAAGATGAAGGAATCTGTAAAAGATGAAATGAAGGCTGTTCAAGAATCTGTAAAAGATGAAATGAAGGCTGTTCAAGAATCTGTAAAAGATGAAATGAAGGCTGTTCAAGAATCTGTTAAAGATGAAATGAATTCTGTTCAAGAAAAGTTGGAGAAATCTGTTAAGGAAGAGATGAGAGCCGTTAAAGCAAGTCAAGTAGAAATGAAAAAGGAAATTACTTGCATAATAGAAAATAAATTTGAGGCTATGGAAGGCAGAATAGACGCGGTTGAAAATAAAGTTTCTTCTGTCAAAGAACAAATAGAAGATAGAGTTTCTGCCGTAGAACAACAAATCGATTACAGAATTTCTGCTGTGAAAGAACAAATTCAAGAAAGAGTTTCTGCTGTGAAAGAACAAATTCAAGAAAGAGTTTCTGCAGTGGAGCAACAAATTGATGACAAAGTTTCCGCAGTTGCCAAAGAAGTTGATACTTTAAAGAAATTCGTAGCGACGGCAGGAAGCAATTCGGATACTTTTAAATTCCTAGCCATGCCTGCGCATCCTTCTCTGAAGCTATCGACATATGATGGGAAGACCTCCTGGCAAGTGTATAAGACACAATTTTCTATAGTTGCGGAAGCAAATGGATGGGATTCCCAAGCTAAGGCCTGTCACCTTGCGGCTTCTCTGAGAGCAGACGCAGCGGATATCCTTCAGACTCTTCCCGAAAACAAAAGGCTAGATTTCGAAGCTCTGTCCGGCGCATTGGAGCTGCGTTTTGGAGAGAAGTGTTTAAAAGATTATAGCAGGCTTCAGTTAAAATCCCGTCAACAGAAGTCTACGGAAACACTCCAGGAGCTCGCCACGGATGTTGAAAGGCTGTCCCACCTCGCCTTTTCGGAGTGCCCGACAGAAACAAGAGAAATCCTGTCCCTGCAATACTTCATCGACGGCATCCGGGATCCTGAAATACAGAAAGCACTGCGAATGGCTGATGTGAAGGACTTAAAAAGTGCTCTGGTCTACGCCATGAAATTTGAGGCAGCACAGCAAGCCACTCGTAGAGACCGCCACCCAATCAGAGCTGCTCACATACAAGAACCAGTGGATCCAATGACTGCTCGCCTAGACGAATTAACCAGAAAGGTGGATGCTTTGACACGGAATACTGGTGACAAGAAATCGTTCGTAAAGTGCTGGAACTGCGGTGCTGAAGGACACATTCGAAGAAACTGCAGAACACCCCAGGGCACGGATGTTAAAACCGCGCCTCTCAAGAAGGAGGGAAACTAATTCGTGGCCATCTCGCGGGGCGGAGGTTGCCAGATAATGAAAAGCCCCAGTTTAAAGCGCTTCAGATTTCTGCAGTGAGTGGCGGCAATAACGGAATTTTCATCATGGGACAAATCAATGGAATTCCTTGTAACATGACGATCGACACGGGAGCCAATGTTACCATCATTCGAAAAGATTTGGCTCAACAACTCGAAGGTAAACTTATCTGGACGCCGCCCTGCGTTACCCTCCAGACTGTGTCCGGGGAGAAGATCGATATAGAGGGGAAATTAAACGTTAACATCACGTTTGGAAGTGCCACTTACCATCACACGGCCTATGTAGCAGAAATTACAGACCCTTGCATACTCGGATTGGACTTTTTAAGGAAACACAATTTTTCCTTGGACTTTAAAAATAACGAACTGCATTCTGCCTCTGAAGACATAACTTTATTCGAAATTAATGATGAAGGAGTGAAATCTATCCACAAAATAATAGCTCAAGACGATATCACAATACCGGCAAGAACAGAAATTTTACTTCCTGGATCCATAGCCGAAAATAGAAATTTCCGCTACGGCGTCATGGAATATCCCAAGAAATGTAATAGCCCTAAAGGAGTATTAATAGCCTCAGCACTCGTCGACCTATCAGGGACCGTTATCCCGGTGAGAGTTGCCAATGTAACTGATAAGGCGAGGGTTATTAAGAAAGGTGAAGTGGTTGCAGAATGTACCCCAGTAACCAGCGTTGAAAGAAAAAGTAACATCTCAAAACCCGTGTCTTCCGACAACATTATATCGGAGTTACTGCAGAATGCGCAATTAAACGATGAAGAAAAGAATGCTGCCGAGCGTGTTATTAAAGATCTTCAAGATGTTTTCTCCCGTTCGTCTTCTGACGTTGGTCGAACCAGTTTGACTCAACATAGAATCGATACTGGTGATCATCCACCAATCAAGCAACATCCAAGACGTCTGCCGATTGCGAAACAGGAAGAGGTACGAGCACTTTTAAAGGACATGCAAGAAAGCAATGTCATCGAGCCTTCAGCAAGTCCCTGGGCATCTCCCATCGTCCTGGTGAGGAAGAAAGACGGATCAACCAGATTTTGCGTTGACTATCGCCGGTTGAACGAGGTTACGAAGAAAGACAGTTACCCTCTTCCTAGAATTGACGATATTCTGGATACTCTTTCTGGAAGCAAGTGGTTCTCGACACTTGATTTAAAGAGTGGATATTGGCAGGTAGAAATACATCCTGATGACCGAGAAAAGACGGCATTTACTACAGGACAAGGACTTTGGCAGTTCAAGGTGATGCCGTTTGGACTATGTAATGCGCCGGCTACATTCGAACGTCTAATGGAGACTGTTTTAAAAGGTCTTTCATACGAAGCCTGTCTGATATACCTGGATGACATCATCATCGTCGGGAAGAGTTTCGAAGAACATTTGGAAAATCTTAGAAAGGTGCTTCAGAAACTGAAAGAAGCCAATCTGAAGTTGAGTCCCGCTAAATGCAAATTATTCAGACAGGAAGTGACTTACCTCGGACATGTCATCTCTGCTGAAGGTGTGCGCACGGATCCTGAAAAAGTGTCAGCAGTTAAAGACTGGAGACGTCCCGAAAATGTCCACCAGCTGAGAAGCTTTCTAGGGCTTTGCACCTACTATAGGAGATTCGTGAAGGATTTTTCATCCATTGCGAGACCCCTTCACAAGCTGACAGAGAGCAAGCAAAAGTTCGTGTGGACAAAAGAATGTGAGGATGCATTTAAGAATCTGAAGGAAGCCTTAACATCTGCTCCAATCCTGACGTATCCTCAGCTCGACAGACCATTTATTCTCGACACGGATGCGAGTAATGAAAGTGTCGGCGCTGTTCTGTCCCAAGAAATAGAGGGCCAAGAACGTGTAGTAGCTTACTGGAGCAAGTGCCTATCTAAACCGGAGAGGAATTACTGTGTCACCAGGAAAGAGTTGCTCGCCATAGTCAAAGCCGTAGAACATTTCCATCATTATCTATACGGCAGAAAATTCCTGCTCCGCACAGATCATGCATCATTGGCCTGGCTTTTAAATTTCAAGAATCCTGAGGGTCAGATAGCCAGGTGGATACAGAGACTCCAGGAATATGACATCACTATCCGTCATCGCAAGGGACAGTCGCACGGAAACGCTGACGCCTTGTCTAGAAGACCTTGCCCAGAAAACTGCCGATATTGTTCCAGGGTCGAAGCTAAATACCAACTGGTTAATCCAGTCGCACGGCAAATTACAGCATCAACATTGGCTGATCCAGATCCATGGACTGACAAGGAAATCAGGAAAGACCAGCTACAAGACCGTGATATTAAACCCATAATTGAGTTAATGGAGACCTCAAACAGAAAACCTACTTGGCAGGATATTTCGAGCTATAGTCCCACGACAAAACAATATTGGGCTCTCTGGGACTCACTCCATATTCGAAACGGCGTCTTGTACCGAAAATTCGAATCGGATGATGGAAAAACTTTCCGATGGCAGCTGGTACTCCCAAGATCCCGAATCCCGGACGTCCTTAAAGAACTACATAGCAGCCCTGCAGGAGGTCACTTCGGAATAATGAAGACCTTGCAGAGAGTTCGGGAGCGTTTCTACTGGAATAATGCAAAGGATGACGTGCAAAAGTGGTGCCGAACTTGCGATGCCTGTGTAAGTCGGAAAGGACCGAAGAAACGCAGCCGGGGGAAGCTGCAACGTTACAATGTAGGAGCACCTTTTGAACGTATCGCCTTTGACATCTTAGGACCTCTGCCACGAACTGCTGATGGCAACAAATACATCCTCGTTGCCATTGATTACTTCACCAAGTGGCCTGAAGCGTATCCTATTCCTGATCAAGAGGCTGTCACAGTAGCAGAGATGATGATACAGCACTGGATTTCCAGATTCGGAGTGCCTCTTCAGTTACATTCCGATCAGGGAAGGAATTTTACCTCGGCTGTAGTCAAGGAACTCTGCAAGCTACTCGGCATTGACAAAACCCAAACGACGCCTTTACATCCCCAGTCGGACGGTATGGTAGAGAGGTTTAATCGAACCATCCTCAATAACCTCTCATTAGTGGTTTCCAGAAACCAACAGGACTGGGACAAGAAGTTGCCACTATTTTTACTGGCTTACCGCAGTGCTGTCCACGAGACTACCGGCTATTCCCCATCTCAGATGCTCTTCGGTCGTGACCTTCGTCTGCCATGTGATCTTTTGTTTGGTCGCCCTCCAGATGCGCCTTCATCGCCTGAGGAATACATTCAAGACCTCCAGGCCCGGTTTGAAGTGATGCACAACTTTGCACGAGAGCGAGTCAACTTGGCGACGGAGAAGATGAAGACCCGCTACGACACGAGAGCTACTGGACATCGTTTCAACGAAGGAGACAAGGTGTGGTTATGGAATCCGACTCGTCGAAAAGGACTTTCTCCGAAACTACAATCACCTTGGGATGGTCCTTACACAGTCCTAAACAGGCTGAACGACGTCGTGGTTCGGATCCGTAAGTCATCGAACTCTAAACCTAAAGTCGTTCATTACGACAGGTTAGTTCATTACTATGGCCATAGTACGTAGTGTATATAGTTGTAAATAATAATGTACATAGTATAAGACCATGGTCCTATTTGTATTTAGTATTTGATTTGTATTTGTTAAGTAGTAGTATTTGATAAGTATTTGTGTTTAATAGCATTTGTATTTGATAGTATTTGTACTTAGTATTTGAATTGTATTTCGCGTTGGATAGAATTTAATTTGCTGAAAGTCACTTATTTTAATTATTGTTTATTTTGTTATTATAAAGTAATGTTTATTATAGCACTGATGCTTTAGTTGTAAGTTTGGCTTCCTGTCCAGGGATTGTACTGCCCGGGACGTGCAGTCCTTGGGAAGGGGGCAATGTTACGAATTTCACATTTATTTGGCTATTTATTTAGAATTGTAATTAGATTTGCTTCATGTTGCCTTAGCAACGCAGACGATTTTTGAAGAGAAAGCTACGTCGAAAAAAAAAATAACAATAAAAATAAAAGAGCGCGTGCATTTAATGCTTAATAAATAAATATCTCGTAATTACTGTTGCCATCCAGAAAAATCTAGAAAAATCGTGATTGTTCTACTGATAATTAAAAAGCTTATAAAAGCCGAGGTGAAACACCTCATCTCAGTTAGTGAGTTAGTTGTTGTTGTTGTTGCTGTTATACTTGTAGCTGTAAAAAGCGAACCGCTGTTTGTTTACTTAATGCTGTATTGATTGTAGCGATTTCGCTGTGAGATAGAACTATTTTATCTGTTTGAACCGAGTTTTTGCTAAACGTTTGAGATATTGTGATATTGTGCGAAGATTTGTGAAGAAATATTTCAGCATTTTAATTTATTTCTTGTGGAAAGAATAAATTTTTGTTAACTTTTTTTTACGACTTGTGCATTCAATATATAACGAACCCGTACGCACGTAACAATACTAAACCGATGCACTCAGCATTGTATACAAAAAAATATGAATTTCATATTCGTCCATTGCTTATTTATAATTTTTTAATTCAATACCCTTATAAAGTATTTCTCCCACCTTCTTTGCATACCTTCGCGGTGTAGTGGTCAGCACTCTCGGCGTGTATTCGAGTGGTCCGTGGTTCGAGTCCAGGCGGAGGTATTGCTCATTTTCCCATCTCTCGCTTCCAAATAAATCCTAATGACTCTACAGTGGCGCCTGAACCAAAAACAGATGGTGGGTGATGATTCTCCACCACCAGGATTTGGCGATTGTGTGCCCTAATCCCCAGTCGCCCTTTAAACGGGGAGCATGTAAGATATTTCTCCCACCCTCTTTGCATGCCTTCATGGATAGTTCCTAGTTCCAAATAAATTCTAATGACTCTACACCCTTAGCACTGCCTGCAGAAATAAAATCTTAAAACTTCCCTGTTAGTTTGTAAGGTATATTTCAATTTTATATCAGTTATTTTAATTTCAATGTGCTTTCCTGTCGATTCTTGTTTCCAATTACAACTTCTTACGAGAAGGAGTTTTGGGATTCGCGTTGAATGCAGTTAGAAGTAGTATTTAAGTATGGTTCAATTTACTTCGTGAAAGACAGTTAGGTATCCTGAGTAGCGCGTGTTTGCCTTAGGGCTAAATATCTCTTTAAGCTGTTACGCTCGGCCGTATATTAAGTGCCTTTTCATATTCGTCGGCTAGTTTAAGTTAGGGGCCAACTAAGTGTAAAAGACCTCAAATAGTGGAATCGAAGGCATTCCTTGTGCTTTTAAAACCAGTCAGCATTTATAGCGTAACTCAAAAGTAAGTAATTTCAAATTAAACTAAGTTCAGTATTAAGATAGCCGAAAGACTACACAGAAAAGATTAACGCGCTGGTTGGCTCAAACCTATACCGGCGTGACAAACACTATTAGAAAGAATGTAATAACGCCGCAGACAAACTGCTAGCGTAGAATTTCAAACAGTAACGTGGCCTTCAGCAGATGGAACACTTCTGACTGAAAAATCTAAAAACCCTCGCTTAAAATACTTATTTATCTCTTTCTATCTCATTTGAATATGCGTAAAATAAAATTAACATTCTGGAAGGAAAACGGAAAGGCATAACGACAGTAAAGATACCTAACATAAAATATCTGGTTTGATAAAATAAGTAAATACTTTACACACTTATTACCATTAAATGATTAATTATGAAATTTGCAGATGCATGCCTTATCTTACTAACATGACAGATACAAATATAGTCGAGGTTACTATAACTATAATGGCAGATTTCTGTAATAACCATACTTCTGTTTTAATGAACATCTCTATGCTATAACTGATTCAACTTTTAAAATTTTCTTTCTAAATACCGTTGAAAACAGACTGCCCTGATTCGTTACGGTGTGTATTTTAAACTGGAAAAAGTGCCAACAATCTCGAATACCGTGCAGACTGACATCTTCAAGACATTCTCTGCCACGGTAGCTTTTTACAAGAAGAAAAGAAAAGCGAAATGAGAATTATGGCGTGATATATCATCCTATGTCAACTTGCTTGCTCCGTCTTCGGAAGCTCGTAATTTGAGATCCGATTTTTAGGTCATTTTGCAGTGACATCACGCCCATAATACCGCACGTTCTCAGAAGTAAAAAGTTAATAAAAAATTCCAAAGAAGGCGAAGGAACGGAAAGGATTGAACAAAGTCATCCATCAAAGTGATTCGTGAAGAATGAAAAAGAAGACTGCAGTGAATATCAAAAAAACAAATTTAAAAGAAAAATGAGCCCGTCATGCAACCTTGCAATATGTTTTCTAAAACGCTAAAAGTAAGAGAATGCTTATAATCAATGCAATGTTTGTCAAACCATTTCATAAATTTTAGATTAACGAACATCCTTCATAGATTCTCACACGCCATGGCTTGCATCTGCCATAATTCTCATCAAGATATTTTCGGAAACATGGTATTTATAGGTTTGTAAAATATGCAAGTATATTTATTCCTCGTACAATAAATATATTTATAGGAAATACAAATAATTTTGTTGGTGATGTTCAAGAGAAATAGTGAACTTGGAATTTTTACTTAGGATGCATGTTGATAATTAATCCACGTATGAATTTTAATTTAGTTTGTCAATAGAATGTCATAAATACTTCCGTAATTTCTTATATTTTTCTCACTTTTTAAATTTAGGATCAGTGAGAGTAATATTCCGCCTGAAATTGCCTTTCAGGATATAAATATATATGTGTAGTCCTTACTATATATACTTAGAGGTATATACAGGTAGCATACACCTTACAAGGTATTTGTCCCGCCATCTTCGCATGCCTTCGTGGTGTAGTGCTCAGCACCCTCGAAGCGCAACTGAAAGGTCCATGGTTCGACTCCCGAGAAGGCGTTGCTCATTGTGTCACTGTCCTGCTTCCAAATAACCTAATATCTCTACAAGTGGCGCCCGAATTAAAAGGTTGTGGATGATGATTCTCCACCACCACGATTTGAGGATTGGGGCCCTTATCCCCAGTCTCCATTTAAAATGAGAAGTATATAAGATATTTCTCCCGCCTTCTTTGCATGCCTTCGTGATGTAGTGGTCAGCACATTAGACGCGTAACCGGGAGGTCCGTGGTTCGATTTCCGGAGAAGGCGTTGCTCAATTTTCATCACTTCTGCTCCGAAATAACCTAATGACTATACAACCTGTAAGTATTTAAACAATCTGTTAAATTTAGCAATACAAAATATAGCAAAAAGCTTTATTTTTATTGCAATGCTTGCAAAGTTTTTAATTACCTTATCTGACCCATTAAAATTTTGGAATCAGAATATATTATAGAAATATTTTAATATTACTCTTTTTAGTGTTACATTCAGAAAAGCGTAATTAATAATACTTTCATATAGTCAAATACAGTTAAAGATATTTTTAATAAAGCGGCCGCTAAGTCAGCAGTGCCTGTAAGGCAGTAGTTTAATAAAGTGGTCACTAAGCCATCAAGTGGCCTTTTGGCCACTAAGTCATTAGGCTGCGTGATGTCCAATATATTTCCACAAGGCAAATGAAATGAAATAATGCAGATAATGTTTCGACGTGAACAGCAGTCATGTCTTTTCCAGTTGAGCACAAAGTATACGAAATAAATGGACAATATTACAACGAAGTAAATGGACGTAGAGACAGGCACGTCCCGTCTAAAGTCTAATAGTGGCCACCGTAGTTGCACGAGGAGCATCAGGAACAAGACGGGTATTGGTGCTGAGCACATTCCAGAATTAGAAAGAGTGAGCAGAAATTGTATGAAAGAAACATCTGAAGTTTCTTTTAATCTCCAGTTTTGAAGAACAATAATATAAATTTCTATTTGGTTTCTTAATTAAACTGCGACCTCTCTTTGCAAAAATGTCCACTTTCACATTTCCTTCAACACCACATTGGGAGGGTACACACTGGAAAGACACTTTACGTTGAATTCTCTAAAGCAGAAATCTTCACTGCTTTTATTCTCCTGATTAGATAAGAAAGCCTGAACAGCATATGTTGATTCGGAGAAGATTAGAGACCTCTTAAAGGAATTCTGGTGAATCGGAAGCTACTGAAGTGTTACATAAATTGATTCCAGCTCACCATCAAAATGGGTAGTGAAATTTCCAAATGGCATATAAAAAGAAAAATGTTCAAGAAATTTACCAGCCCCAGTCCTTAAGTAAAGTCCGTAAGAGAACCATCTGCATAAATGTGAAACCATTCAAATGTAAGTTATAATATATTTCTTCCGCCTTAGCATGCCTTCGTTGTGTAGTGATCAGCACAGCGCAAATTCGAGAGGTCCGAGATTCAGTGGATCAGTTTGAAATGGATTTTAAATCTGAATTTGTGTGCATAATCTAGTAGATTTATCGCTGTAATATGGACTTATAAAAATATATAGTTGCGGCTTTCGAACTTTCCTGAATTCCAACATGCGGCTCTTACTGATATGAAGTTTGGACACTCCTGGTATATAATGAAAGCCCATATATCAGCATGGGTATAAACTCGACCAAACTGAGGTTTATATCCGAGATGCTGGCATCAGTAAACAATGCATTGATTCCTTCACAGTGAAAAGCAAATATTAATAACAATTTTAACAATTAATTAATAACAACTTAATAATTTGTTTGAGATTTTGGAATTCTTTATGGAATGGTGCATAAGAAAATTGCTTTGAGAAGGATAAAAAAATAAAAATTAATGCTTTTCCAAAATTTAGAACTTAGAAGAAGAAGCAGAAACTTGTCCTATCCCTTCAGTTTAGTGCACGGATACAATGTTGGCCGAACTGGAATTCTGTTAAACCACTCTTATATCGGTAAGACCAATAATATTTAGCCCTTATGTAAGAGAAAATATATAGATATATAAATATTTTGATTATTTTTAATTGGTGAAACAATAACCCAAATTAAGAGATAAATTAAATTTATCTTGTGGTGCCTAATTAACAGTACATTAGATAAAAGACAGACTTATCCATTTAGTATTGCCAAATAGTGTAACATCTTTATATGTGAACCACTATTTATGAATTTTAAACCTCTATTTGTTAATTCTTAAAGATGCAGTACAAATTTAGACACATATTCACTTACAGAGAAAACTAAGTAAACACAAGTCACATGATCACTTTGGAGAGTTAGCCGTAGAAAGAAGAGCATCGAATGATGTATAAAATATTATAACATCGCAAAAGTCATAAATTAATTTTTGATGAAACGCTCATAGAATTTTGTAGGATCTGATAGGAAGGAAAAATGTCTAGCTATTTTGTAACTGATATACACTACTAAGCCGACCTCCTGTCTCGAAATAAAAATGGAGCAAAGAACTTGAACCTGAATGAATTGAAACCTGAATTTATGAAATAATCTTTTTCCTAGCAAGGTGTTTCAAGTGGACTGCAGTCGTCATGATGGACAAATGTTAAATATGTTCAAAGGTTAAATAAAGGAATAATTACACGAAGAAGCACGAAAACTTCTTACTGATAACGTAATAATAAATCAGCAATGGAAAAGTCGCCAAATATTTCTCGCCGCCTAAATGCACGCTAACTTCATCCAAGAGATAGTAAAGGTAACAGAGCATAAGAGTAACAGGGGACTGCGATCCTCAACACAGGATTATTTATAGCCCTTTTTGTCAGCTTCAGTTGTCAACAGTCGAACTGGAACTTGTAGAGAAAATATAAGATCTTATCTTCACTCCTGATTTAGTAGTAATCTATCGTACATGAGCATACGATGACACCTTTACACGCAGAATGAGGAATGCACATAAAGCAGAAAGATTGGTTAACATAGTAAAATCTCTCATATTACGCATATTTTACAATGTATTACGGTAAACTCATATCCGATAAATACTTAAAATGGTTGTTCAAAGCTCTTTGAAAACTTTGACTTTTGTTATAAAGGCCAGTTAATAGTCACAGCTGAACAATCTAGGTTGATGATAATCGTTATGGGCACATAGTAGAGCTATTGAGTTCATTAATATTCAATATGTGAATGTGTGTACTGTGTTGCTCCTTTTTGATTTGAAATGCAACTGAAGAAAACTGAGGGTTGGATTGTGATAGGTTTGCAAGTATCTCATTTGTCATCTCGAGTGGTGAAGATTTGTGTGACCACATTTGATCATGAAAGGCAATTATCAAATATATAAACCCTGCATGGCCATTGGATGTTCGTACTTGATGCCAACGTATTTTTGATTGAGGCACCAGAGTGTCCCGATCAACTCATCTTGGTTGATGTCAATGAATGATGACAGATGTCTGCTGATAGGAGCCATTTGTAAAGATGGAAGATAATATTAGCAATGGCGTCACTCGTATCCATTTTTATTATATGGCACATCTACTGGTAGAAGGTATCATAATTTCTTTTTCTGGAGAATGTTGTTGTGATATGCGCAGGATTTCCTAAATGCGAAATAAATCATTTACAGTATTATCCGAATGTGCTGATGTAAGTCTAAACTTAATTTACTCTTAAACCTATTCCTTGTTTCATGTTTTTATGCTTGGGATGGCTTATTTTCTTCCCACTAACTAGAAGTCTAGAATTCTAGAAACGAGTGGTAAAATACAAAGTTAACTCTTAACTTTGAAGGTCGGTGGTTACCTACTGTAACTACCTTTCCTATTGAACGTCTTACTCACTCGTGTAAGTGGTTTTCAAGACTGACCGTTTCTGAAGTTCCTTTGTATCTCACTAGATGGCAATCAGGAAACATAAGCCAGTAGCTGATACAGTAATTCGGCTTCAAGAAAATAAGCATCAGGCATCGAAGGCAACATCACGATGATGTGCACTCTGCAACACCAAGAAAAGCCTGTAAGAACAGTGTGGGAATAGAGCACATGCAAAGGTTTAATTGCATCTAATGCACGTTATTGCTTCTCCAAGTTTTATCACAGTAAACAAATCGGGAAGATAAATTTTTATTTCCTTTTTCGAAATGCATTTCCTCGTCGACGGAACAGAATAGACTTTTCGGTGACGGAATAGAATACACTTCGAAATGCATTCTGCTTGAAAAGGAAAAAACTGTTTCCATGAGTACTATAGAGACTGATTTGTATAGATCTGTTCTGTGAACGATGGTTACTGACACTAACCACCAGAAGTGGTTATTTTTTTCACTCGTCTTAGACAAAATATGCGTAACTGTCGTAACTAATTTTCATTGTAACAACTGATATAGTAAATAAAACACGAGTTTTGCTGAAAACGTTAATTGCTTTTTCCTGCCCCTCAAAGAGTTAAATGCCACTGCACTGTATGGGTACAAATTAAATGAACATCATTCACAGCTCCTTGCAGGGCCTTCTGAAACCCCCTCCATTTATTCGCGACTTCTAAGCATAAGTACTAGCATTTTTAAGAAAATATTCACCATAACCAGTATGGCCAGTATATGGCTTCCTCGTGAGAAAAATCTGCTTTCCTGGTACGTTGACAAAATTTCTCTCTCTAACATACGTATTCACTGGCAATTCCATTCTAATTTGGTTACCTTAGCGGACGAAACAGAAATTACATGAAAGAAGTAAGATAAAATTAAGTGTGTTATCTAAAATACAGCTTACTATAACATGAACGATAGGTAAGGTACAGACGAAACTTTGAACTAAATATTTTATATTGTTAAATGATTTCCCATTTCCATGCTGTTCTTTTAACTCTTCAGTTTCACTCCATTAACCTTAAGAGAATTTCGTTGATATGTATAAATGTTTTAAGGCTTAATAATTTTTTTCTATTTGGTTATATTATGTAAATGATAATAATAAATACGGTGCTTTTCTTATATATAATTAGTATGTATATGCAAATTTCGGTATTCATACAGCTTAAGAGCTATGTAAATTTTAAGCTGTCGGAAGCTAACTTAAGGTATTCCTACTACAAATTATTCATAAATTTCTGTTACTCAGTTTTCTTTAAATTCAACTACTAAGTTTTAAAGTTTTGGCAGCTCATATTTTTTTCTCATTTTTTGCTGTTTAATAAACGGTGCCAGATAAAATATGCTCCAGTAATCCTCTTCGACATAAATAATCATTATGACTTCGAAGAAGTTGCGAAGCATGATAAATGTGCTTAAAAGCTTAGCGTAATTTACCAACGTAAAATATACCATACCTTCAGGGATTTGGGGGAGGGGGCAATTTAATTTTTATCTTCACAATTACTTGCCAGCGTAACATATTGTAAAAACAGTTTTAGAATTTTGAAAAAAAAAAAAAACCTTGCTTCGATCCTAAGCACTCTGAGGGAAAAATAAACTATCAAAATGTTTGCAGTAATTTAAGTAGTTTAAGAAAGAAAAATCTTTCAGCTATTTTTTCCTTAACTTAATGCAGGTATAGGCTTTATCTTTTTACCACAAAAGACTACTTTAAAATTTTAATTTTTTATTGGGCGTCAGTTAAAAGTTTTTAACACTTTTCATACTTCGTACTCAAAGATGCACTCGAAATATATGTTGCGCATTATTAACTTCGATATAGTCTATGTTGATGCAAAATTTTAAAAAAATAACGTTGAGAGCTACCTAATCTTCCTCACGCATGACTTAAATCGAAAAGATAAGTTTTCAGCATACTTTATCCAAGGTTCTTTTACCTAGTTTTATTCCTAAGCGAAGTTTATGCGCTACACAGATTCTCAAAGGAGGTCTAAATGTAAAAAGAAGCAAACGCATTTTGGGCCACTGGCGAAAAGCACATTTTATGACGGCAATTCGTGAACAAAGTTTTCTGCAGAAGAAGAATGCATTCATTTTACCTTCGAAAAGTCTATTCTGTTCCGTCGGCGAGGAAATGAATTTCGAAAAAGGAAATAAAAACTTTTTTCCCGATTTGTTTACTGAGATAAAACTTGGAGAAGCAATAACGTGCAGTACATGTAATTAAAACATTTTTCTTCTGTGCCTTTAACACATCGCATTATCATAATTGTTGTACTTAAATTCTACATGCATATTTATGCCCACACTATTCCTTTTATCTATTTCGAATACAACATTTGTGATGTCTTAACTCTTTCGATTTATTTAACTTTTTCCTCTCAATTGATTAAGCAAAGAAATTAAGATTATAACATATGAAACTCAATATCCATTAGTTACGTTAGGCTGAGTCAATTATTCATAACATTTGATAACAATTAGATTTCAGATCAATACTAACCTCTTCTTTTTGGTTCTAGTCATAACACTCGCTCAGATTAGTACATACTTTGGGAAAAATGGCTGATAAAAATGCCTATTCAAAAATGTAAGTTGCGATTACATTGCGGTAACAAAAGAAACATGTGCAAGCGAAAATAACTCACAAAACAGTTAAATAATGCATGGTTAGATCTAATTTATTTTCGCACTACAGGATTTGTCTTTATACGCAAATTGGTATAAATTATAAAAATATTCCAGGATGCTAATGGGGGAAAATAATATCTCAGGGACTGGTGTTTAAGATTGTTTTTAAAAAATTAATTTAAGTTAATTCTATGCCTCGCAATTTTTATTTTTTGAGAAATTAGCTAGGTATTAAAAGCTGAGATAAATAAGATTCTGCTCTGTGTTGTATATCTCAGTCATAAGGATATTTAATATTTTAATCTGATTGTTTAATTATATGTTTTAGCCATAAGGATATTTAATTTTTTAATCTTATATTTTATTACTCATTTTTCTTTTTCTGAAGGAATTTAAATTCTTAAAAAAATATTCGAACTTTCATTCTCAAAACATAAATTACCATTACATCTATTTATATTCATAGCAAACCCTCTCTATTAAAGCTGGGGAAACTGCCAAATTTCAACAACCACAAAAAGTCCAAAAGAGAAATCATACTTTTATTTTGCCATTATAGTTAATGAATGTTTGGGGATGACTAATTAATGTTTCTAATTATCTGAATATCTTGCCTGGAGCACTTCATTTTGAAATATTAAAAAAAAATTAAAAATTCATTATCCAAACAGCAATCACTAAACTATCTTCTTCTCAGCAAAGAAACAAGCAAAGCAAAGTTCAAAAAATGTCCTTTGCCTAAATCCACGTTTCTTAAGCAAAATTATAAAATTTAACACTGATTGTATTCATTGATTCCAGTCTAATATTACGTTATTTAAATTGAATTAAACTTATTTCATATTGCGAGTCCCAAATACCACCAAATTTAATTCTTCAAATGGGACTTAAATCTTTAAATTCGATATATATTTTATACAGGTACTTTTGAGTCAAAAAGAGCAAGTTGTTTTGTAAAACACTAATGAAAATATTTTAGCACAATACTCACAGTTTAAAATTGAAGATTTGCTTAAGAAAAGTTTGATAAATAAAGAAAATTTCTTATATAAACTTGAGCTTTTGGCTTAAGAAGTTAAATTCTCAAAATAGCCTAAGATGGCAAACGATGCATTCTTTTACTCAGAAACATACACTCTTAGACAAAAAAAACAACGCACCGAGAAGATATAAAGCAAATTGGACAGAAATTGATATGCATAGAAGTTTTGACGGAAGATGCAAAACTTTACATTTTGGCTGCTGATGAATAAACGGTTGTCGCTACAGCGCATCTGATCTACGCAACTGGCAGAATATTTAAGAGGAGAAATGGGATTCCAAGTCATAAATTCTTCACGAATTTCATTTCGTGTACTCTGGCAGACAGTAACTATGCCTCGCATACAGGTGCGCGAAAGATATGCTCAGATGTCAGAATTTGAGAGAGGTCGTGTAGTTGGGCTCAAAGAAGTTGGTTGGTCTCATCGGCGAATACCTCGACAATTGAGCAGGAGCGATGCCACTATTAGATGATGTTGGCAGGAATGGGTTGACCATGGCCACACACAGCGTCAAAAAGGAAGTGGTAGGCCTAGAGAAACGAGAGAACATGAAGACCGAGCAGTCGTCAGAGCAGCACTCACAGCCCTAGATGCATCATTATTATAAAAGGTTCATAAAAGGCTCACAGAAAGGGGGCTGAGGTCACGGCGTCCCTTAGCCGAATACCATTAACCTCTGTACAACGTCAAGCCCGTTTGCTGTAGTGTTGGGTTCATTCGCACTGAAATGTCACTGACTTGAGTAGAATAGTCTTCAGTTATGAGTCCTGCTTTGAACCGCGCCCCGATGACCAGCGAAGGTGAGTCTGGAGACACTTCCGACAGCGGTGTGATACCAACCTGACTGTCTTCCGACACACAGGCCGACAACCAGAAGTGATGGTGTGGGGTGCCATTTCATTTCATAGTAGGACTCCTTTGGTTGTCATCCGTCGCAAGCTTACAGCACAGCGGTACGTCGACGAAGTTCTAAGGCCCGTTGTATTGCCCTTCATGTCACGCCACCATCGGCTTACATTTCAGCAAGATAATGCCCGCTATCACACTGCACATGTTTCTATCGCTTGCCTTAGTGCTTGCCGAACGTTACCTTGTCCAGCAAGGTCACCGGATCTCTCTCCTATTGAGCAGGTTTGGAGCATTATGGGCAGGGCCCTCCAACCAGCTCGGGATGCTGACGCTCTAACGCGCCAGTTGGACAGAATTTGGCACAATATCCCTCAGGAGGACATCCGAAACCTCTATCAATCGATACCAAGCCGAATAACTGCTTGCATAATGGTCAGAGGAGGACAAAATCGTTACTGACTTTTTCACTTTGTGAAACTGTAATCATTTGTTTTTTTGTACATGTACATCACTTCTACCGATTTTCGTCCCATTCGGATAACTCCTTCTTGGTCGGATAACTCCTCTCTTTTTTTTGTCTAAGAGTGTATAACACTTTGAATTACCAAACATTCGCAACTGACGTTCACAAAATGATTTTCGCTTAATGTTCTGGTGTGGTTAAAATTATTATACCTTTCACCGGGAAACATATTTAATCTATTGATAAGGGTTAAACTTAACAACTTAAGAACGTTTCATCTTCATCACATATAGATGAAAAATGGCACTACCTAATGCTAAGTAAAAACATTTTTAAACTTAACTAAATGCTGTTTATCAGTAATTATATTTTCAAAATAATTTAATTTATTATCTTAAGAAGTGTTGGGTCATTTTGTTTTTTTACAGTACCCCTTTAGAAATTTTTAAACTCCCCTCTATTTGTTTTAATCTGAAAAGTTACAGACTTTAATGGATCGGGTTTGTTAATGCTTTTTACAGTCTCCCTGAGCTCTCAGACTGTTGCTGCACTCCTGTTAACCCATTTTTTTTTCGAATTTTTAGCTTTATTATTAAGAACCACTTTATGTCATATAGAATTCAACAACAAATTCAGGAAAATTTTAAGAGCAGAATATGTTTGGAATTGCCGATACAGTGATGAGTGTTTACATAAACATTTTTTCTATATTTTTCAGCCGCTTCTCGGTTCATCATATCAATGTTCAATTTACATAGTAAGATGGCATGCAAAACTTTTTTTAGCCTTTTTAATATGAACATTTTGGGTGTTAACTTTATTTAATATCACGTTCTTTGCACTTACTCCACATAAAATTCAATTCAATACAAAAATCGTAAAATATTTAAGAGAGCATATGTTTAGAATTTGCGACAGGACAGTCTCGCACGCTGAAGACAAAAATGTTTTATTCTTTACAGGGTTGCTACTACTCGCTTTCAAGTCGTTTATTAATCAAAAATTCATTGAAGTTCTATAAAATATTAAATATATAATAAAAAAATCTGAAAGGCCTTCAGATAATAAAAGTAGCCAAAAAGGTTTGTTAAGGTTTTTTATGCACTCGCTGAGCTCGCAGTCTACCAGAATGCTTTTCACTCGCTACTGCTAACCATTTTTTCGTCTTTTTAGTTTTATTATTAAGCATCTGTTTCTTTCAAATTACGCTATATAGAATCCAACAGGAAAATTAAAGAACTTTTAAAAGCAGAGCGGTAGTATGCCTTTCGAATTCCAGATGCCGCGTTAGGTGTCGGCATATATTTTCCTGCTTTTCTTCAGCCCAAAGATGGCATTTTACATCGTTTTACTATAAACGGTAACTCACCTTTTTAAATTGTTGACATCAATTATTATCGCTCCTGTATTATACAGGGTGTTTATAAAGTCCCGGACCCATTTTGATGGTTAATAACTCATAAAATAATAAAGATAGATTAAAATTAATAACATAAATGGTTAGATAGACTCAAAATGTTTCATGACCTTTGTCAATGAACTTCCACGTGTGCACCCTTCGTCGCACGGAGAATATCAAATCGATATTCAATTTCACACCGGGTACCGGCATGTCGGCATCCACAGAGGCTATTGCGGTTGTAATTCTGTCTTTTTGGTCATCAATGTTGGACACTCTCCTCCTGTCCTAACATCACATACAAAAGTACTAGAACAAACACATCAAAAGTGAACATAACATAACAATAACAAAACGTAATACTAAACATAACAAAACATAACATAACATGGAATAGTTACCAAAAACAAAAGAGAGAAAAAGTGCAATTAATAAGCAGACGATATTTAGAAAAGTACAGATATTTAGACTGGAAAATGAAATTATCTGAAATTAACCACACGCGCAGACGATATTTACAAAAGCAAAGATATTCAAACCTGAAAAGCAAAATATATGTTTTTTCATCATTAAATGGGAAAATATATGTTTTTCATCAATAAATGCCATAAGTTTGTTAATATCTTCATTATTTTATGAGTTATTAAACATCAAAATGGGTCCGGGACTTTATAAACACCCTGTATTTAGAGAAATTAAATAATGAAGATTATTTAATGTATGTATTAATGTATGTATGTTTCTCGCATTGTTAAGAAACGACGATACCTAGAGCCATCAAATTTTTAATAACGTAATCTTCCAACCGAACAGGGGCATCTGGACTCCCGAATTCTGAATTTCGAATTTGTTTTATTACCTATTTCATATATAGTAAAACTTTAGCGAATTTTTGATTAATTTGAAAGCGAGCAATGACAACACTGTGCAGGAAAAAAAGATTTTTATCTCCAGCGCCCGAGACCGTCTATCGGAAATTCTAAGGATAAATAATAAATGATTGTTAATAAATATTTTGTGGTGTTGCTGTTATATTTTCTTATATACCGTTTTAAAACGTTTTGTGACATTGATGTTGAATTGAATTGTATGTGGTTTAAGTGCAAAGAACATGATATTTAATAAACAAAGCGTTACACTCACATACAAAGCGTTAAAAAACGCTCCTTTGAGCGTAATGTAAAATCTGAAGGCTTATAGATTTTCAACCGTTTTTATTCCAACCTTTTCTCAGTTCATATCAGTGTTCAATTTTCTTACTCAAAAGGGCATTACGAAACCTTTATTTTGTCTTTTTATTTATTAATGTTTTGTGTGTTACGTTATTATGTATCATATTCTTCGCACTTAAACCACATAAAATTCATTTCAACAGCAATATCACAAAATAATTAAAAACTGCGCATCTTTTGAATTTCCGAAAAACAGCCTCTTGCTCTGGAGATAAAAAATGTTTTCTACTGTGCAGTGTTGACAATGCTCGTTTCGAAATCTTTCAGTTTGTTAATCATAAATTCGTCAACGTTTTACAAAATATGAAAGAGATAATAAAACAATTTGAGCTTCTCTGTGCCTATATTCGGGTGGAGGAATACACTATTAAAAATCTGATGGCTCGGGGGACCATTTCTGTTTTCGTTTTGCTGGAAACATACAAACATTCATGCACATTCTTCATTATTTAATTTCTTTAAATATTTAGTGAGAACAATTTGAAAAGCGATACAACGCATTTAAGTATTTAGACGCAAAATGCCGTTTCGAGACTAATCCGTTAGAGACTAACGACCCTTTTTGGTCTAAAAGTATATAACGACATTCTAACGAAAGTATTCAGCATTTTTAATTGGATAGATCGTAAATTAAATACATTTTGTATTAAATGAATCAGATTCAAATGTAAGCAATTAATATTCTTAAGAACTACATCTATTGCTTTCAGATAGCTTAGTTTGTTCTTTCCCAACAGACGGAATAAATTTGAGAGACACATATCTTATATTTTCCCAAATGGCAACACATTCCATTGAAAAGTGAAACAACGCATTTATAGTGAATCGAAGCAAAATCCCATCCATTTCGAGACTAATAGCCCTTTTGTACTAAAAAGTATACATAACTTTCTATCTATGCCCGCAGTCTTTATGTATGAGTTTTCTTTGCATTATTCCTCAGGGTATTTAAAGCACACATATTTGGACAAAGATCTATTGCACCAGCAGAACGCTTTTGTATGTTACTCAATTGCACCATCAACCACCTCAGCGCGAGATTTGGAAACACACATTTCATTGCAAAATCTGTTTATTTCAGTCTCTTCTACCTGCCTTTATATTTTTGTTAGATATTTTATTCTGTGGATGAGGCTTTTTGTATATACGCCATTTTCCTAATTTTTTATTTGTTCCAAAATACAGATTCGTCTTGTACGGGGATTATGATACTTATATATCATCCATCAAACATTATCCAGGTTTTAGGGAATTAGAATTGATTAACTACACTGCTGGCCACAGTTTATGCAACACCCTGAAAGAAGAAGACAAATAACACGAAATTTACAACATGATTTAGCGGAGGTGAGATATGAAAATCATTAGAATTTCAGCGCAGATGCGTATCACGCGCGCCTGTGGCGCTACTTCAAAGCGCTATTTAAGGAGCTATTAAGGAGTTTTCGACAATTTCAAGTTCGGCAAATGTGTTTTTCTTGTGGTTTTTTCAAAAAAAAAAAAACGATCAATTATGCCTCGTAGTAAACAGCGATCATCGTTTGATCAAGTATCCGAATTCGACAGAGGAAGAACAGTGGCGTACCGAGACTGTGGATTATCTTTTAGGAAAATTGGTAGTAGTGTTGGACGAAACCAAACAACTGTAATGCGGATATGTAACCGTTGGATGCAGGAAGGTACGACGAACCGACTTTTTCGATCGCATTCACCTCAGTGCACCACTTCACGTGATGACAGGAACATTGTGCGCATGGCAGTGACGGATCGCTCAGCACATCACGGATCATAGCACAGCACATTCAGTCTGTAACACATCATCCAGTGTCTGGGCGTACCATTCGACTCTGTTTACAGCAGAGTGGTCCGTCCCCAATGGTGTGATGAAAGAAGGATGTGGACAGCAGAATGGAATGAAATTGTCTTTACTGACGAGTCTCGCTTCTGTCTGCAACACTACGAGGTCGGATTCGAGTCTGGAAACACCGTGGAGAGAGGATGCTGAACAGCTGCTTTATGCACCGCCACACTGGTCCTGCACCGGGTATTATGGTATGGGGCGGAATTGGATATCACTTTCGCACTCCTCTAGTACGCATTGCCGGTACTTTAAACAGCCAACGCTACATCTCCGACGTATTGGAGGCAGTTGCCTTCCTTACCTCCAGGGCTTGCCCACAGCCATATTTTAACAGGATAATGCGCGACCACACGGGGCACGCATTGTCCAAGGGTTCTTCGTTAATCGCCAGATTGAATTGCGTCCCTGGCCGGCTCACTCTCCGAATCTTTCGCCGATAGAAAACATGTAGTCCATGGTTGCTGAACGATTGACGCAGATTACATCCCAAGCTGACACACCAGATCTACGTTGGTTACGTGTGGAAGCTGCTTGGTCTGCTGTACCCCAAGATCACAAAAGTCTCTTTGAATCAACGCCGAGGCGTGTTTCAGCGGTGATCTCCAACAATGGCGGCTACTCTGGCTACTTGATTCTGGAAGGAACCACACTTCACAGAAGTCTATAAATTTAATCATTTGATACTTGGTCAATATGTTATCTACATAAATTTTTTGTGATATCTCTCGTCTTTCTTGGTGTTGCAATTTCGGTGGCCACCAGTGTATTTTATTACTCCAGTTCTATCTAACTAATTTCCTGAATTGAATTAAACTTCTAATAAGGAATTTTTGGAACAAGTAACTCATCTCAGTTTTGGATTCAATGATTTTAGTTTTTAGTTACAAGCAGATATAAAGTGTCAGTTATACGTCACTTTCTAATATGTATGTATAGTTTGGATAAAATTAATTTATACTACAATTCCATTCATATCTTTATATTTCAATTTATTACGATGTATTTTTAATTTGCTTTTCCAAATTATTTATTTCCGTATAACGCCTGGACGAAATCTGTATGTTGCCTCAGATTTCTACTGACTTTTTTGACACCTCATAAATTTCAGATTCGTTGCATTGGATACATTTTATTAAAACAGAAAAGTGTTTTCTTGTTTTTAATAACCCTCTTAAAAACAAACGGAAATAGGATAAATGTATTATGAACTAAAGTTTATATTATGGCTAGTAGTCTTTGCATTTTTTTTAAATTACCATTTTGGGACTTGCATTTAATTGTTTAGATTTTTCGGCTTAATTACATTTTTTCTTATTGCTTTCTTTTTCATTATTTTGTGTTTTAATGTACTTGTTGTTTTTGGAAATTTTAGAAATTTTAAAAGTATTTTGCACCATATATTACAAATTCTAATTTATTGAAAGATTTAATTTGCTTTTAACTTGATTGTTTAATTAGTACAAAATTCTTGCAATTTGTAGAGACATTAAGTATTTTGAAGCAAGGAATGGACGTGAAAAATTAGCAATACCCTCACCGAGACTCGAACCTCGGATACGCACAGAGTGTGCTGACCATTACACCACGAAGGCATGCTAAAAGGGTAGGAGAAATACCTTATATAATCTCCCTTTTAAAGGGCGATTTGGGATTAGGGGACCCAATCGCCAAATCCTGTTGTGAAGAATCATCATCCACCACATTTTTTAGTTCGGGCGCCACTGAGACTTTAGGATTTTTTTGAAGCAGGCAAGAGACATAAAAAATGGCCAATGCCCTCACCGGGACTCGAACCACGAACTCTCGAATACGCGCCGAGTGCATTGATCATTACATCACAAAGGCATGCTAAGAAGGCGGGAGAAATACCTTATAGATTATATATATATATTTACATATATGTATAGGTGTGTGTTGTCTGCGTCTGTGGACAGATAGTTAGATAGATATGCAGATATCTATTTAATTTCATCGCTTCATTATTCGCAAATTTTATTTTTATAAACCATGTATATTACTGCTATCCTCTATAGTAACACGTGTCAGCAAAATTGTAATTTTCTGTAATAAGGTATAACTGTCTAAGAATAACAGATATAAAGTTATTCTTTTGTATATTTAAAATTATGCTTATGTCTTCCGCTTAAAGAATCTTACTGCAAACACTTCTCAGATATGAATGTAGTAAGGCAATTATAAGCTAAGTAGAGGGAAATTAATGTCAATGGTAATTTAGTACATGCTTCAGAGAATGCCAAGACATTGATCTCATTCTCAGCTGCAATCGATTTCCTTCTCAACAATTAATACGTTTGAATTGCGCTTTATAGAGAAATTGCTTCAGGATAGTTGATAAACCAATTATCCTGGAGTGTGATGATGCATATAAATATCAATTGTTATGAGAAGGAATATAAGCAGAAGTCACAGCATCGACAAACAACTGAAGCTGCTTCAACATCTACGTTAATCAAGCATTGCTGCCTTTTGTGAGTTCCATTGTATATCAGCAGCCCATCTATAACCAAATTCAGAGAAAGAGGCATTAAGAGTACTCCATCATACAATCCGGTTAACTATGAATACTAAATTATTCCAAATTCGAATCGAACATCAAATAGAAGAGAAAAGGGACACAGATGTGTTACCTTATATGTCAGATTACCATTTATGTATTCCCATGTACATATTATGCTCAGTGGTAGATATAGCAGAGGCAAAAGAAGATGTGTGCTACAACACGTTACGCAAATGAAATCTAATGAAGACATTCAATCATATCAGTAAATAATTCAATTTTTTGGTAAACCAGAGAGTCAAACTATCCATAACATATAATTTAATTTACATTCACGCGTTTGGTGATCTAACAAAATATAGTTATACCTTAGCAAATAGTCTAGTATAGGTTTAAGTGAACTAAATTGTTAAAAGAACAGACTTGTTAAGTAAAAATATTCAAATATTTATTTACTGAAGAAACAACGTAAATTTTATAGAATTTTATTGTAGCTTTTGCAGATGACAATACTTATTAGGTAAATAGAAAATAGATAAGTAAATAGAAATAGATGGGACTTCATAGCAAAGAGAAAATGTTCATATTCAAATTATTACATGAAACACAAATCTGAAAAATACATTACGAATTAATAATTAGAGAAAAATCTATAAGGACCGGCTGACACTGAGAACAAATAATAACCCAATTTCGACAAGCATATTTTCAACAAAATTTTTTAATTACAAGAATAAGTAGTAGTTTACCATCGTAAAAGTTTGAAACTGGATTTCACAGGGAAAATTTAAATATACTAAATATTTTATGACACATTATATTTTACAGCTAAACATCAACAGAATTTTATGCAATAGTCAATTTCAAATATAAATTTTCACTTTAAATGGATTACACTGGGTGACGATTAAGGAACAATATTTATTTAACAATTCACTAATTTTAGAACCAATTAATTACTCAGGATTAATTTTACCAAATACGTTCTAATAAAAGTTTTACCACTTCGGAGGAGCTGACCAATCTTAAAAACCTTTCAAGACATCCATGTCTAGTGAAGAAGATCAAATCTGTAAGGATAAAAGGAAAGAAATTAATGCGGAATCAGGTGAGGTTTTTCTTTCTTTTCGTTAAATCTTCGGACGGCATGTTGCCTCTCGCCAGTCTTGTTACAAGAAACTGCATTACCTAGACTGCAGGAAACCACAGGATGAGCAGCTGTTCCATCTGAAAGACTTTCAACTTTTTCTGCTCATTTAGCAGAGTTTACTTAAAAAAAGTAATAGAATAATATTCCAAAAGTAAAGCTATTATCATTAAGATTATAAGCTCCTTTCGTGACTGCTGTTTATGTTAATGACATTAAAAGGTAAAACATCATAAATAAAAATGAGAATTATGCTGCTTTAAGATTGTCGCTGTTTGTAATAAGATTGCCGTTTCCATCTTCTTTTTCTCCTTTCTGACAGCGTAAAAGACAGCTCCTTCTCTTCTCACTTCGCAGCTTCAAACATCGCGCTGATGCACTTCCTTTCTCGGTGACGTTCCCCTGCTATCCAACATACCCAAGAGCGTTGTCGACCAACAACAACACTAATGGTGCCTTTCAGGAAAGCACTCATAGTGAATCTACCAAAAGTGGGCAAACATAGCTTCTTCTTCCTCCTCCGCGCTCCAAAGACCGCAGACAAGATCAACAATCGGACCACCTCCTCCCGTCATGTAGGCTTCCAACTTTCCACGGTTTTCAAGAACAAGACATTCCTTTAAGTAGCCTCGTCAGCAGCCCTCAATGACCGGGGACACACGCTGGAAATCCCAATTTTTGCTCCCAATGGAAGACGCGTTGCGAAATATAAGTATACATATTGCTAGCCTTTTAGCAACCTACTATTCTTACTAGACAATATGATTTGAAAATCGTTTTGCCTTGAAGGGGGAAAGTCACCTTTAAGGGAGAAACTCCGCTTCCAATGGATGAGAGATAAATTCCGGAATTCAGACGCTGCTTTTTATCAATCCTAAATACCAAATTCTGTCTATTACATAAAAGTTTTACTAAGTTACCAATTGCTGAAAATACCAGAGACAGAAAATAAAGACTCAATAATTTTATAGGATGGAGAAAAGTTAAATTAGCAAAACAGTCTAAACACCAATCAGAGTAACATAAAATCAAAATTTAAAATTAATAAACCTTAAGGATCAAACCAGTTAAACAACATTTAATTCAAAAAAATAAACCAAACTTAAATTAATTTGAATTTTAAAGCAGAAATTAAATATAAGGTCTTCCACAATTAATAAAGATTAACCATTACCAATTTAAGTAATACAATTACAGCTCTAATCAAACCTGTTAATAACCACTTTAAACAAAACTAATCAGTTACAAAAATTATTTATTCATCAAATTAGCTAATACGTTACATAATATATACACCTAAGATGTTAAAGAATTTCTGAAAAGGAGGTGACGGTTCTGTTTATAAGTAATATTTTCAATTATTTATTTACTATATTATTTTGGTTATTTATTATTTGATTATTTACTGCAGTACGTAATTTAATAAACAAGCAACTTTTTTTCAACGAAGGTGCCAAACTTTCAAGTGAAGAACCGAAACTTCTATTACGCCACATAACAGTAGATCTATATACATAAAGAAGAATTTATGTATGTTTGTGTGTTTGTTTGCTCGCGATTAACTCAATCACTACTACAGCTATCGTCACCAAACTTGCTACAATTCTTTTCTAGAAGACAATTCTTTCTACAATACTGGCTTTTGTTTGGGAAAAATGGCTAAAATCAGATATTAATTAATTAAAATCTCTGAAAACGCTAACTGACGCTCTCATTTTTCTGAGTGGCAACAGTCTAGCACGCTAGAGATAAAATCTACTTTATTCCGAAACGTGTTGCCACTGCTCGCTTTCAAATCGTAAAGTTTGTTAATAAAAAATTTCTAAGTTTTACAATGAAGTAAAAATAGCATTGCCAAACATTAAATACATTATTCCCCATTCCAAAAATTCGTGAGAAGCCATTTCGACTATTCCCATATTCGTACGATTTTAATCAGCCGAGATATTAATTAAAAACTCTGAAAACACTAATTTTGGCACTCATTTATCCAAGTGGCAACAGTCTCGCGCGTCGGAGATAAAAATGCTTAATTTCGAATAGCGTTGCTACTGCTCGATTTCAAATCGTAGTTTGTTAATGAAAAATTTTTAATTTTCACAGAATCTGTATATATAAAGCACAATATCTGTTTGTGTTTGTTTGTTCGCGTTATTTATATCTCGTCAATTATGATCAATTTTTTGTCACATTTAACCGACTAAAATTAAATACAGGTGAAATATTGGTTAGAACATGAGCTTTTAAGACCATTTGATTAGAAACACGAAAATCATTAAAAACTGCGTGCCATTGTTGCTGATATAATGAGAGAGAATTAGTTTATTTTTCTATCGAAATTTTTTATGTAGGTTCCATATCGCAGCAGCCTGAAAAATGTATGACTATGAATCGCATTTTTTGCATCGTAATTAGAGAAGGATTACAGCGGTATCGTTCTCTCTGTTGTTAGATACATTACTCTCAATCTAACCTAACTGGCATCGGGTACTTGATTAAAGTTTGACTGAGCTTCAAAGAAATTGTAGTCATCAAGTAATTTAATTTTTGTTGATAATATATACACCTATGTGGAAAGTGCTGTTTGTCTCGAAACGTGATTCTGTAGTCGGTATTAAGAGCTAACTTTAAATCCGTCTACTGTAAACGCGTTGTTTGACCTTCTCCACAAATATATTGCCATTCCACAAATTACAAGATATATATCTCTCATTTAATCTCTGTGTTATTGAATAATACACTAAGCAATTTACAAAGCAACAGATGAAGCTCTTAAAAGTATTTCTTGTATGTTTTAACATATTTGATTTAAATAAAAATGCATTTAACTCATGGTACATCTAATTAAACACCCTGAATTTTTTTAGAATTACATTACACGTATTTTTTAACTTTTCAATTATACAGAAGATGCTAGTCTAAATATACAGTCCTCTAGTAGCCTATAAAATGTTTCGCTATTCCATCTGGGCCATCTTTACTGTTAATTGCAACTGATACACCACATTAAACTTTCAAAGGACCATTTTAGATGACTGCTAAAATCTAAACCCCTTCAGAATTTTTTTTTTACTTAATTTTTTCCTTAAACTGTTTTATGCTAATTTTACACTTAATTTCTTCATTTGTTTACCGTAATGTTAAATTAACTGATTCTTAAGTTTAAACTGTATATAAGTATATAATTTAGCGCAGGTCCGGATTCGACGAGGTCCTCTGGCTGGGCAAGGTTGACTCAGCCTTTCATCCCTTGAGAGGGTCAATAAAATACGTACCTAGTTCTCTTGTAAATACCGAGGGTCCTGCGACAGGTTGGAAAAGATACACAAGCACCCCGAAACCCACAGTTTAGAAAGCAGATATAAGGACACCTCCGGCCATGGTTCTCTAAGGGCTGTTTGTGCCGCCAAGTTTAGTTTTTAGTTTTTATATAATTTAGCGATATGTCAGAAATATATATGAATTGCTTAGGTGTTTCTTTCAAATTACTCCTGCTTTAAAATATCTTACGATAAAATTTCTTTTTGAAAAAGTTGCATAATTTTTTATTCTTCAAAACTACAGTAATTTTATCTTAAGTGTTTACATATCACAGTGCAGTTTTGTGACCTGTAACTCAAACATCTGTTACTTTTTTCTAATTATTCTGTTACTTATTACTCTAATCTGTTACTTAAAGTAACCAGCTATTGCTTGTTTAAGTTTTCTTCTTTCTTCCTTTTACTTCCGCAGCAATGTCTATATCTATACAGTATTTATTCATCTATGTTTTCATTCCTCCATAGCATTTTAACCTCATATATTTGCAACGAATTAAAATCACCATTTTAATTATGATTTAAATATGTTAAAGCTACGATGATGAATAATTTCCTTTTAGTTTTGTTATATTTTCTAAGCTTTCAGATTTCAGATAAAAATAATTATTGTTTAAAGATAAGCACCCAAATTAAGCCCAGAATATTTTTAATTTTTACATCGAACGTTTTGAATGCCTTTAAAGGATTTCCTAATTTTAGAAAGCGGAAATACGTTTTCGTATTATGTAGCAATAAAATTTTAAATTAGGGAGTTAAAATTACATTTCACAGCAGTCTTAGTTTGCTGAAAAGCAAAAATGTTCTTAAGCAAAATAAACTCAGAACTTTCTTTCAATGTAGAAAAACTCTCCTAAATCACTATAGATTATTCTGATTTAGAAGCGGGTGAGGTTCAAACTTAAGATTCCCATTTCTTCCGATAAGTACACGATTCATCACTTAACAAACGTGTTTGCAAGGGAGCTACTTGCGAGTACCGATCGAATTTTATTGGTTTTGTGTTTTATCGAATTGTTCTTTGCCTATCCCACAATAACTTTTTCGATCAACCTAATCTCATCGAGAAAAATGGGATTTCTCTTCGCACGGTACTTTGCGATTTTTTTTTTGGATGATTAGGCTTCTTCGAGCTTCTTCTTTTTCAAATTTTTCTGCAGCGGGGATTACTAAGATCAAAATAAGTAGCGCAATTTGCTCAACCTTATTTTTAGATTACTATAGTCATGTTTGAATTGCTCAATGTCTACAAAATTCCACAGTTAAATTTTAAGCATATTTTACAAAAGAAGTTTAGGTATTTCTAGGATTAGTTGCTAATACAACATTATTCACTTGTAAAGTACATCCTAACTTTATTAATAGTTATTTTAAGTTATGCACCTATCCTATCTTTCTAGTTTCAGCTTACAATTTCCTACCAGAATATAATTTTAGAAACGCAGGGAATGCAAATAAGTAAGAGTACTATTTAACTCGATGCTTGACCGACTTCGAGAGAGAGAGAGAGTCTGATTTCCTGACTAGCGCCCGTTTGCCTTTTGGCTACGTCTCTCTTAGATATGTTAGGACTGTGTGTTCGGTGCATATTCTTGGCAAACATGTTCCTGAAAGTAACTAAATCCTGATCTTGAACAGGGAACTGAATGCAGCTATGTTCTGTGGTAGAGTACTATGATTAAGTGGTAGAATAACTATACGTAAGAAGGATTTAAAATCCTCTTTTATTAAACCACAATTATTTACAGCCACTTCTCAACTTGGGAGGGAAACAGAAAATAATAACCGCCACTTGGGTCTAAACTGAACAATCAGATAATTTAAACTAAAACTAATTAGAAATTAAGTAATCGTTGCTCACAAAGCTATGAACGCGAGGTTGGCGTCTAAACTAAATGGTGCGTAGCAAGATTTAACTAATACTAACGCACTTAGAATTACTTCAATAAGTAATAGCGTAACAGCGCTACGGCTTAGAATTTAAATACTGGCTGGTCAGGCGAACGCTGAACAGAGTAACAGTGGTCTGAGACTAAAAGCCCTCTCACACTGAGAGGTTCCTACCTCTCGTTTAAATAGAACTTGGCTCCACTTCAAATTAGCATAAAGCTGAAACGCGCGCTTATTCTAACGGGAAGTTGAAATAAGAACAGATAGAAAAAGGCAAATTAAAATAAAACCTTTTTAATTTAACTAAAACTTTACAGATATTACTACTCACGGCCATACTTTAGGCAATTGCTTGGCTTTACCAATTTAATTAAAATTTAGGGGCCAACTACTTAGAATTCTGATAGCTTCGGCTATATCCTTCAGTTAGCTTTAGTTAAGCTTAGTTAGTTTAATTTCATAATTATTTAAGTTCAAGGCCCAAGTGGAGGCTTTGCTGTATACTCCGAGTTAGGAGTTGATTGTATTTATTCCGAGAAATAATGGGTACTTAACCATTCTTAAGTCTTACGTGTTTGTTAACACACTTAAGCGATTATTCGCTTACTAGTCTTTTGTGGGGTTCAAGGTTTTGAACACTGAATTAAATAAGTCAAACGCCACACAACTAATGCATAGAAACACAGGGCACAAACGCAGAAGAAATGAATGACATACAGCGAGAAATTTTAAAAGAACAAAAATTTAAAACAAATTGGATTTAAAATGTTCTAAAGAACTCAATTAAACTTAGTAAACTCTGTTAAACAAAATGGTCAGTCAGTTTGTAAAGCTTTAATCGCCTCCTTAAAAACGTGAGTATCTTTCAAACACATTTCTAGTAAAAATGGACACATTTCTGAGTATGCTGCATCGGAATCCAAATCTGTATAAGTAATTTGCTAAACAATCAAGTTCCGTCTTTAAATGAAGCGCTTCCACTGCATGATTTCTTAGGTACCTAGGAATTTTATCAGATTAGTATCCCAGGTTGTTTACTGTTACTAATCCATTTCCTTTATGACTTCTACTCGTCGTGTTTTTCTGTGATCTCATTACAGGGAATGGTAATCACTCTAGAGGAAGCCTCACTCTAGTTGAAAATTAAATTACACTTAAAGGTCATCACACAATTTCCGCCCCTCTCTCTACTAAAACATAAACTACTTCATTACCAAACAGACCAAAAAATGAAATACCATCTATTGAAGATGAATGGTCTTTTGTCTAGATTTACGAGTTTCAATACAGTGCATAACTTTTATAGCACCTACTGAATCTTTGTATGAGCGTCAAGCGACTCAGAAAACATATACAATTATAAAAATTCCTTCTTTGGTAATTAAATGCTGAGGTGCCAATATGATATGTCTTAAATTATTTTTCCGCCAAACGTTAATGTTTTAGGCAAGTAAGTTTCGCGTGCTTTGCCCTATCCAAATAGACATCTTTTCTATAGAAAGAGGTAGTATACGATCAAAGGGGCAACGACATGTAAATAAGTTCGAGAAAATACAACTGTACCAGCATTTGTTTCTTATAGAAACTGAGAACAGGTAGTGCAAACATGGATCCGGTTTGAATTTTTCTAGCTGGTACATGTTCTAGGGGGAGAGACTTCAGAAAAATATCACTTGTATACCCTTTCTGATCTTTCTTAGTGAGATGAAATACATTCTATGTTAAGACAAGCTTCACATTTCAATGCAACAGATCCAGCGAACTCTGTTTACTCGCGTCATGATCACTCGCTCAGCGAGCCTGTTCACTCCAGCTAATGTGCCCTCGGAAGCGGCACAGAGTGCCCTTTGTATTCACTTTCGTATACGATCCTGCAGTGACTATGCATTATAATTGCAGGATAGTGCGCTATGTTTTTCCTACAATGTTTTCGTTCAGTTTCAGATTTGAAACTCCTTCGATTATCAAGTAATAAAGCATTGAAATTAGAACTGGAACACAAGTTATTACACACACGAAAAGTAAATGTAATAGTGAGTTGTAAGCCATTGTGCCATTTTTGTTGCAATGTATTCGTTCATATTCCTGTTTAAGAACTAATTCTTCTATTTGCAAGTAACTCACTAAGATTTGAACCGTAAAATTCGATATCGTATTTTTAAGAATTAATTGGTCCGTTTGCAAATAACGTAAAGAGATTTGAACTATTTCTTATACTCTCACTTCTTTTAAATCTTTATACCTGCTTTCCAGTAATTGCCTTGTTTTATCCCTAATGGAAGAAAGACCGTATTATGGTATTGCTTCGCAGGATTAGAGCATTTACGGGAAACAATTTTGTCATAAAGAAGGACAACAGCTTTCGATTTGAAAATATTAAAAAGTACAAAACATGGTTTAACAGCTAATGAAAGTATCGCATTATACCAATCCAGTAAAATCTCGTTTACCTAAGCTATCTTGGCTAAAAAGCTTTCTATAACCGAAAATATAGCTTGCTTTCATAAAAAGAGCAAATCGTTTATTTTGTGTATAATCACGTTTTACAATAACGATTTGTATGAATACGTTTAAAGTAAATCACATCTTATACATCATAATTTCTATTTTAGCTTAATTATATTAAAATGACACAAACAAATATGCATCTATTAAGTGCATTAAAATATGTTAGCTGAAGGCCTCATAATATGGCGTTAGAAGACATTTCTTTTATCATCTTGGATTAAGCAGAAGGTGATTTCACGCCCCATTCTTTTTTGTATAAATATGTAGGAAGATCACTTGCTCACGTTATAAAAATCTCATGTGTACACCACATGACTTCCTCGTACGGAATATTAAATTACACGCACTTTTCCTGCATTTCATTTAAACATATTGAGTCAACAGTTAAGGAATTTTGAATTAAATCTGCTTCGTCGATAGCGCATAAGCCACAATAGAATAAATACACTCTTTAAAGTTCACTATATTTATTTAGCATAGCCCCACTTCGGCGCTAGGTTTACTTAACAGAGCTATATCTCATTCATTTTACATCTCAGAGTGATAAAAAATTATAGCATCTGAAGAATTACCACAAGTTGTATACAAATACTACAATAAATTTAAAACGTCATATAAAAGAAATGAAACAAATAAAAGGAAACAGTTTTCCACTCTCCATTTCACATTTTTCATCTCTCCTGCTTCTAAATAACCTAATCACTCTACACTGGCCCTCGAACTAAAAAAGGTGGTGGAGGCTGATTCTCCACCACCAGGATTTGGCAAATGGGTCCCCAAAAGCCCAGTCGCCTTTTAAAATGGGGAGTATATAAGGTATTTCTCCCGCCTTCTTCGCATGCCTTCGCAGTGTAGTGGTCAGCACGCTGAGTGTGTATTCCAGAGGTGCGGGGTTCGAGTCCCTGCGAAGGCGTTGCACATTTTTCCATCTCTCTTGCTTCAAAGAAATGCCTAATATATCTACACATTAAAGTTACAAAATCTAAATTTCTAAAAATTTCCCGGACCTTACACCTATATTTAGAAATTTTGTACTCCTTTAAAATGTGTGATAACCATACAACAAAACGTAACCGAAATAATTTATATTAAAATGGGAAATCATATTCAGAGGCCGTACACAATTTGAAGAGTTGTTTTTCTCACAATTTGAGAATGTTTTCATTTGTAACAAAATATAAACTTTGAGTCCGGTTTTAAAAGATTAAGTGACAAGCATTTCTATGCCTGTAAATACTGATTAATATTGGTTAATATTATTAGAAAAAAATCGATTAACGTGAATTGTTTTTGAAATGAAGATCTTATTCACAGGAACTTATAGACGTCATATTCTAAAATACACTTGCTATCATTTAATGGCATTGAAGGGGATTGAATCAATCTTGAGTTATTCTAACATATTTATTAACCGACTTTTCAATTCGAATTGTAAATAACATCAGAACATCTCAAATTTTAAAACCTGCACTTTTTGGCAGTCACCGAAACAACATACCAATGATTGAGAAAATAATGGCTGAGTAAGGACTTTTGTGCACACATTATATATTATACCCTTTAGCATGTGCTGCGCAGTAATGAGTGAAATATGAGCATTGTTGATAGTACTGATATTTTCTTCGGAGGTGTCTGTGTATCTGCTTCTTGCCTTTGAGGTTATTTCTTTATAACTGCGTCTTTTCTAGTTCTAGTTATACCGTTATTTCCTAAACTACCGCACGAAGCCACAGCTTTTCCAGCGCAGTGAACGTAAGCCCGACGGATGACAACCAAAGGAGTCCTACTATGAAATGAAATGTCATCTCAGACCATCACTTCTTGTTGTCGGCCTGTCTGCCGGAAGACAGTCATGTTGGTATCACACCGCTGTCCGGGGCGTCTCCAGACTCGCCTTCACTGGTCATCGGGACTCGGTTCAAAGCGAAACTCATCACTGAAGACTATTCTACTCCAGTCAGTGACATTCCAGTGAGAATGAGCCCGACACCACTTCAAATGGGCTTGATGTTGTACAGAGGTCAATGGTAGTCGGCTCAAGGGGCGCCGTGACTTCAGCCCCCTTTCTGTGAGCCGTCTGTGAATAGTCCTTGTGGTCACCGAAGCACTAGTTGCACGTGCAATCGATAATAATGTTGCATCTGGGGCTGTGAGTGCCGCTCTGACGATTGCTCGGTTTTCACTTTCTGTCATTTCTCTAGGCCTACGGCTTCCTTCTTGACGCTGTGTGCGGCCATGGTTCAGCCATTCCTGCCAACATCGTCTAATAGTGGCATCGTTCCTGCTCAAATGTCGAGCTATTCGCCGGTAGGACCACCCGACTTCTTTGCGCCCAACTATACGACTTCTCTCAAATTCTGACATCTGCGCATATCGTTCGTGCACCTGTATGCGAGGCATAGTTACTGTCTAACAGAGTACACGTAATGAAATTCGTGAAGAATTTATGACCTGGAATCGTAATTTCTCCTCTTAAATATCCTGCCAGTTGCGTAGATCAGATGCGCTGTAGTTCTTTCATTGGCAGCCAAAACATAAAATTTAGCATTTTTCGTCGAAACCTGTATGGATATCAATTTGTGGCCAATTTGCTTTATATCTTCTCGATGCGTCTTTTTTTTTTCTTTAAGAGTGTATAATTCCTCCGATTAATAAATGATGCACAAAGTGGTATGTTTCCATTAACGCTCACAAGTCGAAACCTCTTATAATACACCGAAAAAGCGTGAATATGTTAGTGTAGAAGAAAGCTTTAAATGTTTAATGATGAAGTAAGTAAAGTTAAATACATAGGAATAATACTGAATGAAATCATTTATTGGAATGATCATATTAACAAGACATAAAGTAAAGCTATTGCTGTCATGAATAGTCTGCTTTATGTACTTTTAATTTTGTGGCATATTCTAAAAATTACATTCTGAAGTTGCAGAGATTGCAAAACCACTGTTTATGGATTACTTAAGAATCGGTACTTACTAATGCTGACTATTACATCACCAACCAAAAGCTAAGAGAAAATCTCAGAACTGATACCATGGGAGATTGAACAAAGCTAACAGAATTTTTTATAATAAAGCTTGTGTTGCAATTTATAGTTTTTTGCATTCATTTTCCCTGCGATCAGAAACACTTATTCTGCACTTTCACGCATGAAATTTCTTTCATGGTGAAACATCGGCTCTTTGTTTTTGCTTAGTCTTGCTCTTTCGTTAACCCGAAGTCTGACTTGCCACAGACCTCGCGACTTTGATCATCCTTTTTTTCCTTCCTTCCTTCCGTCCCATATTCAGGGCTTTCACGGCTCGGACTTCTTCTACGTAATGAGCACTTTGGACATTATTTTTTCGAACCGGACTCATTGGACTTATATGCAAAACTTACGGCTATAGCAACTAAGCTCAGTTCAGATGTATGCGTACCAGATTCAGTACAAGATTGCCTGAGACTCCTAGGAATGTCCCTATATCACCCGGATCCTGCGTACCTGTATGAAGAATTAAATACTTTTACCAGTTGAAATATATATTACTGGTTCAAGTGCTAAATCCTGCAATTAACGTATCCACATCGAAGAGTATTTGAGCAACCGCTATGTGTTGTTAAGGAAATTTTGCGGTTAACATTTTGCTGCTTATAGACTCTGGATTATCCAAATTCATAGATACCTTTTTTCTTATTATTTTTTCTCTCGAAAAATTATTAATGACTAGCATTCTGGCTTTCATATTTAGTCTTACTTTTTTCAGGTTAATTTTTTAGGTTACCAATATTTCGGTTAGTTAAAAGTAATTTTTCTTATTAATGACTTAAGTTATGTACAAGATTAATTTTCTTTCCAAAAGATTGCTTTTCTGATTACACATTTTTATCAATAAATAGAGTGCATAAAACTATGTATTCGACAAATACAGAAAAATAAATATATTAATACCTTTCAGCGTGAATTTCTTAATAAATAATACATTTTCCTGTTCTAACTCCTTCTCAACACCTCTAAATTTGTTTTCACTGCTATACTTTATCTGAATCATTCATTGTGTTTTAAAAGGAGCTTAAACATTTCCTCTCAACTATTTATTGACTACTATTTACGAAGCGGCAAAAAGTTTCTGAAAAAGAAATTCCTTTATCATTTTGCAGAAAATCTGCAAACAAAAGTAGGGGCTAATTACCTTCCAACCAAGAATAAATTCCAATTCATTAAACTTTAATCCCTGAAATAATTTAAAATCTTAAGTTTTTAATTTCGGAAATTCACAGAAAAGGAACATGCCATATGCATATACACAATGGAATTGAGTGATCCTTCTTTAAACCGAGGTTAGGACAGTTTTAAAGTTTATTTAGAGGTAAAGATGGCAGGTAATAATTTTAAAAATGTTTTTACATCATTTCGTGGATTTTAAATAGTGAACCTTCCAATAAAATTCCAAATATAGATCTAGGAAAGCAACAGAAATGAAACGATTCTGTGCATTTGTAAGTTAGGTGAACTTAATCATGCGGTCAGCCCGTTTGCTTGAAATCGAACCCTGGACGAAATTTCAGCAGGCTAATCCTTTGGACCACGGGTAATAATCTGCACAGTCTTAATACACGGCTTTAAAACTATATTTTGTTAATTATGAGAATATATTTTAATATATAAATTTATATCAGTTATATACTATTAAAAAGACACCGTATTCATTTACCATCTACAAAGAATTTGCTTTCCAACACTTTCAAGTAGGAAAAGTTTTTTTTTTTTTTTTCCATCAAGTGCATGTACGTTTCGTAGACGGCACCCGTGGCTCCCTTCTCATTAAGGGAAGCGAAAAATACTCTCTGTCTGTGCAATATACATGGAATCGAAATAGCTTTTACTGACGCCTATTGCTCACTTCCTATTTTCTAGACATTTCTTGCCGAGAAATTCGGTAAAACACCAGTAAATTATTAATTTATTAAGAAACGCGTTTATCGCTCTTAAATGTATCAGTTTTTAATAACACACATTGGTTACATTTGAAAGAGAAATTTAAAACTTTAAGTTTTGTCGAATGGCATTTGAGAAGTGATGAGCAAGTGAAAGAACTGATAATATTCGAAGCTCATAGCATATAAATTAGACATCCCATCTTATCATGTTGAGATTCTGGTTTCAAGGTTATTTTTAAATGTTCTGAATTTCCTGACAGGAAATACCAAGAAAACAGGGGATGAGCGGTAGGGGTCACTGTCGTAAGTAAAGTATCTTTTCGATTCTGTGTCTAATGCAGAGACAGAGAGTGTTTATCTCTTCCCTTAAAGAGAAGCCGCCTAAAAAACGAACACCCGCTTGATTGAAAAAAAAAGTTTTACATCTGAAATTGTCGGAAAGTAATTTTTAGGTGGTAAAAGAATTCAGTAGCTTTGTAAAAAAGGTTCACTTTTATAATTCATTTATTCCTTGAACTATGATGGGAACAGAAGCGACATTTTGTCGAGCGATATGGATCTCGGAGAATTTCACACGACAAACACGAAGAGGAAAATATCCTACCGGTCTTTCCTGGGGCTTTGTAGAAAATATGTATGGCACCTACTTTTAACTGCTAAGTGGTTGTAATTGGTTCGGAAAATGTTGTGTCGGACTGTGATTGACCAATTAATTTCAAATGAGGCGTGGTTGCATCAGAAGATAGCGTTTAATTAATAATTAGGTCTAGATTTATATAGGAAAGTTTTGCCGAAAAACGTAGGCTGTTTTTTGATTTGCTTTGGACTTACTTTGATTCGAATACGTATTTCAACGTTAATGAAGAAGATTCTGCATGTGATAACTACAAATAGATGTGTAGATGTTTAAGATGAAAAATAGCATTTTATTCGAGATAATCAATAGAAGTGTATCTAGTTTCTGAGATAGAAATGTAATTTATGAAAGATTATTTGGATTCGACTGATCTACAGGGGTTCTGTTCATGGTTATGAATTGTCTCTGTTTTATAAATGTTTAAGGTGAAGCGTTCCCGTTTTCGGAAGTTCAGAAAAAATTGAATTGTAAAGGTCTCTGCCCTACTCTGATAAAGTGTTCCAGCTTTTCGGACGTCTACGAAATATTACATCAATATTGAATCCCGTTCTCATTAAGCCGTTTAGAACAAAGAAACTTATCCCTGTTCTCACCTATCTTCCTTATTTACCAGATTTGTTCCTTACAAAAGACTTTCTATTCCCTAAAGTGAAATCTGATGTCAAAAGTTAATACTTTCACACACAGCACTTAAACGATTAAGAAAACCGTAACCAGGGATTTAAACAATATTGTAAAAGACAAATTTTACTAAAACGTCAAGCATCCATACGAAAGATCGACACTAGTAGAGATTTCTAAGGATTACATCATGAAGGTTGTGAAGTAGGTATGAAGTCTTCTTGAATTTTTTATTTTGTCCTAATATAAAGTAGACGCACTTTGTGGAGTAAAGCTTTGTATTTAAACAATAACTTCTGCAACATCAAAAGTTGTTTTAATTTTGAGCTCATACAAGTGACCATGCTTCTTCTCTGTGGATTCTTAGGACACCCGTGCATATCTCAGGAAAACACAAAGAAACACTACAGAATTACCAAAATATCCATAAAAATCCTGTAGAAAATAGTCTATTGAGTACCTGACTGATTTCATGTGAATATTGTTTAATGATCACTAAAATGCATAGAAATTTAGATAGCCTAACAACAAAAGTCCCTAAAGCAGTCTGAAAATATTTTACACATGTTAAATGAACGAACATATCTACAGCTTCAGTTTGACTTATGACGTCCGGAGACTTTCTTTTCTGATAAAATTCTATCCTTATACACTTTTATCGGTTCTTATAAACCATAGATTATCCCATTTTTATCCATTTAATTCGCTTTATCCAATACGGAAATTCTTTATGATACATCTACGAGTCTTTTGGGCTTACATAAAGAAAAGCATAGATACAGTTACCAACTGTAAAGGAATAAACGAAATCGTTGTGACTCCTTTAGGGCCATTTTTATGACATAACACGCTTTAGATCGTACAGTTGTTTCCTTACACGAAACGAAATAAAAGACGGCTTTAAATTCACGTGTGACATACAAATGTTTCGTTTGAATGAGAATATTCTGATACATAAGTAGATGAAATGTAACGTTTTTCTCCAAGGAGCATGTGGATGTGAATATTTGATATGTTTTGCATTTTTACGTGACATTTGTTATAATTTTATTTTAAGAAAGATATCTTTTGTAAATTCCAAAATAAAACTTATGGGCTTAATTTATATTCCTCAGTTAGAAAGGTTAAATATTTTAAAAAGACTGTGGAATGCATTAAACATAAAAATGGTATTAAAATGCGAACTATTTTATATGCAAAAAAGTTAAATAAAGTACATTTACGGAGGTAAAATCTAATTTGTCTTTGACTGACATTATATTTGTTTTTGCAATGGAAAACGAATGCTTGCACTGGAATGAGTTTTAAATGAAGCCCGAGAACGATGCGGGCTCCCATCGTATCGGCGTCGGCGAATCCTTTCTGAAGGTCTGCGGCTATGTCCTATTCTCGCTGATATTTTTTCCTTGAGGAAAAATGTGATTTAAAGCTCACGCTGTAGTTCCAGATTACTGATAAAAAAATTAGGAGAAAAATGTCATTCACCTGCAGATTGCTGCGACTTGCACTTATCTTCAGCAAGAACATCATTCAGAAGTCGGTGGGCTTTCACCTACAGATTACTGCGGCTTCCACTTTTCTTTGTTGAGAACATCATCGAAATGTTGGTGGACATTCATGTTAAGTTGGACCTCCTTGCATGCAGAAGGACTGTATCCATGAGGAAGTTTTTCCCAACGGGTGAATTGACAAATTGGTGCAGCACTGATGAAGAAAAATGTTTAAACTTCCGTGAGTTGATTTTTTTTTTTTTTTATATTTAATTTTATATGTGTCCTCAAACTTATTGCCCTTAACTGATTTAGGATTTTGTGAAATCGATTAGTAGGAAAAAACTTCGTCTTTCTGTTTAACAAAAACTGATTTAAAATATTTGTATATGTAGTGTGAGTTTAAATGCTTGAGTAACCTTCTAAAATTAATAGAAATTGTAACTTGTTTCAATAAGATTTTGGTAAGATTTGAAATATTTAAAAAATAAAAAAAATTGTTTCAGACTACTTAGTATGGTTCAGCGATAATTACGAAATTATTGTAAGGTACATAACTAATAATTTTGAATCCAATATTGATCATGGTACAGATTGTCGCATGAAAAATTGTGAGTATTTTAGTAAATGTTTGTAGGGGTAGTCTGGCCAGCTATTCTGAATGGATAATCTTTTGGAATATTAAATAAATGGTTTTTTTACTGATTTACTATTGTATGTTTTTTTTTGTGTTTTTTATCTTGTGGTCTACTGTAGGTCACCCATGTGATCCTTACGGAAAACATGGTTAAACTTCCATTCGAACCTGGTTAGTTTATTGCGGGCGTAGGAGAAATTTAATGTTATTTATGACTATACGATCAGAGTTATTAATTTAACTGAACTGGTGTTTTGACTTCTTAGTGTGTGAGATTTATTTCTCCCTGGTGTTTTGAACTGTTCTGTGTTTTACTTTTAAGTGTTTGTGGCTATCTCTAAGGTCGTATTGAAATTTATGTGTTTACAGGAAGCAAAGCTGATTAATTAGTTTAGTGAGAGATAGCACGTTCATGATTTTGTGTCAGTAATGCATTTTACATTAATATTAATATTTGGATTTTAACAAAACACCAGGGAGGATTTTTCATTTCATTGAACTTAAGAGTTGAGAGTTGATATGATAAAACTTAATTTACTGTGTAAGGATTTATGAAAATTTAATCTAGCTTAAGGTATTAATTAATTTGTTTTCAAACACCAGACTCTATGATTTGGTTTTATGAACTCACTATATATTTTTATGAGAATTGTGTTTTTTTTAGTTTGTCACGGCACCAAGAGAGGTTGAGTATGTAAGAGTAAATTTAAAAATTAATAGTAAAACCCGCAAATCAACAAATAATGGTTTGAGCCCATAATGAAAAATGATCTCTCTCGCTGGTCACAATGATCTGCATGTTTTCCATGGAGGAATTTGGAGCGGTGTGAGATATGGTGACGAGATCCTTGATAAATATGTCTGCCCACATGCCGCTGCTATTGATCCTGGAATTCTTCTGATGGGCGACAATACGCGACCGCACTAAACTTGGATTGCTGAGGAATATATTGAAGGTCACGGTATGGAGCGGATGGAATGCCCAGCTCAGTTCCCAGACCTGAATTCGATAGAGCATCTTTGGAACTACTTTGGAAGACAGGTTGCGGCTTTGAGTCCTCCTCCAACGTATTAGCAGCATGGAACGTCACTGCCGACAATGTATCAGTTATGGGTATACACATTCCTTATTACAGCCCATTTTTGTAATGTTGGTACCAAAGTTTTCCTTAAAAACCGTGATTTATTGTTTGTCCAAGACTGGATTTCTCTGCCAAGAGTGCAATATTTTGTTGCAACTCAAGTTTATGTTGAACTTTAGAAAAATTCTCTGTTGCATTCATTAAAGAACTGTTCAGTGGACATGTCCTCCAAGTTTCTTGTAAAAATCATGAAATTCAAGTAGAATTTTTTATTTATCTGCGTTTGTTTTGTAAAAGACGTTCAAAACATTTTCGAGGTATAAATTAATTATAATGTTTTAGTAGAACATTTATAATTCATATCAAAAATACTAATCTGCTATTTAGTTCATTTTTTAAAACATGTAATATGAAATTTGAATATTCACGAAATTTTTTGTTTAAAACTCCCCACGTGAAATATAGGTGGTTTCTTCTCTACTTTCGGCCATTTTTTATCTTATGTCAATTGCCTTTTAAATTAATTAAAGAATATTTTAATTAATTAAGAACTTTAATATTTGTTGCAAGATTTTCTATAATGTTACAGTTAGGAACTTGATCAGTTTCATTATTCTATCTTTTTCTGTTCACGTGCATGATAAATACCCTATTTTCCCTTATACAAGACGTACGTATAAGATGCACTTCAAGATTTTGGGACCCGAAAATTGAAAATAAAAAAAGAACTATTTGGTTGACGAACTGGTTTTTATTAGTCTGCTGGATTACAATTTATAGGAAAAAGGATATTATACAGAGTTATTGAAATCAGTGCTTATTCAGTATACAACTACTCATCACTGTCAGAACTCTATCCATCAACTGGATCCATCTATGTCTGACGAAGAATCAGGAGATTTGACAACAGTCTTAATCTTGACATTATCTCAGATTTTTTTACCCAGGTACAAGTTTCTCCTACAGTTGACTTCTTCACTGTTCTTATTGGTGTCAAATGGTCCACAGATGACTTCAACATCCAATCGTTCCTTTTCGTTCTCACGGCAGTTTTGAAGGGCTTGTTAAAGCTAACGTCAAGAAGGTGGTGTTGGGATGTCAAGCTTGCAGCCATGATGGCAAGTTTTGTTCTCGTCTGTAGGAATGTTTTTATCTTATCTCTTATGCGTACGTTGAACTCATCAATCACCAACACAGCCCATTTGAATAACAGTCTACCTGGTATTCTGTTCCAAACTTTCTCAAACCATATTTTCAACCTTCCCTGATCCATCTAAGCCTTCTCATGTACATGAACGATTATTCCTCAAGGAGTGACTTCTTTTGAAACTGTTTTTCGTTTGAAAATAAGCATGGCAAACAGCTTTGTTTCATCAGTACAACAAGGTAGAACAGCTACATAATGGCCTTTTTCATGTTTACGTGTCCTCACAGTTACAGTCTTCACACTCTAAGTGACACCAGTTCTGCTACTTGGGACATTAAATTAACCAGAAACGTCATCCATATTCTTCTAAACTCAAACTGCTGTGCTTTCCAATATTGAATGGCAAAACGATGAAATTCAATGATTTTTTTATCATACTTTTCAGACATCCTTTGGGCAAGTCTAGTATGTGTAAGCATGCTTAGTCCATTTCGCTTCATGAACCTAAAGCACGAACAGTGTCGTCTTTTGCAATCTGAACTTCGCTTTCACGAGAAATTCCTTTTGCCTCCTGTTAAATCATTTTTGTGGGCACAGAAATTCCAACAACTCTTTCCTCTTCAATTCCCTCTCTATATCAGGTCATTTTACAGACTAGCCTCTCATGGATTTCTTCAAGTGTGGCATCTTCAGTAGCGTTTGTCTTCCCTTAGCCAATCTCGGATTGTTTTCTGAGTTAGAGAAGGGTCACACATACTTTCAGCAGCATGGTTTCATTCACGTTTGCAAACCGAACCACTTTCAACTTGAATTCAACGCTGTACAATAATCTTTTCTCAGCCATTTCTGGGTAAAATGATACAGTTTATAACGGCCACCCGAATGGTGCAGATCGCATTCTCTGTTTCTATCCTTAGGCACTATAATAGCCTAAGGTGTTGTTTTCCCAAATGCATTCTATCTATTCAACTTTATTGTAGATAGTCCCATTCTAAAAGGATTCTTTTGTAGTTCCTTAGCTTAGGCTAAAGGTGACTTGATATACAGTCAGGGGGTAGCTGCTTTATTAGGAACTAGAAAGTATATCATTTGAAACCTTTAAACATTTTTGTTTTATAAAGAAGGAAAGGGAAAAAATAGCTGTGAATCTCAAATGGAATTTCAGTCGTTTCGGTTTTTAAAGAAACATGTGAAGAAATGACATAGCTTTCTAAAGGTTAACACGAACACCTTACAGTGTCGTCGGTTCTATTTCACCCTTGGGTTCAGCTTGCCGCAACACCACCGATGGCGTTTCCATTGGCACCGACGCCATGGTTACATAAGGCACACCCAATTGTTAAAGAAAAACTGTGTATCAGAAAATACGTAATTTCCATTCCTGATAACAAAACTGATTGATAATACACAAAAAATGTTTGCTAGAACTGAAGAGTGAGGAGGGGTGTAATCCTGCATATTAAAAAGTGAAAAATTCTGTTTTTTTCAAACTTGACTCTGTATTTAAAATTAACGAAATTACACATATACACAAAGTCTACTAACAGTTGCCGTGACATCTAATTATGTGCCCATTCTCCTATACTAAATTTCAGTAAATAGCTGAGGCAACTTTAAGCGTTATCGTTAGAGTAATAAATGTATTAAAGTATATTTTTAGCAAAAAATACAAATGGAAAACCGTAATTACGTTAATTTTTGGGTACCAAATCCTCTTAACTTAGATAACTTCTGTTCCAAGGAATACCACGTGCTTACAAGCTATGTTTTCATGGACAACATAATAAAGATAACAGCCTGCAAATTATGTGGTTTCGGTAAAATGGGTTTAAATTCAATATTTAATTGATTTGAAAAAAATTCAGTAATTTCTTCTGTGTAATAATTTTGTTTACATTTTTCTCTTTTTAAACTATGGAAAGGAAAAAAAATAGGAAAGTGAATGTCAGAAAAAATAACAAAACATGCAGATACTGGCTGTTACAAAAGCTCATAAATTCACTGTCTATGCTTCAAAATAAAAGAAACATAACATTTTGTCCCCATTTGTTGTATGCCAATGTGACACTTTGAGAAAACGTATCTAAATTAGCATATAAAAGTGTAATCAATTCATGTACTTGACATATATATATATTAAAATTTATAAAATATTTCTAACATGGTTGTAACGATTATCCTGAAAGCAAAACATTAAATATTTGAATATTCTCATAGAGAGATAATTATTTACAATTATTGAATTTTTATTCAATAATTATTTACAATTATTAAATGTCCATTCTTCTATGAATCTGGTATCTCTTAAAAGCAGTCATTGTACATAAAATTCAAAATATTGGAAACCAGCCTTAACGATCTAGTAGTATTTAACAAAGAAATAAACATGAGGTTACCCATACATAACAATTCAACTCAAGTATCACTGTATGAGTGTTCTAATGGATAGTAATTAGGCATCTAGTTCATGTTAAGAGAGATCACTAAAGTAGATCTTAGTATTTTGCTTGATGCAAGTCACTCCAGTTGTTAGATCCTGAAGACAATTACTGCTTAATTATACAGATGCTTATTCCTCTGTATGTGCTTTTCTTGTCCAGGGAGGAGTTTGTCTTCATTCCTCTAAATGTTATACAGTTTTTTGTCTGTAATGTAATGTTATTTCTGTCGCTTATCAGTTCTATGTTTGCCTTACGTGTGTTACGTAATGATCGGCTTCGGAATTCATTAGTCTTTCCAATATTCTGTAGGTCATACAACGTGATCTAACAGTCTGAGAATAGTCCAAAGGGAAGTCCTTCTCTGCGGTATGTAATAAGAGAAAGAAAATTTATCAACAGTATTATTGACTGACTGCGAAGTTTCTGATGCTTATATATTTTCATTTTTAATCGAGTAAACCCTTTCGAGATTTGCTGAAAGCTTAAAATATGTAATGGAATTATGATGAGATATTTCGCATTAACGTTCATTATATCTTATAGCTTAAAACACAAGGACATAAATATTTTACTAAAAATGTATTAAAGTTGCATGTTTAGTGTCCTATATAAATTACCTTTCACTGTATCCCGATATCGTTCGATCTAGGTATGTACTTTCATTAAAGACACTCTTAAAAACATATTTATGCTATTTTCAAGCAGATAACATTTATTATACTTCACATCTTATCCCTGTATTATGAATTCAAAAGATCGCCCCCAAAAGACATCAACATACTTTTTAAAATTAGTCGATAAAATCTGACATAGGTCCTTCTGACTAATTGCTAGGAAATTTAAGCTAGGTGCAGATCAACTTAACTTATCATGTAAATGTTTCTAAGAGTAATGAAGTTTATACTGGTAAATAAAATAGTGAAATTTTGTAAAAGAATAACTAACAAGAAGTCTGTAATTTTCATGCTTTTTTAACGTCTTACAGATAAATGCTAAGTACTTGTGCAATACTTATAAATTACCTCAAATCAGAAAGAAGGTAATTAAATACGGAAGCTATTTAACGAAATATTCAATCTTGAGTATGAAAATTTTGTTTTCAAGAATTTGATAAATTCCATTGAATCTAGCTTTTTTGAATGAAACCAGTTCACATTCTAATCATGGCTGAAATGTTGTAGAGAAATTTAGCTTGCATATAAATAAGATGTGTCATAGAAGATAACTTGATATTGCGCAGAGGGAAAGATGGAATTCCTGACAGACGTGGTCGAATTCAGCATAAATTTATTATTGGATAAAACAGCTATGGATACATAATACTTAATTTACAATGAGTGCAATAGAGGAGAGGTAGAGGCAAGGAGGGAGAAAATTCCGTATCTACTCCCCCTTTGAAAGGGCGACTGAGGATTAGGGGACCCGATCTCCAAATCTTGGTGGGGACGAATTATTGTCCACCACCTTTTAGTTCGGACGTCACTGTAGTCTAATTAAGTTAGTTTGAAGCAGGAGTCACAAAAATGTACAATGCCCTCGCCGGGACTCGAACCTCGACCTCTCGAATACTCATCGAGTGTGCAACAGTTACACACCGAAAGTATGCGGAAAGGAGGGAGAAAATGCCTTATATAGTAGTTGGAGTGTTTAAAGGCTCGGAACCATTATTTTAATCCTGAACAGTAATTGTCAAAAGCATTTTCAATACAGAATACTGCAAGCATCAGTGCAAATGCGATGGAGGTTGTACTTATATTTTAAGTGAGAAATTTAAAGGTCTATTGCCAAACCTTTCTTAGTGATCGTCTTTCATATTTTATTTTTTGCATATCTACCTTTCAAGGAGAAAAAGGCTTGGCGATATAAAAGCCTTTTGAGAAAAAACCATTAGAATGCTAGCAAAGAAAGTGAAATTTTGTATAATATTTACAGTTTCATTACAGATAATAACTTATGCGAGCTGGGCAAGCAAGCTAAAGCAAAGGGGAAAAGATAGTACGTTGCAAATAGTTGGAGTATTTAAAGGCTCGGATCCATTGCTTTTATACCATACAGCGATTGGAACAGGAACGTTTGCAATGTAGAATGCTGCAAATCTCATTGCAGCTGGAAGGGAGATTGTATTTATATTTTAAATCAGAAATTTAAAGGTCTATTGTCGAAATTTTGTTGGTGATTAATTTGATATTTTATTATACACACACACACACACACATATATATATATAATATATATAAAGTTTAATGTTTAGAGACATTGTTTTTCAGTTTTATTCATTTATGTTTCTATTTTCTTGTTAATTCACTTAATAAAAGTAACAGTTATATTTCATAGTTCATATACGTTATAAAAAGTGGCTTAGTCTGAATATTTTCCCCTTTATTTCTTACAAAATGGAAATAATCACCAATTCTCAAAAGTGGAAATTTAATTTTTTGAATTATGCTTTGAGTACTTGAGGGCGAAGGAAAATTCAATAACTTTTTAAAAGTATTAATTTACATGCGTAAGCATGAAAATCATTTCATATAATAAAAGCCTTTTAATTTTTTCTTGTCTTTAATGTTGACAAATGGAACTAATCGATCTTTTTACTGTTCATGATTTACAATTTAGTTTTCAAAAACAAGCTATTACAAGGGAAAGTAAAGTAATTATAGTTTTCTGGGATGAGCATAATTATTTGTCAGTAGACGTTAAAATTTTCAAACGGTTTGGATCTATTTTTATTAAAGCAAAATTTTGATAAAGAGCAAATTATTATGCTGTGATCACAAGAATATATCACAGTTTAATAGTTTGATTATTGATGTGAATAAAATGCTGACAGATCAACCAAAAAATTTATTATTATGTATACTTAAAACGTAGAAAAAACATATTTCAAATAAATAAAGGCAATTCAGTTGAAGGTTAAAAAGAAAAAAATGAAAAAAAGAAAGATAGGGAAAAGAAATCTGCTATATATTTTGTAAACCCATCTTTGAACTTGAAGCATAGTTTACATCTAAAAGAAAATAAGAAATGTTTGATTTGTGACGCGCAAATTATTGATAATTATTAATTTAAATGCTTTGGTTTTCAGACACACATAACATGAAAGAGTTCGGAGCTGTCGGGCAAAATGAGTCGGTCGGAATATGCAATTTTTTAACCTAAGATTTTACCTTTTTTCATGATGAAAAGCTCCAATCTTAATGGCATCGGTTGAGCTTATAAGTTTAATGAAAGTTAGTTTCCTATTCCAACCTCAGTGGGTTGTAGATTTGAGTCAGGATATTACTGTAATCACATCATATAGTCTCCGCGCAGCAGGAAACCACAGAATGAGCAGCTATTCCGTCTGAAAGACTTTCAGCCTTTTTCTGCTCATTTAGCTGCTTTTATTTTAAAAAAGTAATAAAAATAATATTATTAAAGCAAAACTATTATTAAATTATAAGCCACATTTGTGACTGCTACTCACGTTAATAACATTAATAGGTAAAAAAATATAAATAAAAATGAGAATTATACTGCTTTGAGATTGTCGCTGTTTATAATAAGATAGTTCATTAGAGTCTGAAGCTTCTGGAGAAGAGGTATTTATATTTCTGAGAATGTACTGAAACCATTCACGAAATTGCTTGTTGTATGGGGCTGAAAATGTAGATCTTTGGTTATTTGACACTGTAGTACAAGTAGTGGTCTAATATACCTGGTAAGTTATAAATGCAGCTGTGTGTGTTATGTAGCCCAAAACGAAATAAGTAGGCCACAAAAGTTTCCATGAGCTGTCAGAGGATATGTCGTTGCACTGTTTGTAGAAACTAATTTACGTGAGCGAATGGATAAGCACGCATATTATTATAATGTTTGAAGAATAGATGCAGGCTTCATTTTTTCTTTTTCATTTTATTTTTGGTATATCCAAAATTCGTGACAATAAAGTTTCTATTAAGTTTCATTTTATCTTACTTTATATCTTGCACTGAAAAATGAACAATTAAGCAATGCTAGAGGCGTTAAACTTCCAACAATTGAACTTAAATTCTGTGGATGACCTTTAAATGTTTAGGGCAAATAGCCTAGCTTATTTTACATCACAGAAAGTATAACTTCATTTCCCAGTAAAATATGCTGCAGGAAAAATATCTCTGACTTATCTCTGGAAACTTACGTCTACATTTTTGCTCGATAGCCTGAGTTAGCTTCTCAGTTGGTAATAAAATGAGAAACTTCACCGCTCTTATGACTAGTTATGGCGTGATAGTCCCTCCTTTTACTTATTATGGGCCAGCAAGTAATGAAGGATAGTCTATCAATTTTGTGCTGCTTTCTACTTTGCATTTGTAAGTACATATATATATATATATGTCTGTATATAAGTATATATGCAAAAATGGAACTTCAAAGTAAAGGAAGACATGCTAGGAGTCAGAAAAATATAATCAGTAATTTGAATTTTAGGCTCTTACTATGTCATTTCTTATTTTATAGGACGATGTTTATTTTAACACATTTCGTACATTTGTAAATTTCACTTTGATATAATTTTAATGGTCACTTATTTCGATGTTTGAATATTTTCATATACTTTCTATTCGAAAGTTTAGTCCATGACCAAGTTTTTTACAGTTTTTCATACAGTACTGTTTCTTGAATTCGGATCGTGACAGGGTATTTTCTTAGTCAGCTTTTGAATATGAATAAATGAATTAATTTGCATTAATTATGTTGAAGCATCGTTAGATTAACTCAAGCGGACGAAGAAAGCAAAATCCCACATCAGATCTCTTATATTATTGGTGAATTTATCGAGAAGGATTAATGACCCTTGAAAAGTCAGATTTTTAATATGGAATCAACGATAATATTTAATTTAAATTTGCTTTTAATTTTAAGTTTTAATTTTTTATCGTAATATATTTTTTTAAAATTTTCTACAGCAATTTTACAACAACTAATTTCAAAATTTTAATGTATATATTAACATAAAATGTTCTACTGCAGTTTTACTACACCAAATTTCAAATTTACTTCAATTTTGCCGTGAAAGTATATTTTATCTAGTAGCCGATGGGAATGGTAAGAATAAAGGTGCCTTTAAATTTAATTATATTTTTAACAAATGCTCCATTTTAGAAGCAATCATTCAAAAGCAATATTTTTTCCTTTCTTTTTTTTTGTCTCTGTGTGTGTGTGTGTAAAGCAATCACTATTATCAATGCATATACTAAACTACAACGTTAATATCTATAATATGTATGTACGTACACATACATACATATATATACATATTCATAAGAAGGAAAATTTTTTTGCAAGGATCATAGGAGCAAAGTTAAAGAACCAAGTCGAAATGCGCATACGCTGCAGGTTCGTGAGTCGTGAAAAAGATATTGTAAAGGAGATGAGGTAGTTAAGATGGCTCGTTTACGGAAAATTACTAGTGAAGGTCCTAATCATTTAGAATCTCGAAAAACGTCTCGCCCTAAGGTAGTACAAGTAAACATTTGACTAATGTAAGTCATGAATGAAAAAATGCAAAACATTTGACAGTAAACAAGGATCTCCCGAGTAAAATATTTTAAAAGTAAATAATGATCTCCCGAGTTCAACGCTTCAAACAGAACTTATCAAGGGAAAAATGATTTGAAGCCTTGTACCTAGTTGATCATTGAGCTTCGAATGTAGGTTTCGTTCCTCTGAGACATTTGAGATAAAGCGTTAAACAATTTGAATATTTTCTCCATTTGGAGTGCATTTTTTACAGTCTCTCAAATGTTTCAGATCTCTTCCCTATCCACATTCGCAACTCTCAAAAGAAACTTAAACGCTAAAAAACGCTATTTTTAATTTATCATTAAAAATCAGTAAAGGAGGAGTTTCTAGTAACTAATTTTCACCATTTTGCTTCCAACCTCGACGAGGGTAAGTCTCACTTCATTATTTCAATTTTGAAATACTTTTCCTGTAAACTAGAAACATTGAGAATGGCTTAGTCGAATGAACCAATTTGAATATTATCTCCATTTTAGAGTGCATTTTTTACGGTCTCTCAAATGTTTCAGATCTATTCCCTACCCAGATTCGCAGTTCTCCAAAGGAACTTAAATGACAAAAACTTAATAAATTAAAAGTCAATAAAGCAGAATACACAATGACATATAAACAATGAAAACTAATGCGAATAGAGAAAAAGCTACGCTATGAAAATTGCAAGAAAGACATACAGTTATTTACATCACGTTATTAAAATTCACCAATACTTTCATGAAAGGTCGATATATAAAACCTAAAAAAGAGCAATTCGAATGTCTGAAAGATTAGCTTTAATTCGTGTTACGTAAAAATATTTTTAATATGAGAAAAACTGGGGACATATAAATCGATTCAATTAGTTGAGTCGGTTCGGAGAAATCCATTGAATTGTAGAAAATGCGGTAAAGATGTTTCTTTGCAAAGCGGATGTAGAGGTTGAAGAATTAATGGTGTAAGTAAAACTGCGTTGTTGAACTACGCTCATTTCCAAAAGATAAGCACGGAGAGGAAAATGCTAATTTCCAGAAGCCAATCAGAAATGAAGAGGATGCAATTCGCTGCAGAGGTAGATGGAAGTATGCAAATATATTAGGTAACAGCCAATCGCACTTTCATGCCACGATATATGCAAAAAAGGCAGTCGTATAAGAAGCCAGCTTTATGAAGGGTTACAGAAGTCGATTCTAAGTGCTGATAGAAAGTGTTTAAAACCTTCGTACAGTTTGTTTTTAAGACATACTTGTTTCTATGACTTCCAGAAGACGAATGCAAGATTCTGAGCGCTGGCGAACTGTGGGGCGCATTGAAGCAGGACAGTCGATCACAGATGTTGCTCTTTTCTTCGACGTTCATCATTCTGTATCACGTTCATAGAAACAATTCCAAACCACACAGACAGTTGTCAGAAAGCCCGTAGCCGGTCGCTCAAGGGTTACAACCCCCCTGGTGACATTTGTGGTACAGCGTTTATTGGAAATGCGGTTTCTCTGTCCGCCGAAGATTACATATGAATAGACTGTATGCCCGGGTACCTCGAGTTTGTGTTTCTCTATCCGTCCAATGAAGAGGGTACACGATTACAGTGGTGCCGGGAACATGTCAATTGGAATGTGTCTGACTGGGGCAATGTCATGTTTACTGATGAGTCAAGATTTGCTCTGAAGCCAGATGACAAGCGTATAAGGATATGGCATGAACAACGAACACGCATTCAGACCCAAAACATCACCGAAAATCACGCATTCCCAGGCGCAAGCATTATGGTGTGGGCTGGAATTTCATTAAGATATCGCACCGACCTGCACATCTTTAAACGGGGTTGTTTGATGGCTGTCCGGTATCGAGATGAAGTCCTAGAACTAATTGTGAGATTTTACGTTGTAGCAGTTGGCCCTACTTTTGTTTTAATGGACGATAACCCACGTTCTCATAGAGCTGACATCGTCGATGACTACCTGGGGAGTGAAGGGATTGCGAGTATAACGTGGCGAGCATATTCTCCCGACCTTAATCCGATTGAAAATCTTTGGGATGCTCTCGGCCATGCTGTATCTTCACGTTTCCCACCTGTATTTCTGTATGTAATTATGGATTTTGTTTATGCATAAATATATATGCTACTTTCCTGATGAATTTTGTGTCAATCAAAGCCGTATTTGTTGATTTTTTTGCATTTTACATCTTCGTGCTTAACTTTTGGAAGTGAGTGTAGATCATTTCTAGAAAATGGGATCGTAGAAACTCAGATGGAAGAAGGTTCAAAATCTCATCGCCTATATTCCAAAGATTAAGCTAAATCCATATAGGGAGTAAACGACTAGAAATAGTCAAAAGTTGAAACGGAACTATGATGCAAACAAAATTAAAATAAAAACTCATCGCCAAAAATACAGGGAAAATGTTCGCAGGTATCGAATTGTAAAATAGCAATAAAAATGGATATCGACTAAGCTATTCTGGACTAAGCTATTCTATTTCTGGTTTGTAGGAAAAGTATTCCAAAATTGAAAGAATGAAGTTAGATAGATTAGTATATATATATGTATATATATATACATATGCCCACTCTGTTACTCGGCTCAATGAGCTCAGTTTTTTTATTCTTTTATGTTGGTGAACTATGCATTTTTTGCTTTAAAAATGATAGATTTATGTTGCTCTTATTTTTCGGTTAAGGTTTTTAAGCCTTTAGTTAATCTGGATGCAAAATTTGTAGAATTATCAACAATTTAAAAGTTGTTTAAGTGCGCCTAAACGTAATTTTTTTACCATCGCAGCAATATTTGCTTATATTTGAAACTTCACAGAACAGTGAATTAACTTTTTCTGCACTTTCAGTGCCTTTTTGCCGAGTGCTGACAAAAGGAAAATTTTAGTTTTGTGCACGGAAAAATCTACCCTCTTGCCAGCTGGCGGAATTACTTGTTTTTGTGTAGCAACAGTAATTTTAATTGTAAAAATTATTTTTTTAACTGTTTTAACTGTAATTGGTGTTTTATGTTTTTCTATACGTTGTTTTACTTTTTAATGAAAATATTTTGAATTTAATATATTTTTGCCTTGTCGTGAAGTGAGAACTGAATTAATTGAATGAGAAATATGTCCATAATTAATTTCAAAGAAATAAGTGTTTCGCATTAACAGCAAATATTGTTGCCAGTCTGTCTCGGAATGGGCGAACTCTCTCATTAGGTAAGCGGCGCTGAATCGTCTGTGAAAAACTGTTTCTTTTTAATTTATTTATTTTCTTTTATACAAAATTTTAGATTTAGTTTAGTATGGTAAATAAATGTAGTAAATTTTAAAAAGTACGTTTATTCTATTGTAGTTTATGCGCTATCAATGAAGGAGATTTAATTCAATTCAGTAAGTTTAAATGAAATCAAGGAAAAATGTGTATAATTTAATATTCCGTACAAGGAAGTCATGTAGCGTACACATCAAATTTTTTGAATTTATGATTGTGTTTTACATTATTCTTTGCATTTTCGTATGTTTTATACTTTATCAATTTTGCTTGAATGTTTTCAACTCCAAATACAGCACCCATTTGAAGCAAAAAAGTGTTTTCTAATTACAAAACATTTTGTAGTATATGTTGATGTGTGTCTAAGATATCTGTAACATATATATCGTAAATTATATGTTAAATAAGAAAGCTTCCTTACAATAGTAAATCAGTTTGTGATCTTGGTATTTCATCGCTTCCATTAATGCCAAAAGCGCTGAAAGTGTTCTATGTGTTGTAATTGCGTGGCAGCCCTTGTTTCAAGTTTACTCGTCTCAAGCGCCCACTCTCAAATGGAAACTTTTCAGAATTATTTCATAAGGTGGTAAGATTAATTTTAATTTTATAAAGTTATTTTGATTTAGCTCACTTCTCCTATCTTATCTCGTTTCAACTTAGAACTCCCTATCAAAATGAGTTTTTAGAATCTAGTTGAATGCAAATGAGGAAGATATAGTACTAAAGGAAAGTTCAACTGTCTTCGGGAGAGGTAAGTTAGGGATCCTGAGTAGCGTGCATTTACCTTTGGCCTACGTCTCCCCAAGCTGTTGTTACGCTCCCCCGTATTATTACATGCCTTTTGATAGTTCGTCGGCTTGTTTAAGATTACGGACCAACTACATTAGAATTGTGTTAGCTTCGACCAAATATAAAACTCTTCTTGAGTTTACGCTTCCTGTTCTTTGAACTAAACGATAATTCGCTTAGCATTTCACTAGGTTCTTCGACACTTCATTTAACAGAATAAAAGTGAGGAACTCTAGAAGGTCTATTTTAGAAGTTTGGATTCCGTAAAAGGTTGTCTACCACCATGCAGCTTGTCGGAGTCTTTGAATTTTTAAGCGCAGCTATTCGCTTGCTTCCCTCGATCTCCCCAAGGAAACGATTCTGATTCTTCACTGCTTTCTAAGTGATCGATCCGTCTGTGTCACGCATGCGATGTTTATTCTGAAAACACATTAATTAAAGTCGGCGTTCCCCAGGGAAGCATCCTTGGGCCTATTCTTTATCTTATATATGTTAAGGACTTCTCTATGATTCTACAAACTGCATCACCGCCTGCTACGCGGATGATACCGCCATTCTTTCTAGTTCACTTAATCCACGATATGCCATGACCAGAATACAAAACAACATACACGAGATAGAGGAATGGTGTCGCAAATGGAGAACGTCCATTAATGCCACAAAATCCAAATTGTTACTTATAGGACGGCACAGAAGAAAAAATATCGATGGAGATCTGACCCTCTTTTATGAAACAGTACGTTAAGTCCGAGAGGCTACATATTTGGGAGTTCGCTTTAACGGCTCTCTTACATGGGGTCCTCACATTTCCATGGCCATCGGGAAAGCCATAGGAGTTTCTAGGCAGCTCCGAAGCTTTCTTGAAGCCTCCTCACCACTGTATCCTGCTCGCAAGAAGCACATATACACATCAATATTAAGAGCCATCCTTACATATGCCTCCCCTGCATGGTGCGCTGTTCCAACCTCCGTATTAAATAAACTACAAGTTTTTCTAAACAACTACTTGCCAAAAATCACAGGAGCCCTCTGGTTTGTTCACAATGAACGGCTGCACAGAGACCTTAAACTGCAAACTCGGGCGTTATTCATCAATAAATTAAACAAAAACTTTTTCAACAAAGCCATCACCAACGAGGAGGTAAATTATTCAGACAACTTTAAGGACGAGCTCCTAAAAATTGACATCAATTTAAGGCCCTATGCAACCCACATTTATCGGAATCCTCCAAAATTATTTTTAATTTCTTCCACCCAATTTCAAAGTGTCAGAGTATGAGACTTTCATTTACACTGGCCTGGGCCTCATCTACACAATCTTCCTCCAATTCCTTTTCAAGGTATTCCTGCGAAGCACTGTATGTTATGTCTCCACTAACCGGGGTTATTTGAGGTGCCTGTAATAGCGGGATATGATTCCTGCGCTGAGTTAATAACACAGTAATTTAACTAAATACTCAGGTTTACGAAAAATATGGTATTCGTATATTAGTTAAATATATAGCTCTTGAATACAGTTCATTTTTTTAATAATTCATTTCCTTCTCATTCTTCTTCAAGTGTGCAGTTTTACGTCTATGGTATGGGTCAGTTCCAGCCCTATTGCTGAATTCGTGTGGACATAAGTCTGAAAATAAGGAGTTGTGGAAACAGAGTCAAGAATGAAGTGTAACAAATGGACTAAACGATTTGTCTTGGTTTATTTGATAACGGCAAAGTGTCGAGGGTTTTCCGCCTAAGGGAAGCTATGTCTTCGTGGAGGTTTTTCTAAGAGAAACTGGCTCGTATACACAGGTTATAGGTTACGGAGGACGGGGACGCCTGGTGTCTAACATAGGTAAACAGGCGCATGTGGCACGTCCTCCCGTATCTAGAGGCAAAAATTCCCTGGTGCCCAAGAGGCTGCATCAGGAGTTTATTTAAGCATCGAAAAGGCTGTACATGACCAAACGAGAGCGCTCGTGTTTTGTTTTACAGATTTTGGAAAGACTTTGACTGAACAGATATAGCAATAAAACAAAAATGTTGCAGAATATTAAAAACAAAAGGACATAAAATATAAAAAGAAATAAAAGATGAGCAAGGATTAAAACATATAAAGATATAAAATTAGGGCATGTATTGAGATAAGCTGCTAGGACAATGACTTCAACTGCCATGCGGGGCGGAGTATTTTTAGCAGATTGCACACAAGGTTGTCCACAGTTGCGTAGTTCACGTAGGTAAACAATTTGCACATGTGTATAGTTTGCGCATATAGTTCGCTGTTTGCGTGCGTTTTTCAGTATTTAGTTCGTAAGTTACTAATTTAGTTCATAATTTAGCTTGTATACACGTTATACATGGAGAAACGACGAAAACGCCCTTGCAGCCAGCTCGTTCGCGGGATTCAAATCTCGGACTGAACTACCAGCGTTCAGCGACTTTTCAGCTCGGCCGATGTTGACCGCGAATTAAATGTCTCAAGATAAAAATTAAATGTCAAATTTCAAAATCAAAAGTTGAAATTTCATTGTTATTCGAGCAGCATTTTAGGGAAGGATTAATGATTGTATATGACAGGCAAAGTACTGATTTGTACGAAGCGTAGAAAATAATATTCAAAAATCTTATTTTAAAATAAACTGTTCCATATGTCTGCTGCTGAAATAAAAGCATTTCATGTTCTTTAAATTGATTCGGAGATAGGAAAAAATCAAGTAATTCTTTCACTTTATCAACAAATTTCTCAAATACTTAAGCGCTTTTTAAGTTTGCGAACTGAAGCTAAAATATTCAGGAGCTAGTAAGTGATGTCACTGCCTTATGAATAAAAAATAAACAATGCTTTTATATGTTGTTAAATAACTTTTATATCAACAGAAACTTTTCATGTATAAAAATCTCTTTTTTCCGTTCGGAAAAATAAAAGATCTTTTACTGATTCCAAGAAATATATTTCCAAAACGTGACACTTTTTGTTTATGTAGCATAATAAAACCATTCCTTTTATGGTGCCCATTACGTTTTATGGTGTTACAAAGGAGGAACTTTTGATAATGAAACAGCTAGCTTTCTGGAATGTTCTAATAATACGTTAAAGGGTTTTACAGAACTTATTTGCTGAAACTCTTTGAAAGACAAATCAAGGTAAAATCTTTGCAGCTATATTTGATATTTACTATAGGTTTTAGATAAAATATTTTATCTCTGTTTCGTAAATATTAGGAATAGGAAAAGGTAACAGGAAACGATAAATGAAGCGTATCGTAAAAGTCTTTAAATTACACGGTTTTAAAAAATGTCTTTAAAAAGTGTTTTAGCTATCCTAACATTATTTTCATTCCTAAAGGAAAGTAAATAAAATCCTAAGGCTGCTAACAATGTCGAATTTTAAATAGAAATTACCAAAGAAAAATTAAGTGAACTGAATGTAAGTATTCTTTTATATGTTATTTCTATATCTATATTTCTATATTTCTTCACTTCTCCTGTTCCTTCTTCCAACATCCAAATTCGATTCGTGTATAGAAACTCCGAGATTTATTTAGATAAATATCAAGACTATTACGATAGCTAAAATTATTTTTTACCTTTAGCATATTTGATTAAAATTATATATTGCAGATTTCCAAATACAAGGTACGTTCATAAAATAACTGGATGATTTCATATAAATTATAAAAAGATTACTAATATTCAAATAAATTTATCTCCTTCAAAATAATCCCCGGAGGAGCCTATACGTTTTTTCAACGTTTCTTCGGATCACCGAAACACTATTTATAGTCGTTGGAAATAAACGTTCACAAAATGCGAGCATTTGATTTAATATCCGATACGTTTTCAAATATCTATCCTTTCATTTCCATTTTAAGATTCGGAAAAAAAGAACAAATCAGCTGACGATAAATTTACAGAACATAGTGGGTGATTTATCACATAAATTGAATTATTAACAAGAAATTCTTATACAGACAACGCTACATATTTGGCCTAGTATTATTGTGTAAATGAAACCATTGCCCAAATTCAAAATGTTTCTTCCTTACTCCCCATTGTCTGTTTCTTAATTGAAGTTTTGACTATAAAATTAGCAAGCAAATTAAACCTCGTAAATTGAATTATAAGTTACTAGCTTTTACCCGCGGCTTCGCTAGCGTTAATGTCTTTAAATGAGTTTCAGCTCCGCGTGTATTTTAAAACTGCACTCCTCATAAAATTTCAATGAATACTGCCCTTCTACAATACCTATAGGCTGCGGATATTTTGTATTTACGTGGAGTGTATCACCACGAAATCTAGTAAAACCATTATATAAAACCATTAATAAAGTAATCTAGTAAACGCTTATATAAACATTATATAAAAATTCTACAGTAATATAAATAACTCTATGCCATTTCTGATGAGTCAAAATTTTTTTAACATTTTCTTACTTGATAGTTTGAGTGATTCGTTTTCTGAAATTTTTAAATGTTATGATACTTTAGGTAATCTTCTGAGAAAATGTGTCAGCAGCCATATCGCAGCCATTTAACTTGTTAGTAATATTTTATCTTATATTTTCAAGAGAAAAAAATTACAATGAAATGGGCAATATCCCTTAATACAAATATTAATTATCCTAATAAAAAAATTAACCAACTTTTCGTTGAAAAAGAAATCATGCAAAACTTTCAATATCTTACAAACCGTGAAAAAAGCAAAAAACTAACATAAAAGAAACGCAAAAAAACAAAAAATTCTGCGCAGAATTTTACTCTACAGAACAACTTTATCAAAAAAAATCAATAAAAATGTATTATATATATAAAAAATGATAATGAAATAAGCAGTATCCCTTAATACAAATATTACTTATCCTAATAAATAAATTAACCAACTTCCCTTTGCAAAATCTTAAGAACTCAAATGGTATAAACAGATTAAGAACTTAAACAGATTAAAAAATATCATGCAAAACTTTTTTATAATTAAAATTAAAAAAGATTAAAAATAAATATATAATTAAAACATAATATAAAAAATTACAATGAAATAAGCAATATCCCTTAATATAAATATTAATTATCCTAATAAATTAATTAAACAATTTACTTTTGCAAAAAGAAACAATTTTTTAATTTCTTAAACTTTTCAATTTCTTAAAAAAGTGGACATAAGAAATACGATAAAAAACGTTGCCAAACCCACATTTCTAAAAGAATGAAACTATTCAAAATGATGCAATTTCGTCAAAAATCTATGAACAACGATAAGAATGAAAAATTGTTGCCAAAGCCATATTTTAAAATATGTGAGATCTGAGAAGTATATTCGGAAGCTTCATTTAAAAAATTTAAAACGAAATGCAAAATATTATTATTTTTCCAAAATTCTTTTTGTAAAAGGAGTCGGAAGGATTAAAGTTTAGCGTATCCAAAAATGATAGGAAAATAAACAGTACATTTGTTAAAATAAACTTTAAAAAAACAAATTCCGTTGCAAAGGTGTTAAGTTCACTTTGCTAAATAAATTCGTATTTAATCGATTTATTGAAATACGAAATTTATTTTAAATTCGTAAAATAGCTGTGTTTCACGTCGATGTGAAAATGAAATGTATAGAGTAATATCTCGCTTTCCTATAACCCATTATGTCTCAAAATGACGCGATTTCGTCAAAAAACACAAAATAAAAAATAATCTAATTCAAATTTCGAAAACATTCGCTTCTAGGTGCACTGGCTCTTGTCTAGACGCAATTATGTACCAAATTTCGTAGCCCTGAGTCTATTAACTTAAGCGCAGCACGAACAAAAGACACACACACAGACTCTTTCTTTTATTATAGAGATGCATAATTAAATCTGAGGTGTTGTTATTGCCCTAACTATTAAGAGAAAGCAAAAAGTGAATAAATAAATGGGCAATCAAATTCAAAACCTTTTTAATTTTAAAACTATAAAAACATGACTAATACTTGCTTTTTTTATACGTTGTTCAAAATACAAACGACAATAACGTAAACGCAAAATAAAACAATTTAAAGAAAGTAAGGGTTCTAACGAGGCAATGCTAGAAAATTGAGGAATTTGCATCCATCTCCCAAATGCCCCATTTCTCCGAAATCGTTTTCAATTCCGAACTATCCCGCTGAAGACGCCTTTTTATTTCCCGTTTCAGCAAATCGGATTCTTGAACAGAAATTGCTTCGGCTGCGTGAGTAATGACGTTCTTTGCCACGGAACAAGTGGTCGCAAGAATTGATGAAACTCTAGTTTGACCACTTACGTGTCCAGGTCGTAACGAACTTACCATGAACAAGTGATCGTTTTACTGTCTTCTTGTCAGCATCATTTGGTATAGGATTATATTTTATCTTCATTTGGGAATACAGGCATTTTGTAAAAATTATCTCAATTATAAATAGTAGAATGAACATGTAAAATAGCAGCATTTCAAATATGCACATGGACATCTATAAGACAGTGTATTTTCTTATTTCCAAATTCGATATATTTCTAAAGCAAATGACGGTTTTATAAAACAAATATTACGTAAATTAACCCATATTATATCACCTGAATGTTTTAGCGCCATACATTAGTACATATTGTTGCGGATTGGTTGGTTGGTTGAAATGAAAGGGACACCCAATGATTCTTATAAGTAAAATAGGTATTGTCTCTTTACATTTCTATTTAGAGCTACCTCCCACTGGGCCGTGTGTTATTTATTTAAATTTGTAATATACATAAAGTGTAAATAAGATTGTAGCATACATGAAAATATGCATAAAATTTGTATGAATAATTTAGACGTATATACCAAGTAGTATAAATTTAGATTGAATGGACATTGCCTCTGTATATTATATTGATTTCAAATTTTGATAACTACCTAAAGAAGTTTATCGGTAAGCGTTGGTAGGTATAAGTTCACTGCTCTAGTTCTTAGCGCATAATCTTGGTTTATAGTTCATGCTGAGTTCATATGTTTTAATTCATAGGTTCAAGTTTGCAGATTCATAAGCTGACAGGGTCAGTATTGCATTTTACATTCGAAGAATTATGCAAATTGAACACAAAACTGGAACTAATTTCATAATCAACTGTTTCATCTTTGGGAATACAACAGCAAAATTATCAGCATTTAATATTGCCATATTTTCTTCATTCTGTAATAGTTCTTATGAAATGAACCTACGTTCAATAGATACTCTCTTGTTATCTGGAGTCTTCCCGGATGTTCGCCTAGATGAACACTTAGGGATGAACTCTTTTTGATTAGCATTTTCAGATCAGACATATTTGTGTTACCCTGAGACTTTTATGGAATACTAAGAAGTGGTAAATGCATGGCTTCAGAATTTTGTTTATTTGTTGTTACTGATTCTTCATGTCAAATACATTCGTCATTTGAACTAACAGTTTTGATTTCAAGTTTATTAGTTTCACTGAGCTTAATGACGCCTGCTTTATTATATGTAGCATCTACATATTTTGTTTCTTCAGGTAATGAAATTGCAGTAACAATATTGCTACTTGGACGTGCTGTCTCTGTTTCAAAACCAGTTTTATTAAATTCAGTATTGCATTTTACTGAATTCAGACAACGCAGAAAGAAAGTGACATAAGAAATACGATGAAAAACGTTGCCAAACCCACATTTCTAAAAGAATGAAACTATTTAAAATGATGCGATTTCATTAAAAATCCATCAACAACAATAAGAATGAAACATTGTTGCCAAAACCCTATTTTAAAATATGTGACATGTGAGAACTAATTGGAAGTAATTTCATTATCAACTGTTTCGTCCATAGGAATAACGACAGCAAAATTATCAGCAACTATTGTTGCCATATAATCTTCATTCTGTAACAGGTCTTCTGAAATGGTCTTCTCAAATGCAGTAGATACTCCGTTTTTAGAACTCTTCTTGTATATCCGTCTAGACGAACATCTAGGAATGAATTCATTTAATGCTTTCAGTTGAACAGCATTTGTGACATTCTGGGACTTTTCTGAAGTTGCAGGAAGTTGGTTAATGCATAGATAGCATCAGTACTTTGTTTATCTGTGGTTACTGATTGTTTTCAATCTGCTCTTACAGTGCTCTAGTGGTAGACAATATCGCTGTATAATTAGATTATATCGCTATATGCAGTTCTGGCTTTGATTTGCATATAGCCATATTAATAACTATACATTATTATTCTTGTATAATTATACATTATTATTTTTGTGGGTTGAGGATCAGTTTGTATTTCTTTTAATAATCAGCTAAGATAACCAAGAAGAAACTAACTATTTATTATAGCAATTCATGACACATGGCGCAAAAATAGCTCAAGAGGGAAGCATGCTTAAGCAGTCCTTTCTTAGAGCACAAAAATGTATCGCCAGTTCAGAAAATCCGCCTTCTAGACGGTTAAGTGGTTAGTGACTCTGACTGGCGTAGTGGAGGACCCGGGTTCGAATCTCGGAGAAGATATGGAGGTAATTTACCCGTCTTTTCACTAGAGGCGACGGTGGCCCAACTATTATGTGCTTCTGTAATAAAGGGACCACGTTTCTGGCTTCAGCAGTGAGCAACCCCTATATACGGCTAGAGTCTGCCATTGGCCGGAAAAAAAATTCTCAATCCATTCTCATTATTTAATTCCTAACTGGGCAGCTCTAAGTCGTGATTCAGTTAATTCTCTTTGAATCGCTAAATCTCACAGCTATTAATAATTAACTCGTTCTGGCTGTTAGTATTGTATAGCCCAGGTTATAGCATAAGTTTCTTTAAGACATGTGATACATCGGTTTTACGGCTTCGAAAATATGCTTTTCCAATTCTTCCAAAATGTTGCGAGTTGGCGGGAAATCAACAAATGTCTTGAAAGTCCATCAAGAATGTATTTGAAAATATTTTGGTTTCTAATTGAATTATTCTTAAAATTTAAACGTTATTGCCCTTGGGATTGGAAGATACACAACTTTACATAAACAATAAACACTTATGTGTAAAACGTGAGGCCATAAATTTAATTACATGCAAAATTAACCTTAAAACTCTTATCTTGAAAACCAAATAAACGAATAGCTACGTTACACAATATTGTGATATGACAGCCATACATAAAAATAATAATGCAATCAAATGGCTTTAAGTATTTACAGAAAATTACAACAATATCATTACAGTCAAACTGGAATCTCTGAACTTTCTGCATTTGTAAAATTATTTCTTTGAAGAGCAAAGCATTTGATATCCAACAGTAGCAACTCTTACTAGTACCAATAAAAGTGTTCTCAGAGCAAATGTTTGAGGGAAAATGTTTTGAAGTATCTCGAAGGAAACGTCTTCAAGGTATTTATCGATCTATTTAATTTTACACAGATTTCGAGTCCTGTAAAAATTGAAAGTTTTAGTACTTAAGAGAAATATTTGTTGTGAGGTTCTTCAGCAAGTGTTTCAGTGAAACAATAATAATTAAGCCTTTTCTTTATTAAAGTGCACAAATGTCTAATGATGTTATGGGGAAGAAGGAGTATAGTAAAATTTTGTTCTAACCATTTAACTTTGCTATTTCGAACAGTTCATTTTAAATATAAGATTTTATCTAATCCAAAGATACAGTAATATAAGCTATAAGTTTACTAAATTTTAAAACATTAAGCGGCTGATAATTATTACAACATTTTTTTGTGTATAGACATTTTCCATATGATTATAGATCCCTTGTAAAAAAGTGAATCAATTAAAATCTAATCTCGAAGTGTAAAATCTAGCATCTCGAAGTGTTTACTGTCAAAGTTTCAAAAAAGTAACAAAATATTCAAAAATTAAAGATATAAATATCATAAGATTAGAAAGAAATTGTAATCTGATCTTGATATGCTGATTTTAGTTTAGCACCAGGAAAAAAATTAAGCTAAGTAGTTAAGATAAGGTTCTAGCTTACGGATGAGTCTACCAGAAATAAAGATATAAAATCATTTCATTAAATGTTTCTAAAGTGTAAAATACTGCTAACGTTTCGTTTTGAATGTATATCGTTTTATGTTAATGTCTCCTTTGTACTGGCTATCTAATCTTCATTTGAAATTTGCCCATTTTTGTAGTATATGAAGTCGTTTGAATTTTTTCAGCTTCAGCTGCCCAGTTTCGAATTAAATAATTTCAGTTCGTATTAGGCGCGTATAGCTGTAAAATGAAAAGAAAAAGTAGTTCGATATTAAACATCAACACATTTTAAAGATGAAATTACCGCTGATTGCATTTTATTGAAAGTATCCAGTATCGTCAAAACGTTCCGACAACAATAAACACGTTCGAAACTGTAGTGCTTCCGGTGTAAGGTCAAATAGGAGGCAGTTACCAAGTGGATTAGAAGATGTCACCAAATACCACCAACGAAAGAAACAGTGACCAAATACCAAAGTGGGGCACAGAACAGTCTTATTTGGTATTTCCACGCTCCGATAGAAATAGAAAGGAAATTAGGATAGGGTTACGTAAGTCGTACCTTTTAAATAGTAAGTGTAATATTACGCCAACTGCGCCTTTTACAGCAAACTGAGTTACCCCCTATTCAACCATATGTTTTCACATTGTGTTCCTCTCCCTTTATTTAAATATTTGTAAGGAAAACCGCGAAGGAAATATCATTCATTACCTAAAATGCATAGAATGGGTGGAGACATATAGGAGCTGGATTTGACTAAAAACGAAAAAAATGTATCTTCGTGATCATTGTTGTAATTAACTGTATAAAACGTTAATTGAGAAAAAGAAAGTTTTATTATAATTGTCTATTTTTAAACTTTATACGACTTAAGCTAGAAGTGGTACGACTAAGAATACTGGTTGTCTAAATCGTATTAAGTTCGTGTTCATAAATTTTATTAATTTTTATTCAAGAAAGTAAACTGTATGAATTTTATTGTAACAAATACCAACAACAATTAAGGATAACACAATTACGATAACACAAGTATCGTAGTAACTAATCGATATCGTAACACGTTTAATTACTATAACAAAAGTTAATATCACCGCACATAATTTTTCATAGATCTCACAATGTATATATATTTTTTCTTAGAGGGTACCATTAATGCAACCTTGCTCTGTGTCATTAGCTAGATTATTGAAAAAAAGAATTTGTCGCTTCTGAGAAATCTTAATTGAACTGTGAATTCAAGCAATGATTCCTTTCTGTATTATTAGAAAATTAACGCTTTCACAAATGTTGGACTAATTCCAACGAAATTTCAGTCCGCGATATTTTCTTCTTTATCTAGGCCATTGTTTACATTGAATTGCTTTTTATTTTAAAGTACATAAAATTATTTTCCTGAAGGACTCATACACGGCTCCTTTCATTAACCTTCTCAGTAATTTTCTGTATTCGTAATATTTGCAAAGATTTTATGATTATTTCTCTCAGCAGAAAAGCTGGTTTAGAATTCATTAGCATAATGAGTTTAATGATCAAATTTATATCAAGTTATGCACGTAAGATTAAAACAAAAAAAGAGAATATTTATGTTTTTCCTGCGATCTGTTTATCGAAAGCCTAAATTTCTGTTTTCAGTTCTCTTTTTTAAGGAAACATAATTTTCCCGAAGAGAAACCGGATTGTTTGGGGAACTCAATTTGAAAGCTTGCTTGCCTGCTTTTCGCGAACGCATTCGAGATTCCAAACAGCAGAAGCGAATTTGCATATCGAAATTTTCTGCAAACACAGCTTTCGCTCCAAATGTTTGCTACCTAATTTTCTCAAGATGTGAGAACGTGTTGAGGGGAAGGAACGAACAAAGAGTTCTCTAGAGAAAACCCTTTGATACTGAAGAGGCATTGAATCTTTAAGCACTATTTTGTCAAAAAAGCTGTTATCAAAGTCGTGATGTGGTTACGGTTTCGGCATATATAAGATACGTGTGTTTTATGTTTAGGTTTAAGAAATTAAAATTTTTATTAAGAATAATAATTGACAACTGCACATTAGTTAGAATTAAAAGAAGTGGAAAATTCGATGAAGATCTACAATGTCAGCGTCAGAATACGTTTTGAGGCTCCTGATCTTAAAATAGAGAGCATGTTCACTGTTTTATAAAAATGATTAATGATTTGTAGAAAACGAAGCCTTACTGGTGCTCTGTATCGGCCTTGGCGAGAGAAAGCGGCATTTTGGCATTTGCGCTTTCGGGCAACATTTCCCTAAGAGCTTCAGCATATGTCCCTTACATTTATTACATTACATAAGGTTCAAGGAAAATTTAGTTTAGTGCGAAAAATTCACATTTGCTACTTAATTAAGTGCAGGAAATAATTGATTTGTTTTTTGCATCCCTTGCTAATTGAATGGCTTCAGCGGATAGAAAGTAGTCTGTATAACCCACATGAAAAGTTTAAAAAAGTATGATTTGTTGCCAAAGACTGGAAACATCCACAAAAATGGATTTCGGTTTGGTTTCATTTGATAGATTATAGCAAAACACAGTAGGGTCTAAGGGAAAGGATGCCTTCATGGAGGAATTTTCTAAGGAAAACTAGCTCATTCGTATACATGTAGCACATAAGGAAAACCACAAAAACGCCCATGCAGCCAGCCCGTTCGCCTAAAATCGAACCCAGATCGGAACTGCCGCTGTTCATTCAATATCCATAGTTACATAAGCCATATATACATACATATATATATGTATGTTACTGTGAAAACATAATATATATAATGTATATACATATATATATATACTATGTTACTGTGAAAGACCGAAATTGGAGAATGTCGACTTTCACCGGAGAATTTCAACATTCACCAAATACGTCGATGAAAGATCGAATATAACATTGCATTCTTGTACATTGAGACCCTCACCGGTGTATGTCGACAATCACAGATATGCTCTGGTGTAGGTCGAAAAGAGAGGCAACTGGCTGTTTCCCATAAATGCAGTTGTAAAAGCAAGGGCCTCTTGTGCAATTCTCATAATAGTTTAAGTTGTTGCAATTAATCAGATTTGAATCACATAATTTAGTAAGTTTTTTATTACTATTATTTTATTTTCTCATTTACTACGTACTGTATAATTAAGTAAGTTTTTTAACTTCTATTATTTTCCTTTCTCATTTTGAATGTAATGTGTGTTTTAAGTACTTGTGTGTTTTTTCGCGACTGAATTACGAAGAAAATATTATATTCTCATACATTCAACATTCACCATTAGTACATGGTGAATGTCGACATTCACTGGTGTAAGTCAGAAATAAGAGTATTTTCAAAATATTTCGGACACACACTAAGCGACTATGTGAATGTTGACATTCACCGGTGAAAGTCGACATTCTCCAGATTTCGGTGTTTCACCGTAACATATACACACAGAAGGAATTTACTATAAATTTTTATCTATTATAGTATTTAAAGCCGTTTCTCTGTGATTAATTTAAAATAGCATAATTTATCAACATTTATTTAATACATCAATTAATTATTTTATTTAAAACAGTTAGTTATGTTACAGCGTATTTAAAAAAGAAATGTATAAAAATACCAGTGACCACAATTCAGGAACTGTTGCTAAAAATGCTTCAAACATAAACTACAGTTTCTTTTTCCGTCAATGCAAAGTTGAAAATAATAAGCATGACGAGTAATTTGTGATGCAAAACCATCATATTGACACAATGCAAAAACCCTTTTAGATAGCTAACCGTTTGTTTCTCGCACATTCGCAGATCGGTAACTTATTGGTTCTTGTATATTCGCAAGTAGGTAACCATTTGTTTCTTACCAGTGTAGGCATGCGCCAAATCCACATTCTTAACGCTACGGAAGACAAATATGACGAGGCATCTTGCTATCGTGATTTGCATTTACTTCTTAAATACTCCTCTGACATTTTTGCTCGAATATGTACTTCCTTATTACCCCGATAGCCTATTTTTAAAAATTAAGTTGGCTGCAGGATTACCTCCAGATTCCTGTTAACTTCTCACATACACTCTGCGGCTGCCACGATTGCGCGACTGCTTTTAATATGGCATTGGAAGCATTTTCTCATCCCTAGGAATTTCATTACAAGACCTCCTCAAATTAAGTTTCATGATGATGGTGAATCGTACTTAGTGAAAGTTATTACGCTACCCATCGGAACTCCCTATTCTTTGAACATTCTATTTATAATTCAGCTGTTGTTGGTTTAACATAACCAAATTTTATTGTGCACATTAAAATACTTCTGATATGCTTTTTCCAGCTTCTTTGTTTTATATGCCAATAGTCTGAACAAATCGTCGATTCCTCTTTAGATGGCCAATGAATTATACTACATTTTAACTGCCTCTATTCAGAACCTCTGTGAGAAGGAATTCGCCCATTTCTTGGCATAACCAGCCGAAAATCCAGTGTTTTGGCAAG
>KK112096.1:232064-291291 GCA_000611955.2 Stegodyphus mimosarum
TATGGATTACACATTCACATACAAACAAACGGACAACCTTCTTTACATATATATATGAAATAAAATGTTTTTGCAGTATTGGTAGCAAGGAACGTAGAATGTCAAACTCGTAATGAACAGCAAACTTGAGAGTCGAGGTACATTAGATACTCATATTTATTTCATACATGTGCAGCCACAATTGACTTGACACTTTAATCGTACCTATTCAAGAACATTTGCATTTCTAACATTGTTTCATTAGAAAGAACAGTATCAAGCAGCATCTTTACGGGAACAGAGGTAAAAGCAAAGTACGCAGTTATCCATTATGTTTCGGTTTCAATTCCAAATTAGTTACGTCATCAGCTTTATGAAATCATATGTATGGGCGGATCTGGAAATAACGCACTGGAGAGAAACTTTACGCATTGCAGATGCTAGGAGGGGGGGACATACAAAAATCTAAAGAAGAAACTTAAAAGGCTGTTGCTAATTAAGTTAGCAATTTTTTACAGATTTATTTTCTTATTTTATAATTTGAATGACGCAGTCGAGAGAAGCTTTGATGCGTTGCAGATGCTAGTAGGGGGCATACAGAAATCTAAAAAAAGAAATTTAAAGAGCTATTGCTTAATTAAGTTAGTTATTTACCAGAGGTTTTTTTTCTTGGTTTACATCATTTTACACACGCACGCACACACATATATATATATTTACACATATACATATGTATATTTAAGGGAACAGAGAGATATTATAGGCTCTTACATATTGCATTTAAATATGCCTGCTCACAAAACGATTTCAGCCTACCTTACATTATATTTTACTTAAATGGTAATTATGCAGATTTTTAGAGTATATTTCCATAGCAAAGTAATGCTATTGCACAGAAAGAAAACTCACATTAAGTAAACTTTTGAAGCTGAAGGAAAAGCTAACTACATTTTGATACTCTATAATTAAGCCTAGATTTGAGCTTGTATTTAAGTGTCTCCTAATCCTATTTAGCTATGAAATAACATTTATAAAAATCAAATTCTATGAAAGTACCATCAATAAAAATTTCATTCCTTATCATTTGAGATGCAAGTTCCCTTCTCGAGATATATTAATCCTATGTTTATTTGTTTATTTAGTATTTGAAGTAGAAGGTACCTTATTAAGCGTACATCATCTTCCCGATAACATACTGATTTTCTCTAATATGAAATTCTTAAAATTTAAAAGAAAACAACTTTTCAGCTGTTAGGATTTCAGAATCTTTCGTGTCTTACTATCGGATGGCTTAACGCACGTAAATAAAGCATTTAATCGCTGCCAACACAACAAAACTAATTTTGTTTCTTAATGACACAATGCTCAGTTTATACAAACTTATAAAATTTTCTCTAAAAACTCCTCTACATGTAATCTATTCCTTTCAAAGTTCAGACAAACTTCATTAATTTAAAGGTGAATGTCACGATCACCTGCTTAACCAATGCAAGTGGGACGGTGCTTATAATTTTTCTGCTTCGCTCCTAATTTTTTCTCCTTTTGTTTCCTTTACTTTCCCATTTCTCTTTGTTTGTCCAATTTTCTCTTTTCTTAAGTAATGATTTCTTTTCTAATTTAAGGTACCACGTTAATTCATTAAAAGACGTAAAGCAAAAAATGAAGGTTTTAACATTATTGTTATTTGAAACAAGATAAGAGAACAGTAGATGTAGTCAAAACGAAATTAATGAAATTTGAATTATTAAAGATTTCGGATGAGTACGTTGGAGATGGTACTTCATGGGACAAGATAGAAGCTTGGTGCTTCAGTTCTCAAATAATGAAATGCTTCATAAGGGGGTTTATAAAATTAATGCATATTTAAGACATTTTCTTTTTTGGTTTGTGCAAATAATATTGAGCTCTTTATTTTAAGTCACATTTTTTGCAGTTTTGTTTATTCATTGGTCAGGAATATATTTGGCTCAAGGATTTCTATTGCCATTCAAATCTGTTATTTTTTTCTGTTATTTCTGAAAGATGTTTGCATGCTTGGTTTTTAGTTGTTCATATTTCCCATATAAAAATCCCAAGAAAATACAGGGTGTTTATAAAGTCCCGGACCCATTTTGATGTTTAATAACTCATAAAATAATGAAGATATAAACAAACTTATGGCATTTATTGATGGAATAACTTATATATTTTCCTTTTCAGGTTTGAATATCTTTACTTTTGTAAATATCGTCTGCGCGTGGTTAATTTCAGATAATTTCATTTTCCAGTCTAAATATCTGTACTTTTCTAAATATCGTCTCTTTATTAATTGCATTTTTCTCTCTTTTGTTTTTGGCATCTATTAATCCCCATAATGTGCGCATGTGTGGATCTGAAAACCCCCATGAATACCGTGAGGCATAAAGGGATTCCCCAAAGGTTAATGTGTGGTGTGGACTAATGCACGACCGTGTCATTGGGCCTTTCTTTTTTACTGAAAAGACGGTCTCATCAGTCGTATACTTAGGACATGTTGGAAAACTTCGTATTTCCACAACTAGATGAGCTTCAGCCACATGTCCTTTTGCAACAAGATGGTGCACCACCTCATTGGGGTACCAACGTTCGTAGTTCTTTGAACGACCATTTTACAGGAAGATGGATTGGGCGAGGAGGTCTAATTCCTTGGCCACTCAGATCACCTGATATAACGCCGCTGGACTTTTTCCTTTGGGGATTTGTAAAGGACGACGCTTACAGGAGGAGAATGTCGAACATGGATGACCTAAAACCAGAATTACAACCGCAATAGCCTCTTGGATGCCGACATGCTTGCCGGTCCCTGGCGTGAAATTGAATATCGACTTGATATTCTCCGTGCGACGAAGGGGGCACACGTAGAAGTTCATTTACAAGGGTCATGAAACGTTTTGAGTCTATCTAACCATTTATGTTATTAATTTTAATCTATCTTTATTATTTTATGAGTTATTAAACATCAAAATGGGTCCGGGACTTTATAAACATCCTGTATTTCAAAGGTTTCATACTGTTAAAATTATTCACGTGGTTTTAAGAAAAAATATTCTTCAGGTATTGATATGAATAATAATAACAAAACATACTTCAGGTGTTGATAAAAACTTATTTCCAGCTGTCAAAACTCTATTTCAAAAGGTTAAACTGATGAATGCTGTTAACTGGTGTAACATTTCCGGTTATTCAATAGAGCATCAAATTTTAAACATCATAAATAAAAGAATGGTAATTATAGACTTTCGAAGTTTTTCCACAATATTTTTAATTGGTTTTAAGAAAATTTCAAAATATTCTGATTATTGATGGCATCGTTTCCCCTCTGCAATGGTATACATTTCTCTAGGTTCGTTTACGTTATTAATTTCTCACTAATAATCAAATTCGCTGAAACAACCTTGTATTTGGCGTACATTCACTAAAAACACTCAATCGATTTCGATGGCAGCTACTCGAAATCGATGAAATTCGCTGAAGCAACAAGGTTGCTTCAGCGAATTTGATTGTCACATTGGCGTGTTTCTCTTCTATTCTCACTAATAGCTTCATCACCCTCTTATTTTATGTAAAGGAAATTGAAAGTTTCTTTACTTTTTTATATTACTTTTTATATACATTTATGGTATTTTATTCATTTATCATTGTATTTTATAATTTATTTATGGATTTTTGTGAATTTTGTTATACATTACTATTTTTAACTAATATGTTTATCACAGTGTATACAAAAAAACTCTAATACTTTAATTGTTCATTTGTGTAGCATTTTATTCATGAGGCCACGTATTATGCTGGCGGTGTACGATTATTTTGCCATTTGCCAATTCTGGCCTTTTCTTTTTGATTGCTACCTCTAATTTCATAAGTTTTTGTCAGTAAATGTTTTTCCTAAATCACATATATGAATTGATTAATTCACATTTTGGAAGCTTGGAAGCAGCGCAAGGTTTTTAATCCCGTCATATTGATACCATGACCTTTCAAAAACAGCAGTATGACCTGATGCAATTTAGCTTTCGGTATGGTTTGTGCTAATTCATCATACCATCATCTTTTTCTACTAATATTATTGTAGAATATCCACTTCCATCGTGATAACTCGATAAAAAGTGTCGACTGCATTACGTTTGAAATACGTAACGCAAATATTGATTCGTTGTGTTAAGTGAATTTCTTTCAGTTCTTGAGAAATCCAAATATGCAGCCAGCCCGTTCGCCAATATTCGAACCCTGGATCGAACTACTAGTGCTCAGATATGTTACCTTTAAGCCACTGTTGGACACTAAATTAGAAATGAGACTACAGAATTTTGGAAGGAAATATAAATCTCTGTTTTATTTGAAGAAGAAAACCCGTTTTTTTCTCAATTGGTTTAACTGAAAAACATTCATCATTATATTTATCCTTGTAATGATGAAAGCTTTTTTATTTGAATATTCCCAAATGTATTCTACGCATATATATATATATGACCACTCTGCATATATGTTTGCCAATATAATTATTCGGAGGTATGCACTCGAGATTCTGTGAAAGTGAACACAGGGAAGCTCATGGTTACGGTTATAGCTACAGAAACTTGAAAATATCGAACGGTAACGTCAGCTTTTTCCGTTCCCAAAATGTTCAGCTTATGCGAAAACCCTAAATAGTGTTGGAACAGTACCGATATGTTCAAAAACGGACGTGTTATGCATACACAAAAACGAGTTCTGAAAGCCGGCCAACGACACACGATCTGGGAGCACGCAGAAAATTCGCATATAGTAGCGGAAAGATACCAATCACTGAACGACGATCGCCAGATATTCAACGTAAGAAACCGATAAAATACCAAGCGGTGCGAAGTCGTCATTCCTTAACTCGCACATGGCGACTAAATTACTATTCCTGGGAACGTTCGTGGTGAATTGGGATAAAACTGTTTTATCAAAATGTGATGAACGTTGCGGAAGCCTCGCGTGTGTATCGCCAAAATCATCTCCAACGACGTGGCCCGTGCACTCCGCAAGATTTAGCCCAGAAATTTGAAAATATGGGCTGCACCTATGATAAACTGTGCTCTGAATTAATAAAGCTGCATTATCAAATTGGACTGAACGCTGCTTCCGGAATTGCGTAGGCGGAATGCATTCAATGACGTCGTTTGGATGCAAGATGGTGCACCTCCACATATAACGAGGTTTGTTAAATGGTTCTGGAACAGCATTTTGGTGATCGCATCATCTCACGCTATTATCCTTTTCCGTGGCCTCCGCCATCCCCGATCTGACGCCCACAAACTTTGTCGGATTTAAAGGATTCTATACGGCGTGAGATTGCAAAAATCCCTCATGTTGCGTTCATCGGTATTGTTCACAGTCTCCCGATGCAATACATACTTGCCTGTGATGGCACCTATGTGGAAAATATTTGATCTAAATAAAAGTATTCTTTTATCTGATATGTGTTGTCATCAGTGATCGGCGTCTTGTCTCTGTCATACGTAAATTTTCTGCGTGCTCCCAGATCGTGTTTCTTTGGCCGGTTTTCAGAACTCTTTTTTGGGTATGCATAACACGTTCATTTTTGGACATCTCGGTACCGTTCCAACGCTATTTAAGGTTTTAGCCTGCACTGAACATTTTGCAACCGGAAAACGTTGGCGTTGCCATTCGATATTTTCAAGTTTCTGTAACTATAACCGTGACCGTGAGCGCCCCTGTGTTCCCTTTCACAGAATCTAGAGCGCATACCTCCGAATAACTATATTTGCAATGCCATCTCAATCGGTTAACTGGAACGGACGCTACAAGTGCAGATGTTGGCAAGTTTCTTTATGACCACCCTCTCTCTCTATATATAAAAAGTATTTTTCCTGCCTTCTTCGCATACCTTCGTGCTATAGTGGTCAGCACGCTTGACGCGTATTCGAGAGGTCCGTGGCTCGATTCCCGGGGAGGGCATTGCTCATTTTCCATCTTTCTTGCTTTCAAAAAATACCTAATGTCTCTACATATAAGCCTCAACCAATTTGTTAGTTAATATAAAAAATGAAATGTGGAATAGAACTGAAGCCTCATAAATAACAACTGTAATTACCATTCAAACTCTTTTAAACTACATGCTCAATCGCATAACAGCCGCTACTGTTGCCAGAGGCAGACGCTGGGTTTGTTGTGTGTTTTGTGCTTAAAATCTATATGATATTTCATTATTCCATTAAAATATATTTATAAAATAAATATGATTATACTAAAAGATTTCTTCGTGGTGTAGGTATTTTAATGGTCACCAGTGTATATTATCTGCTCACAATAGGAGTCACCAGCCTTTACGACAAGGGAAGCACTCTAGTTTGTAGATTTAAAGGGCCCATGACTGGAAATTTGAGGACTAGAAACCTTCATTTAATGTGTTATATAGTGCATATGTATTTCAAATAAATTAGTTAATAAAAACGTATACCCACAAAACTTGAAATTTGTACATTAATCGTGGAGCTTGTACAGACATTAGGTTATTTTGAAGCATCAGACATGAAAAATGAGCAACGCCTTTGCCGGGAATCGAACCACGGACCTTTCTGCTACGCGTCGAGCATGCAGACCACTACACCACGAAGGCATGCGAAGAAGGCTGGAGAAATACCTTATAAGCTTCACATACATTCGTTTAGGCAAAAAAGACATTAATGTGTTATTTCGTTTTACATATCTTTGATTACCTTTGCATAATATGGTACGCGAATTTACAACTATTTTTATCGCTATATATAAATATAAATATATATAGCTAGTATAATATAAATGTCGTTATAACAAATATTCATATAACAATATAAGTAGTTATAACAAATATTCTTTATTTGTAAATAGTAAATATAAATTTAAAATTGCAAAAGTAAAATTTGCCAGCCAATTTACAATATCATTTAAATTCTAAGAGCATAGTTAAATTAAGTGTACGTATTTAAACCCATGATTAGAATAAAAAAAATAAAAATACGTAATTCCTAAAAATTTAATTTTCAAATTTTTCAAATTTAATTTAACTTTACTATTTTCTTTTGAAACAATAAAGTATATATATATGTATATGTGTGTGTGTGATGACTCAAATGTAGTCGTAGCTCAAAGTATCAGACGATAAGTTTAAAGAAAAAAAAAACAGGATCCATTTATTAATTTCCATGAAACCAGCAGTTACAAAAATCAGATCGCCGGAGTAATAAAACAAAATTAATAACTTTTTGTATTGAAATTTACTCCATCGTTACATTAATGAAAAGACACCCCCCCCGATATCAAGATCAAGATCAAGATAGTACTTTCGATTCAAGGTGTCAACTACTAATGAGTTTTAACCTATATATCAAGTAAGGCCGGAGGCCGCTCACTTTTGTTTAGATAAATCAGAGGTGCTTAGCACCTCGCCCTTAGGCGAAAGAATGGTCTACGTGGCAAAGTCATACAGGAAGGCAGTCATGAAATTATAAATTGATATACTTTTGTAGATGTGGAAACATTCGAAAAATTTTTGAGCAGGTGGTGGGTGAGTGTTATTTGCAGTGAGGAACTGAGTGACTGAAATGGACATGAGATACGGAGAGTAAGTCAGAATCAAGTCACGTAACCTGAGGTCGCGTTCTGGTTCGTTGATACATACTGCTGTATTAACTCAAAGTTTTATTAATTTAAGAGTAAATAACTCTTGTAGGCCAATAGTATTGCAATCTACTACATAAAAATTATCTAATAACTATGGAGAGGTGAGTTTTATGCTAAGTAACTCTTGTTTAATTAGATAGAATTAGATTATTCATTTTTGGGCGTGGTGGTCACGTGGACCAATCATGTTGCAGGATAATCTGTTAAGCGATTTCATGACGAAAAATAATAAGGCTATTTCAAATTACTGTTCACGAAGTCCGTAATTTGGCTTTGCCAGGTAATGAAAATACACTTAAAACACAACACAAAAATAGTGAATCATATCACGAATTCTTGAACATAGGAAATGCGATTAAATACTGGGTACTATTTACAATATGTACACTTTCACCACTTTGAGTTGTGATGAATAGAAGTGGTCGCTTAACCAGATTTTCTTCTATTGGATCATAGTTTGCGAGATTTTTAATAGCATTATATGGTGAATTCTGAACTTGGGTAAAGAATTTGTGCGAAATTATTAAGATCTGTTCTTGTATTTCAGGAATCTTCAGGTCTTGATACAGCTGGATATTTCTAATAAACCAGGGTGCTGAGGTTATTGAGCGTAGAATTTTATTCTGTAGATAGCTAAGTTTCTTTCTATGGGTCTTGCAAGCCGTGGCCCAAGTGGGAACTGCGTACAAGAGAATTGGTCAAATAAGCAACAGGTAAAGTTTGCGTTTAGTATTCAGATTTAATTTAGAATTTTTCCCTAGAAGCAGGTAAAGAGCCATAAAAGCTGCATTAGCTTTGTTGGTGATATAACTGATGTGTTCTTTGAAAGTGAGCTGTGCATCAATATACACTCCGAGATATTTGTACGAATTGGCCGAAGGGATAAGAGCATCATGAATTTTTATATTGATATCCAGAGGGTAGTTTTTCTTATATCTTCTGTACATAACTATACAGCATTTGGTCGGATTAAAGTTGCTTTTTCATCTGTTGCATCATTTTTCTATTATTTTATTATTATTATTCTAGTATTATTTTATTTATTATTCTATTATTATTCTATTTATTATTCTATTATTATTCTATTTATTATTCTATTATTATCTATTATTTTTTTCTATTCTATTCAGTTTGTCTATTGCATGTTGCGGGTTTAAGGAATTAGTAAGTATTACCGTATCATCGGCATATTTAAGGATTTTTGCATTTGGCGGCTTGGGCATGTCACTTGCATATAGATTAAAGTTTGCTGGAGAGATGACGAAACCTTTAGGTAGTCCTCTATGAATATTTTTATGTGTGGACAAAGCACCCCCCGATATTCCTTTGCGAGTCCTTTTATAAACCTTTGGAAAGGCGGAGCTTTCAAAAAATGACGTCAGCCTCGTCAACCAACCTCGCTTTAAATATTTCCAGAACATTCAATAAGTATACGTGTAGAAAAGGCGGGAAAATCAACTTGACAACGGGTCTGTGGATTTAATTCCACGTACTTTCAAATGAGAGATCAATGCAATTAAAATGAAAAGAACATGCATTTAGATTGTGACTGGGGAAAAAACAAAAAGAAAAGACGAAATTTAAGTTAGGGTTTTAAGTGTATTTTTGACTATAGAATTTTATTATTACATATACATATATATATATAATAGCTACTTTCAGAATGTTTCACCTTTCTAACTGATCTTAAAATTGTATTTTTTTTGTATTTGTGATATCCTAGGCTACATTCCTCGCATAACTGTTTTGAAAATTAATTACATTTTTATCAAATGTACTTTTGTGTGTCGGTAATATAAAAATATTTAAAATATTTAGGTTCCTTCATAACTTTGCGCTGTATAAAACTATTTTATTTGTTATATAAATAACATAATTGTTTCTTGCAAATTCTGTATGTTAAATATTTAATCTGCAAAAAATGTAAATAACTTAATTATGTTCATTTTAAAAACCGAAGCAAATTTCATATTTAGTCCATCAGAAACTGCATCACTGAAGGTAATAAATTCAAAATTTCTGAGGTATTACACTTCCATTAACAGGCTCTCCAATAGCTATGGCAGCTAAATACTAGTAGTTCATCCCAGGATCGGTTTCCAATGAAACTCCTGACAGCATGGAAATTTTACAGCTTTCTTTATGTGTAATGTAAGTACAAGGCAGACGTTTTCAGAAAAGATTTGATTCTGTAACTGAAATATGATTCAATTTAACCCAGCTAATCTTATAAATGCCATTTGTAGGTTTGACACTCTTTGCATGCTTTACCGTAATTAAACAATATCACTTCCGTATGAACATAAATGCTATCTAAAATGCCTTGCATTTCTCTTCCAAGGATAGTTTAAATAATCGGGGTTACACTGACGCGGTTTTAGAAATTCATAATTTTTCCCACTATTTGTGTATGAAGATGTTTTCTTCTTAAGCTTTGTTACTATTCGAAGATATATTACATTTATACCATTGTGTAATGATAAATCTTGAAATGATGTTAACAGAAAGTACGAGAAAATCGACTCTATTTTTGCACTCCGTATCCAAATTTTCTTCCATTCAAATCTGGTATGGCATCTAACATAACAGAGGTCAGTCTTTTATAAAAGAAATTGTCATTTTCTCTATGTTTTTCTAAAGATTTCGTAAACACTCCTTTGCGCTTTATTTCAGTGATAGCACTTTTAAGAATTATCTCATTGTCGAAAAGTTGTCGAAAACCCTTTTTACAATTCTAGTTAATTGAGGAACGTGTCATACGTCGTTGGGCTCATATAATTGCAGGGAAAAAAATTACATTTTTATGTATGTCTCTTTCTTTAACTATGTTTCAGTCTCACTTGCGGTAATTCTGCGCGTGCTTGCTGCAACTCAAGCCGAATTGGTTGTTTTTATTTCACTTACATTTTTGTAGTCATTAAAAAACTTGTACTCTGAACTTGAAAATATGACATCTTCACTAATTGGTTAGCTGTGACATATTCTTTTCTCTAACAAATAAGAAAGTTGAGCATTTTTTATTGCGCAGTTGTACTTTTCAGTCCAATGCTTTGAGATTTAATGATATTCAGTTGCAGCTAGCAAAGATTTTTTTCCTAATTTCAAATTTTATAAGAAATGTTAATTAGAGATCTCATGAATAGTGTTGAAATATCTCTTCACGTCACAATTTTAAGAGCAGGAACTTTTGCAGTGCTCAGTAAACAGACATTTTGCCTTTTAAATTGAATAAAAACGAAACTGTTTCGAAATGGATAAAATCAGAATTTTTCATGAGTTACTCTTTTCTTTTCATTTTAATCATAGCAGAACAAGAAAAAAAATAAAATTACCATAGGCAAACTCTTCAAGTATATTAGAAATTAACTGATAATGCAAGAAATAGAAATTGAACTGCTGAAACAGAAGAGGAAGAAATATATATAATTAACATAATCAATCAAATATTAAAATGAGAAATAATAATTATTCAACTATTTCACGGGTACTGAAAGAGCAGAAATTTGACGAAAATGATTATCAAGATGGAAACAAACTGCCGACATGTAGCTTATAAGGATTCGTTCAGTTTTATTAACCAGTTATTTTATGTTAATGTGCTTTCTGTCTTTCTTGTTTCAAATTTTCCTTCCGGAATGTAAATTTCGCGTGTATTTAAAGGAGGTAAAAACCAGATAGTATATAAAGGAAACACTTAGACAGCAGAATCAGGACGTGTTCCGACTGCTAAAGGCCACGTTTACTAACTGATACACTTGAGAGCATTACTCTGGAGCGTTGCGATATTCTCGCTTGTTACGCCGACTTTAGGTTACAGTCAACTTAAGCGTTCTCTGTCTGCATTTTGAGAGGAACGGATTGGGATATTTTTGTTGTAAAAAAACTTTACAGTGCTATATATATTTGATATTATTATCTTATTATCATAAAGTCAATCATACAGCCAAGAACTATGAAACGAAATATGTTCAAACGTAAATCCTGCTATGAATCTTGCTATCTCATGGTTATCTGCGAAGTTTGCATTTTCATTTGCTTTAATTTTGTATTTGCTTACAGATGTTTTAGCCATTTCATATGCAGTTTCTAGAGTCAGACACAAACTTTCACCCATAACGATCACAAATTTCTATCAAAGCACATTAGATGTCAACCGTTAAGTAGAAACTTGCAAAAACTAAGTGTGTTTAATTTCCCCTATAGTGTTCAGTTGCTAATATCTTAAATATAAATTCATAACCTGAAAAATTCAGTTTGTGATTTTAAGAATTCCACAGAGTAATCATAAAACAATGCTTACAGTTAACAAAATAATTTCCATGCCAATTTCCAAGTAACATATTATAAATTTTATGTGTTTCCTTAGATTTAATTAAGATATTGCGAAACATGTAAACATTTACAATCTGAGTGTAGAAATATTACTAAAATTAATTTATTCGTAAAACAATATTATACTTTATGTTAAAGTCTGAATTTTTAAACATTTTGTGTTTTTCGTTATATCTAATTACGCTATTGAGAAGCATCTAAACATTTCCCATCTGGGTGTAAAAAGTTTTGTAAAAATAAACTGTAATTAAAACATTGTTATATTTTATATTAAAATATGAATTTACCGTAGCTTTCGTTGAAAATATTATTTTGTCATATAAGTATATCTGATTTATTGACTTAAATATAAATGGAATGCATGAATTGAATTTAATATTATGCAGCTTCAATTTTCACAAAAGTGATAGTAGTTCGATGCAAATTGGAAATATTCTTAAACGAAACCAAGCTTCTACCAAAGAGGATTCACACCTCTTTGGTAGAAGTTTGGATTCACTAGTTTGATTGCATGAAGTCTAATCTCGATATTACAGAACTTGAATGCATTTTTCCACAAACTTTCTAAAACATTACATCCATTCTGATACTAATCACATCAATCCAAAGCGTGCTGCAAATATCGTCTTTGAAATCTGTCAAAGAAAGCACCCAGAAATGCTATCGTTTCCTTACGTTTCAGAAACATTCACGACAATGTCTTCCCACTGCAAGCGCGGTTTGAATATTCAATTTAGACACATTCCTCTTATTTCAATGTTCGACAGCGAATAGGATTAGTTAAGAATGTCGGTTGTAACGGTTTTGATCCAATACAGGCATCGCGATTGTTTATAGCAGAGAAATCTAACTGTCGCATGTATCTAACTAAATTCAAAAGAAGGTAATCTAATATATATTTCTCTATTACTAATATTTAACTGCTTCAAATTAACATTTTGCTAATTAGAAATACAGCAACTTCAGTTGAATATAACACATGTATTATCATAAACAAAATATCTTATTAAACATTGGAATTTTATGTTAATTAACCAGTTATTTATAATTTCACAATTTACTATGACATCTCCTTTCCTTATTCCTCACCAGAATGCACGTGAGTAGACACTATATAAAGCTTTTGTGTTTTAGAACGTATTTTTGGCATTGCGTGCACACTACGTGTTGGTTTCCTGCCAGCTCTGAGACTTGTAACTACTCGGCCTTGCTTTCTATCACTGCCGACATTAAAAATTCTGACTCTCCATTAGAGTAGTAAGCCAGGGTCTAGTATAGCTATTAGTTATGTAGTCTTTAACTAGTGTTCCACATTTTACTTATTTTGACTATTCTGTTTATCTGCATCATCCCGAGTTGTGTTTATTTGTAGCACAAGAAAGTGCCTTTGTGTTCTAAATTCTGTTTAAATAAAAAGGTTAAATTTCTCACAACTTTAACGTTGCTTCAGGCATACAGAATACCTCTGCTAACATCAACCTGCTTATTATTCAACATCATTATAATTGCTTATTTTTCAAATCCTTCGTCAGCAGAACAGCAGTTCTTCATTGGTTTTACACCACCTCGGCTTGCCACTGCCTCGGGAGTAAGTTTACGATCAGAAACTTTTGCAAGCACAATGCGCGAGACCAAGCCTAGATTTCTCTTCGCTACTTCTACCATCTAAAATTTTAGCTATAGGAAAAGCTACTGAATCTACTAGAATGTTATATTTAGAATAAACTCTTGCCCAGATACCCGGAACATATAGTACGTAAGTCTATAAGGCATTTCTGCCGCCTTCTTAGCATGCCTTCGTGGTGTAATGGTTAAGCATACTCGGTGCGTGTTCGAGAATTCGAGGTTCGAGTCCCAGCGAGGGCATTACTCATTTTTCATGTCTCCTACTTCCAAATAAACTAACGTCTCTACAGTGGCGCCCGAACGAAAAAAGGTGGTGGATGATGACTCTCCACTACCGGGATTTGGCCATTGGGTCTTGTAATCTCCAGTCACCCATTAAAAAGGGAAGCATATAAGGTATTTCTCCCGCCTTCTTAACATGCCTTCGTGGTGCAATGGTCAACACACTCGACGCGTATTCCAGAGGTCCGAGGTTCGAATCCCGGCGAGGGCACTGCCCATTTTTCACGTCTCTCAACGTCAAAAATCTTAATGACCCTACAAGTGGCGCCCGAACTAAAAAAGGCGGTGGATGATGACGCTCCGCCACCAGGATTTGTCGAGTGGGTCCCCTAATTCTCAGTCGCCCTTTAAAAGGAGGTTTATATAAGGTATTTCTTCAGCCTTCTTAGCATGCCTTCGTGGTGTAATGGTCAATACACTCGGCGCCTATTTGAGAGGTTCAAGGTTCGAGCGAGAGTATTGCTCATTTTTCATGTCTCTTACTTTTAAATAACCTAATGTCTCTACAAGTCTTTAGACATAGCTATAACTCTCTTTATGTCTTTTAGGGTTATTGGACTAATGAACTTTTCCAGATCACGTTATACCCTGCAAACATGATTTATTTAATTCAGTCCTTTGGCGGAAAAAAGGTTGACCGGTAATTCGTTTATTTCTCTAAATTTAATGAAAGCCTGAATTTATTAAAATGCTGAAACATAACTAGTTACAGTTGTTTAACAATTACAAATCATGAGAGAATTATCAGTGTGGTTTAGGAACTAGAGCCCGATACGAAAGTATAAACTATGCTAATTTATTACCAAACTACTATGATAGCATTAGAAAGATTACTAGGTACGGCATTGATATAGTTGCTGGGCTACCCCACAGGAATGATACAGTCTAATCATGGTTCACATAAGAGATTTATTCAGTCGTAGCAAATTTCCATCTCTGGAACAAAGTTCAGGTATTCACAAACGTTGGCTGGACACTATCACATATTTGTGAAGACTATCATTCCTCCCAAACTCCTGGTAGGTTCTTCAGTGGGATCCTCGTCTTTGTGGCATACAAAGCATGTCTTCTTTTCCTTAGAAGCGCTTCTGCTCCTGTGCACAGTTACGACTCATTTGAAATTACGCCGGCAGCAAACTGGTGTCAGTTTTTGTTGGCTATATGTCTTACGTAAAGTATACAGTATTTAATTCTACCGAATTTTCCTTCCTGTCACTCTTAACTTCTTATCAACAACGTAAAGTATCACTATTATCTTCGAGCTATTATTATTGCAATCATTTTTATTATTGTTCGTATTGTTGTATTGTTTTATTATTGTTATTTTTATTATTATCTCAAGGAAAGGAACTATCACAAATAGCTCGTTTTGTCCTCACCAACGAAAGCCTTGTCCTGTCTGGATTACACAATGTACAAACTTACTTAATAATAATTATACAATTTACATCAGACATATTTTCCTTAATATGCTACTGAAAATTTATCGGCTACCTTTCTTTCTCTTTAAAGAAACTGGAAGTACAAGGCGAAGTAATAAAAAGAATATTAAGAGAAATTTCTTTACTTTTACCTGAACTATAATGTGCTTGTATTCCATTAAATACGATTACTTTGCTTTTAAATGAAATTACCCATTTAATCTCAGTAATGGCTCATAATATTCAATATCCTAAAGAATAATTACATTTTTATGCTTTTTAAACTTTCTGTTTAATATATACTGAAGTAAATAAGTAAAATATAAAGCTTTCATGCACTCTAATATAATTAAATAATCAGGAAATAGGTAATGGCGGAATCGGAAAATCAATTCTGTGCTCAAAATATTTGGTACGTGTCCATTTATAATAAAATATCGCAGTCTTAAAACCTTCTCGAAAACGATTTTCCACATTGCACTTAAGGAATGAAAAATCTTTAAGGAATATCACCAGAAAATAACTCAGAAGATTACTTTACAGATTGGAGTCTCTAGAGAATAATTTCCAAAAAGTAGGTTCTTATAAGCTATCTTAGAATTATGGCCAAATTTACTGCATCTTAAATCTTTCATCTGTTCTTTATTTTTCAGTAATAATGTTCTTTTTGGAATTATAGGATGCTTCTAATATGAGAATATAGACACATCTATAAAAAATAAAAAGACTTTGTTTTCAGTTCAGACTTATTTTTAAAACATATGCAATTATAATTTTATGATTTTGATATTTATACCATCTAAAAAATTTAAATTCGTTCATTTTGAATATTCATATTTTTTCTAATAAATTTTGAAATTTCATAAAAACATTTATTGAATGATAAGTATAACACACTGCAACGAAATTGAAATAATTCGTTTTTGAAAGATTACTGTGGTTTACCGCATAAATACAAAAATTATTCGCATAATATAAGAGAACATTTTCTTATTTATATAAATTATTTATACTTTTCCCTAAGTTTCATAGCCCTCCACAACGACTGAATAGTAAACCCGCTGAATACAAGTAGTTCAACTCGTGTTCACATCACGGAGGGGCTGGATGTGTAGGAGTTTTGAAGTTTTGCTCATAAAAATGTGAATATGAACCAATTTCGCCTAAATATCTTTCTACAATGGCATACCTCCCATTAAGCAAGTAAGCTTCGAGTGTTTAAACATAATCTAAATAACATTTATCCTCTATTTTCTGGCTAAATTATTCAATTGGTATTTTTTAATTCCTCAGTACCAGTCTGAATAACGATTGAGAGTATTATAATAAAATATTACATTAACTGCGAACTTTTGTTTTCATGTGCTGAAATCCTACCGATTCAAAACTCTTACAAATGCTGAAAAATTCGTAAATAGAGCGAAGACTCCATGTTGACCTCGTTTTCGCTGATCTGTTTATTCCATTAGCGATAGTGTTGTATGAGTTGTCTTCGCAAATGTGATTTCTCTAATTAGTAAGATTGAAGTTCCAATTTAGTCTCAGTTAACATGCAATCTATTTCGTGTTGCAATATATAACATCGAATCGAGACTAATTGAATACGCTGACATGTATGAAAATTTTACTTCTCGTTTTTCCTCTGATATGGAAACTCGATTGGTTCCTCTGATATTCCGATTGATTCCTCTGATATGGAAACCGTTTTTCCTCTGATATGAAAGAAAACTAATAAATTTCACTTATCATGCATCATTCTGAAAATTAAATATATTATTATATTTTATGAAGACAGCTGTTAAATTTATTTCAGCAATAATTTATAATATTGCTTTTAAGCTTGCATCAATTACATTTACTACGCAATGAAATTTTATTTTTAAAATATAAAGCTAGTTCTATTAACTGAATGTTTCCTTATATTAAACATTTCAATGTTTCCTAATATTAAACAGACAAATTGCCATTTTTCAATATGTTTTCTATCAAAAGACTTAAACCAATTACATTCTTTCTTAAGTATGTTTTCAAACAAAACTTGTAATGTTTATTGCAAGTTCCTAATCAGCTGTTTTTGAATTTTTACTGCTGTCGGCTGTCTGTTCTGTTTTCGTTCCTTTAAAAGCTCAGACGAGAAGAAAATGAAACTTTGCTGATTCTGAAAAGCGATTAAGGATAGGTACAAACGTGGCATGTTTAACTGTAACTAATAATTATGTGATTTAATTTCCACTGAAGTTAAGTACTATTTCTAATTACTTTCTCATCCCCCCACCCTTCCTATATGCCATGTAATAGAAGCTGTTAATTTGTACAAAATATTTAACCTTGTTAATTGGTGGAGGAAGTTCCAAATGAAGTTAACTGAAATTAATTTGTTGAAACACAACTTTATTTAGTTTGCAGACTTCATTTGAAAATGTTCTATTGAATGAGCTCTGAAACCTGTATAATTTTAGTTAATTATCAATTAAATTTCATTCCACCTTAATTTCTAGCTCGCCAGTTTGACATGCAGCTTCATATAAGAAGACGTTAGGTAAACTACTGGTCAAAGCAATATAAATTAATTTAAATAGATACGTATGTATATGTATGTATGTGTGATACGCGAGGAAAACCAAACATTCCTTACTTTCGTGGAAAAACAATTTCGATGCACTATTATTTTTCTTTCCCTTCTCTCTTAAAACGTTTCAACATAACCGCTTTTCTTTTGTGATATTTACATTTTCATATTTATAGTAATTCCCAAAAGTTCAAATTGAATTTTTGGATATGATATACAGATGAAAATGCTTTTCTTTAAATGCCTTCTCTTAATCTCTTTCTGAACCTTCAAAATTTAAAGAGTGCTGCTAAAAAACTACTGGATTTGCTGTTACCCTATTTTTGCTTACAAAATTGTGCAATAGAAATTCTGTCCCTTTGAAAACTAAATCTTCTCCAATTCTTTTGTCGTCTCATCCAGACTTCCCCTACTATGAGCAACGCTGCAAGTCACATTTTTTTTTAGGCCCAGATAGGCTAATAGTCTCGAAACGCGATTTTGCGTTTTTCAGTTTTGCTATTAATTCAATTCCGTTCTTTAGATGTCCTCTCTCAGTCTGTTTCTGAACTCTCAGCGTTTAAAAAGTGCTGCTAAAAAACTACTGGACTAATATTACCGTATTTTATGTTTACAAAATTATACAATGCATATACTGTCCTTTTGAATGCAATCATTTTTCTAATTTTTATGTCATTCCATGCCATCCTACCTCTACTGTAAGCAATGCTGCAAGTCATCTTATACATGAGCTCCTTTACTTTTTTCATTGCATCAAGGGACTGAACTGTAGTTCGCAGCTAATTAGAAGTAGGTTCGAAGGATGTTCTGGGCCTGGAATTTGAGCTTAGCCAATAACAATTTAACGGAAGCATGTTATGGATGCGCATTTATAATACTAAGATCAGACTGTAGAGTTGTGAGGATTTTTGATGCAGGAAACATGAAAAATGAGCAATGTCCTTTTCAATGTTCAATGAGACTCGAACTGCAAATTCTCGAATACGCGCCAAATGTGCTAACGCTATACCACGAAGACGTGTAGAAAGGAGAGAGAAAATAGCTTATATACTCTCCTTTTAAAAGACGACTGGAGATTAAGGACTCCAGTCGCCAAATCCTGGTGGTGGAGAATCATCATCCACCACCTTTTAGTTTGGGTGGCATTGTAGAGTCATTAGGGTTTTTGAACTAGGAAATATGAAAAATGAGCATTGTTCTAGCCTCGATTCGAACCTGGACCTATCGAATACGTGTCGAATGTGATACCACGAAGACATGCAGAAAGGAGGGGGAAAATACCTTATAAGTTCTTTTTCCATAATGTAGATCTTTTTTTCTCACTCATTCATGAGAAAAGGTCAGAACCTCCTTGTTTAAGACTTTGTTAACCCTTCAGACACTTTTTTCATGTGAACACTTCATCATACATCGAAAGAAGATCATCATTTCTGTTTGGTTACTCCCAATGTTTTGAAGAAGTTTCAGAGTAAATATTCTCTTGAATTTTGTTCAGGAATTGAATTCTCGGTGCCGATTTCCAGCACACATTTCTCATATAGAATTTATGGCAAAAAAGTTGCTGAGTAGATTCCAGGTCAATGCTTGTTAGTCTAGTTATTGCCTGCATTCAGAGCCAGAGACTCTTTTACATAATTCTACCAATTGGTTTTGGGGTGCGAACACTTTACTCCTTTTCTGGCTTCGATATCTTCTCTTCCATGTTTAAACTTCTTGAGCCAGAGAAATCTATCACAACTTTAGACTACTTTTAGCACCAATTAACTAACCTTTAGACTACTGTTACCAGCTTTCTATAACAACTCTTAAGCTGTACTAGTTTTCATACGTAATCTCACATGTATGCATTGTCCCAAATTGACAGCGTACCATGATTCAGACGGACAGTATGATTACGTATCACTTCAACAAAGTCTTATGCTGTAATAAGCACTGCGTAACCACGTTGCAAAGAAGAGCAAATACTGGTCAATCACGTTCAATGTTCTCCCTTTCCAAATCAACAGCGAGAACAAATTCACTTCTGTTACATTTCATAATTTAAAAGTTGAACTTAAGCATTATCTTCCCAGAAGGGATGTGAAACTTTCGAAATGAGACAACACATACCACATGCGTTTATTCCTTAAATAATTTGCTACGCTCTTTGAAAGATATTTGATATTTTCAAAATATGCTGTCACTTCTGGTTGTTCGGTTCTTAACGTAAGTGATATCGCATATAAAAAACTTTCCAAACCTTAGTCCTCTCCAAAGTAAAATCCTATCACTCTAAATACTTCAGTTCTTATCACTTGCTTTCGTAAAATTCTTTGTGAATGCCATTTTGCATATATATATACACTGATGTGGAAAACGTGAACAACAAGTGTTCTTTTGGCCATAACTCCACGAGAAATCATCTGATAGACATGAAGTTCAGAAATGAGAGACAGCATTTTATTATTTAAAAGATGACGAAGGCATAGTTGCGCAAAAATAAATACAATGCATACAGTACGGAGTCAAACAAAAAAAGGCTTTATTGAACTCATAGTATCGATAAACATGATTGTCTGTACAAGAGGAAGAACAACAGAACAACAATCAGATGTTCGTTAGTATGACACACGCCCTCCCCTTAATGCAATGGTTGCTTCGTACCATCTCTCCATGCTCAGCACCAAATTGTCAAACAGATCTTGAGGGAAGAATGCCCATTCTCAATCAGCATGTGTATCAGTTGCTGGGTGTTCTCTGGACGTTGTAATAGCGCCGCAAGGCGCCTCCTCAAAGCATCCCACACATGCCCTATGGAATTTTAGTCAGGTTAGTATGCTGGCCAATCCATTCGAGTAATATATTCACTTTCAGTGGCTCCTGAAGTTCCGGTGTGCCCGTGCATTGTCATAAAAATGAAGTGGCACCAATGGCACCTCGGAACAGACACACATGGGGAAGGATCACCTCCTGACAATAGCGATCTCCGGTTACAGAACCTCTGTCGAAAACATGGAGCTCTGTCCACCAGTTCAGCATAATCACTCTCCAGACGAGAACTCAAGGATCACCATAACTGTCCCTTTCCGTGATGTTACTGAGATAAAACCGTGTGCCGACCTCTCTCCAGACCACCTGGCTTTGAGAATCGCGGCACTAAAATGATTGTCATTCGTAAAGAGGACACGACTCCCTTGATGAGACGTCCAATTTTTGTGTTCCTTGCATCACTCTAAAAAGTGGCGCCTATGGCCAACCTTCAAAGGAATGCAGCGTTCAGGACGACGGGCGAATAGGCCCCCTTTGTAAAGACGTCCGAACACAGTAAACCGCAACACTTGTCGCCCCTTTGCTGTGCACAGTTGCTGAGCTATTGCGCTTGCTGACTGGTTTCGGGCTCTTCTGTAGGACGATATGATGATCATCCACTGCAGTTGTTTTCCTGGGCCGGCAACCACCAGCCTTTTTAACAGCTGCACTTATGTTTTGAAAGGTTGTTTTCCAGCGCGCGAAACGACACTTTTAATGATTCCGAACTCTTCAGTTACACTGGTTCCACTACGCCCCTTCTAAAGCTATCCGATCATTCTTCCAGGCCACGAGAGGCCATCCAGGTGATTTCTTCTAGTCCTATTTCACGAGAGAACTCATTTGTACGTGCAGCGAATGTCTTTAATTGCGTCTCCGTTTTTCCTTTTACTATAGTCTTGAGTTGAGCGCGTCGATCGCACGTGTTTTGCGTATGCTCACATCGCCTGTGAAGTTTTGTGCCTGATATTTGCATACGCATGACCTTTCTACTGAAGTGCGTGTTCATTCTCCTGATTGGAGGAACCTCTTTTCTGTAATTTCTTGGCTATCTAGTTAAAATTTACATTGTTGCTTAAGGTTTGCACACCAGTGTATATGTTCATAGATCTTAAGAATTTATTAAGATCAACTCATGGATCTTTAAACTTCAAGATAAATGAAAGTACTCTATATGTTAAGCAGAAGGAAATAAAACATTTCACCGTAGTAGTCCGTGAATAAGATAAAAATCATAATTTCTGTTTTCCGAGTGCTAAAATTATTTCTCACACTATTTCGCCTCTTAACATGGATTTCCTAGAAATAAATTTGAAAATGGCATAGCTTCCCTCTATTTCATCCTTGCTTAAAGCATGGAAAATTTGCTTTAGCTTTTTGTCTTCAGACTAAGCACTTAGATTTCTGCGCTAGCATTACAATTTATACCGCAAGTACTACCAGTAATATCAAAAAACGTTACCATTCTATACGGTATAATGATTGGTACTGCTGCCAGCTACATCATTGGTATCGGGTTTGAATCCTGGAGAAGGCATTGATGTCTGTATATGTATAGTGTATCTGTGGCATGGAGATATAATAACTGCACGGCAAACCAAATGTGGCAGGGAAAGATGGATTTGAGACTCTCAGACCGCCCCATTGGGTACTCTTTATCAAGAATGGGGCAGAGCAGGAAGCGTCGTACTGTGATATATATGGTGTTCAAGACCCATGAGAACGATAGAAGCAGTCTTGCGCTACATGCCCCGATGGATATGTTCTGATTAGGTCAGATAAGTGAGATAAGCACCAACAAGACATAATTAAGATAGGATTGTCTCTCAACAAAACTGCTGTCAGTATGTAGAGAAGTCAGATTATATTTTAGGCCGAATACATGAAAAATAAGCAATGCTCTCTCCGAGACTCGAACCTCGAACCTCTCGAATACGCGTCGAGTGTGCTGACCATTACACCACGATGTCATGCTAAAAAGGCGGAAGAAATGCTTTATAAATAATACATTTTATGTTTTTATTCTCATATAAAAATTATGTAATGCATTTTATGTTCATTTATACGCTGTCCCGACGGAAAAATGATTAATGACAGTGACTGGCTTATTGAAGGGCGTCAGTTCGAATCCCGGAGAATGCATACATTTAAATCGTTTGTTTTTCATAGAAGACAACCGTGGCTCGCCTATTAGAATAAAAGAATAATTGCCTTAAGAATAAAGAGACCCCGCTTCCAGCCTTAGTAGTAGCTAACGTTTATAAATGGCTAGAACCCGCCATTGGGAAAAAATGTTTTTTATACTAATTTTTAAATCGAATTTGTTCATTTTTTTTCACTGTTTAGAGTGAAGGAAAATATTTCCTTTGCAATAATTTTATCATTCTATATCATCCGGAAATAATGCTACTGCGCTTAAGAATAAATGTTAAAGGTTAATGCATTTTATGTTAATTTATACTAATTTCAGATCGCATTTCTTTGTGTATTCACCATTTATACAGGAAAATAGCATTTTTCTCGCAATAATCTAACTATCTATAATAATAGTAATAATCGTAATAATGCTACTGCTCTTTAGAGTAAATGGAAAAAATTAATGCATTGTATGTTTATTTACACCAATTTTTAAATCTAATTTGTTCATTTATTCACCATTTATACCGACGAAAAGTATTTTCATCGTAATAATATTACCATGAATATCATTAGAAAATAAAGATATTGCTCTTAAAGAATAAATGGTCAGAATTTATTCAGTTTCGAGCTAGAGGCAATCTTTTTCTACTTTCGCCGCCTTTTTCCTCTTTAACCATTTTATCCACTTTTGATCAACGGAAAAATATATTATTAATTAGGCTAGAAAATGCAATATATGGTAACAGGAAAATTTCATACTGACGTATTTAATATTTTTTATGAATGTCGCAGTAATAGCATATTCAATACCCATGTGCATAAGTTGTCAGCAATGTTTTTTCTACGCCAGAAGAATGCCAGGATTATATCAAGTACTCAGTTCCAATCATAAGAAGTTCGCACAAGCGTAAAGGTTTTTGCTCGCTGGAAAACACAGCAAAGCTTCAATGTTAAAGGAATCAGAAGTCTAGTGTAAAAGGCGTTTGCTTTCAGAAAGTACGAAATTTTTAGCCAAAAATTTAAAAGAATATCTCTCATATCAGAGTCGATAAAACTCAATAAACAAAAATCAAAAATCAAAATTTGTCTTTTATGCCTCCCCTGCACATACATTACGCAATTTCATTATGACGTTTATGCATGATATGCTCTGAATTTAAAACGTATCCACGTTGAAATATGTAAATATCGAAAATTGTATAAAGTTTAAACATAAAATCATTGTTTATTTCTTACATTACAAATGATAAAAGATTTCTCACTTGTACATATAACTCGATAAGCATTCTTCTTTGCTCTCACGTAGCTTACTCAGAAATTTTCTAGATATTCGCAGACTATAAGAGGCAGGGGAAAACATTACTGATTAGATTTGAAAATTTGAAATATTTTAGCCTGGCAGAATGTTTTAATTGGCCAGTCGCAAGTAGTTTAGCGTAAAATAAACTTTAGGCAAAACGAAGAACGGAAACGACTCAAGAACATCATCGCGCTATGATTTTCTATGACTTTAAAGTTTGATTAAATAAAGAGTCTGTTCGACGTCTACAATTTGAGCATTTGTTAATGAAGATCCATCTTGTGCTACTGTATTCAGATGGTTTACAGGATTTCACATAGGTTGAAACTTTCTTCGGGATGAAGAACACACATCAAGGCCGTTGCGAGCAATAAGCCCATGCATCTGCCACACGGAAAATGTTAACCGATGATAACCGCTGCACCTACTAAATGATGCAGAAGGAACCTAGCATTGGATCTGCTGTCATACATAAAATTATTCATGAAGAATTGTATAGGAAAAACCTAGTTTGCCGTTAGGTTCCGCATCATTTAATTGAGCACTAAAAAGAGGAGCCTATCCAAAATCAGTGAAGAAAGGCTTAAATAATGCGGCGGTCTCCGCATTATTTCTAAAGCCGTGACTGGTGATGAAACATACACTGCGAAAAAAAAACTGGAACACTTTTATATCTCCCATTCTATTGGGCCGATTGACGAAATTCAAACTGCATTTCTCATGTCTCGAAAGCGTGATTTAGGATATATATTAGATATATATATAGCATTATTCAAATAGAGGTATTTTGACACAAAATCGAACTTTTTCTGAAATGACATGCCAATTTTTTTCCATATTTCGATTCTACGACTCAATGACTGCCAAGTTTTGTAAAACTCGCATGATTAGTTTTTAAAAAATTAGCTATCAAAATTTTAGGTCCTCAGTTTTAATTCAATTTGGTATGTATTTCAAAATATCACATTTTTTATGAAACTTATTTGATTCCTTCTTACGCAGTTTGAAATTTAATTTCATTCCAAATAAAATTCACCCATTTTTTATGATTTATTTTTAAACTTTGTATTAATTTTTATAATTTTTTCGAAAAATATTTGAATTATAATCTATAAAATTTTTACTATCATCTTAAAGTATGTATTTCTAAGCATACCTGCAAAAAATTAGACTTTTTTTTCAAAATTTCCGAAGGTATACGTGAATTTATACATTGGCGCATTTTGAAATTTGGCATATTTGTTGAAAGCGATAATGGCGAAAATGTGGTTTACGCACTTTGTTAAACTTATTTGAAAGAAGGAACGATGTCACTTTTTTCCCGCTCTTGAGCAATGAAAGAGTTAGGAAAATAGGTTGCCGTGTACTAAGAAGTACTAAGAAGTGAATTATTCTCGGCGCAAACTGAAAAAAATTCGCCAGGTTAAATTTTGTGATTTATGTTGGGCTTTCGAGACATGGGAAACGCAATTTGAATTTCGTGAATAGGCCGAATAGAAAGGGAGATATAGAGCTGTCCCATTTTTTGCGCAGTTTACATACTTTTTTTTTAATGTTCCAACACGTCAGGAAAGTAAAGTATGGATCTTTGGAAAAAGTAACATATACCGTTTCCTTCACAAGGACTAGACTGGTCAAAGCCATCAAACTGGAAAGACATAAGACAGTCAAAGCTAACTAGTACACCACTAAGTGTCTTCGAGAAATTTTTCAAGAGAAGTGAATGTTAGAGGATTCTTGCTTGACCATAACAATGCATCTTTTCATTGTATGGCTCTTGCATATTTTTTAATCCAAAAAAGAACTTGCGTGGATGTCGTTTTCATTCCCAACATGAGACTGGTGAGGCTATAATACATTTCTTTTCATTGATTCCAAAAACATATATGGCTTAAGGCCATACATTTCGAACACATACATACAAAATTTGCGACCAGAAGGACACTGATGCTGGAGAAAACTGCTTTGAACACCTCCTAAAGTTATGTCAACATAACTTAAGAAAAGACCTATATGTATTTCAAAATTTTCTATGTGACTCTCGTATTAATCTTTCAATGACTAAGTATGTTATTTACTAGAACTGGAGATAAACAAAATTTTATCATTTCATTAATCTCTTAATAATTTATTGCTCTACATTCAGCGTTCAGCCTGTTTGCATTTACCCAAATTTAAAAGAAATGGTTTTATAAATTAATTCTGATTAAATTCATCCGATTACCAAAAATCGAATTTTCTTCGCCTGTATACAGAGCCAATCTGATGCTACTGCGATTAATTCTAAATCTGTTATTTCGAGTTCCATGTCTCGAGCAACTTATTATAGCAGAGAGATTAAATAAAATGGTCAATATTTATTATTATTTTCTAAAATTGCAGAGCTGAGATACATTTATCCCCATTTCATTTATCTTAATTATACACATGTGAAGATAATTCCTTAAGCTTTTATTAACTGTTCTGCATTTTTTCCCTTGATTCTTTGAATACATTCTCGAGCATTATGTTGCAGATAAAGAAGATAAAAACTAATATGAACACATTTATTATCCGACATTTTTTAACAATATTTTAAACGAAAAGAGGTTTTAATGGACTTAAACCGCATGAATGGTTTAATTAATTAATTTATTTTTCTTTAAAGGCTGTACTAGATTCTTTTCGCATCGAGCTCTTTCATATGAAGCTATTATTCAGATTTGATTATTTGAATAAATTAAGTTATGAAAACTCTTTACTCATTGTATGCATTTATGACCCATTTTAAAAACTGAGACGGAAATGTTTTCAATATATCTTTAAAGAAAGATCATGAAATTATTTAAAAATAGCTTAAAAGAAATATTTAGCCAAATCTCATTATTTTTCAGAATATTTTTGTCTGGCATAATATAAAGCATTAATGACTGTTTTCATAGACATTTGATGTATCTCACCAACTAGGAATAACAATGATTAATGATATTATCAAAGTGAATTTAATTTAAAATGCTTGAAAACGAAAACACGTAAAATCTGTTTATTTTGTCTAAAATGTCGCTTCATCATTAAAGGCTTTAATGAATGTACAGATGCGTTTTGTTTTAAAAATAAACTGTAACTCCTATCTGCACCTCTCTAACTAACATACTATAACTTGGTAGTATATATAACACACAGCAAAATATAACTATATATTTTTCACTCACGTTTTTATCACTGCTTAGAAGAAAATATTATGCTTCTTCTCAAAGTTGTGATGCTTGTAATACATTATTTTTCCATCCAAAGTTAAAAAATATTAATTTTTAATTTATGCACTGAAGCAATTTTTTACTTAAGTAACTTAATTTTTCTCTGTTCTTGAATTTGCAAAATTACTAACTATTTCTTTACCAAATGTGTTCTGAAACACTTCCTTTAATAATTTTATAGCACGTGCTTTTAAGATGTAACAATAAAAAATCTGACACTCTACGTTTTGAAGTTCAATTCCTGTAACAATTCGGCAAAATCTTTGGTTATTCCTCTTCCCAAGTTCCCCTGATACTCTCAGTCTGACCGTTTCGATAAAAAACTATTTAAAGTTGTAAGCTATTTCCTCCTTCTGCCTTCGCATTATAATGCAAAGCAAGCGCCTTAGGACAGGAAAGTCCGGAGTTCAAATCCCGGCGAGAGTATCGTTGATTTTTCCCCTTCCTTGCTTTGATACACCTTAATGACTCTATACCAGTCCCGAATAAAAATGAGATGTACAATAATTCGTTACCAATAGGATTTGAAGACTGCATGTCTGCCTCTTCAGTCGCTAAGTTTGCCTTTGTGGTGTAGTTTCAAGCACTTCCAAACAGCATCGGAAGATCTGGAGTTTGAATTTTGGGGAGGTTGTTGATTAGTTTTACTTTGATTCATTTGATGACTGGAAAGTAATAATCAATATCGCTTACAATCCAAAAACAATGAAATTTAAAATAATAGCTTGGAAATCGGGTAGAACTCCGGGTAGAAAATCTGGCAACAGAAAATGTAAGCATGATACGTTTATGTTTTAGATATTGAATAACGAAATAAATCGTTTGTATAAAAGCAAGATTTTAGTGTCGAAACTTGATACAAGCAGGATTTTAATCATATACGCTCCTGCTATCTCGAATTATAGGCAAGAGTGCTGGATGTTTTCCCTACTTGTGCATTTGAAATGGCGCTCCAAGGTAACGCTATGGATGATATTACGCTTTTAAAATGAAAACGAAAGCCTGTTATAAGCAGTATTACTCACTTTATTACGAACTTGACAGATGCCAATAATGATAGTTCCAACGATGTGAATTATGATAATTTAGAATACTCTTGTGATTGATTTTGTGTGATTTCGTAATGTATTCTCTGATTCTAAATGTGAGTCTGACGTTTCACAATGTGATGAATACACTGTTACGAATTTTAATAGCTAATGTTAGTAGAATTATAATTAAAATTGTTTTATTTCCCCGTGCAATGCAGCGCAAGACGAGTTTTAAGAGAAAGCTATGCCGTAAAAGTAAAAACAAAATACAGAAGCACGTGCACTTAACATTGAATAGAAGTTTATTTCGGTAATTTATATTTAATTTGAATAAATGTTATTGACTACTATGTTAGCTGTAACTGTAATTCTACTCTTTTGCTTTCCAGAAATCTCGAGAAGCAGAAATTACTAGAAATTTCTCGCGACCGATTTAAAGCTCTAAAATGCGAGATAGAGAACATCTCGGTTCAGTTGTTTAGTTAGCTGCTGTTGTTATTTTTGAGCGTTTAGATCGGATTAGCTTTCTCTTTGCATTGCGTTGTATTCTAACATTCTAAGTAGTTTAAAGGATAATTACTGATAATTACTGCGGGATATTGCGAACGCTTATACGAATATATCTGAGGAAAATTACAGCATTCTATTACAATTATTTTGACAGGAATAAATTTTATTAACCTACTTATTAGACTTGTACATACAATTTATTACGAACCCGTACGCCTGCAACAATATTGTCAAAATCGTTATTTTTAAAGCGCGTAAAACTATTCAGAATGCCGTGCCTAAAACTGCTAATAGCGGGCCTTTTTCTAATTTCTTTCAAGTACTCCTACATCCATTTCTCATTCCTATACTGTGAAGTTATGGATATCAAAACTTTAACCAGTTGGAGAGGAACGTAGAACAATTTAAAACTTCTGTCGACGATAACCCAAATATGTGCTGTGTTGTGACTTATCTCACTTGGCGGACCGTAACATCAGAATAAGCTCACGAAATTCATTGTAGCAAGGAGTGCAAGATTGCGTCTATCGTTAGCAAGAGCCCTTGGGCCCTATACAGGTGACAGTACGACTTCACTCATTCCTGCCGCTGCATATTTAGAGTGCCCTCATCCCGCACGGACACTATACATTTACAAACATCCATATATATCTTAGCTGGGATTCGAACCCAGGACCTTTTGTACCGCAATAGGGTCCCCTAATCATTATACCGTCGGATAGCTAACCCAATTCTTTCAGCTATTCATAAACACTTACCTTTGTTCAGTTATTTAGGAAATGAACCGAAGGGACTAGTTGACGTAATAACTATTATGGCAGAAGCTTATGAAACTACGAAGATCTTATTAGCAGATGTGTTGATAAAAAATAGAATAATTCGAGGTCACCTAGACTTTTCTGGAAAACACTACGCCGGTGCAACGTCCATCACCTACAAATTTTAATGAAGTTTTCACTGAGTTCAACCGAAAGCTACTGGTTTTAACTGCTTTAGAGAAAATATCGAAGCTTGAGATCCTTTCTTAGAACTCAAACTCTTACGTGCATTTCCTGATGACAGTGTAGAAGATGGATTATTCACGTCAAAAGAAAGAAAAGTTCGGAAGGGAATATTACCTAAATTAGTAGTTTCTCAAAGAAAAAAGATGTACTTACAGCTTAAAAGATAAGAAGTAATAAATCAGTTGATTATACACTTAATTCTTTTACAGCAGTTCTAAATATTAACTCTAAAACTCGAAATCCTTCAAAGAAACCTTCACTAATTTGCCCATTCTGTGATATTAATGGACATTGGTCCCAAAACTGTGAAACTATAACTGATGTTTACATGCATATTCAAAACCTAAAGAAGGGTGATATGCGTTTTCTTGTGTAGGAATCGAGGACAGAATCTGAAAACGTGCAGCACCATGCTTCAAACTGTAAAAATATAAATACCGTTCCAATTCCTCCCGTTACTTCTACTAATCAAATAGGTGTATTTGCTCCTAACTTTACTCATTCACAAGCTGCTCAAATCTAGATCATTGGCCCTATAGGTATTACTAGTCAACTCAATGCAATTTTGATGGTGGAAGCCAATCTTGTTTTGTCAATTCACATCTAGTATACATATTAAAATTCAAAGCTATTAGTTCGGAGACACTGGAAGTTAGAGCATTTAAGTTTCCTCAAATATTGCACAACTTGGATTTCGAGTACAGTTTGAACTATCCAACTATCCAGCATCTGGAATGAAATTTACAAACATTCTAAAGGCTTTTGAATGCGATTACACTTATGCATATCATCCCACTTCATCAATAGATTTTGCACTTCTTGCCCGTAAACAGAACATATCTATTTAAGCTATGATTGGTACAGATTGCTATTGTAATATTGTCAATACTGAGCCACCCGTTAGACTATTTGACACCCTTGCCGTGGTGCCTTGGAGTTTTGGTTGGATTATAAACGAATATAGTTCCCAAACTACTGTTACTCCCTTATCCCTAATTCATAATGTTATTAAAGCTATTAGTTCGTCCATTTTATGCGTAACACTAATTGTTACGCATAAAATGGACGAAGATGTAGAAGATTTCGGGATTTAGAAACCATGGGCTTTAAACTCTCTCCTTAAGTTAGAGAAATGTCCGCTAATAAAACAGAAAGTTTGAAACGTTTTTATGATACTATAAAATAACATAAGTTGTTGTCGAATAACAGTTGAGTTGACATTCCTATGGGAAAAAGATGTCACTCTAGCTTTCGACAGTTATGATGAAGCCTTGAAATACTTACATATCTTAAACAGGAAACTGTCTGTTAATCTAGATTTAGAGCATGTGCGTACGGAATGCATCGAATCAAATCGAATTTGTCAATAATACAGTTGTCCAAATTTCTAAGCATAACTATCTTCCTCAACTTGAAGTGCTTAAGCATAAAAATGTAAATAAAAATTGGCGCGTACTATTCGATGCGTCTTTTCATACAAAAGGAAATCTTTCTTAAAGGAAGGGCTTTAGCAAAGTTCTGATTTACTTTCAGGTATTTTGGCTATGTCACTACAATTTCAATCTCACAAACAAGCAATCACATGTAATGGAAGTTAACCTTTCTTGTGACTGACTGACCTTATATGGGGAAGACAGCTACGTAACTCGATTTTGATGGTTCAAAACAGAACTGCGCTCGATGGCAAAAGAACTCTCAAAGGAGAAGTATTTTCTTGCAGATTTTCACAACTATGTTTTGGACTAACTTGAAGCCCTTTTTTGCTGTATGTTACTAAACGCGAATTGGCTGCTATGCACTTAAAGTACGTAACCTAAAGCAGCAAAATAGTAAAAAAAGAGCCCCTTTATAGATGTCTTTATAATACGAGCGCATTCTGAAAACGAGACAACGACTCTTTTTCAGAAAACTCAGGGTTTAATGCATCTTATTAGTTTGCCATTAGCGAAGTGAACCACAAATTCACAAACACTCAACAATATTTGGAAATAAGAAAATGTTGTGTTCAGAATTATGATACAGTTCTTAGGTTATAAAATGGAATACCAAAGAAGTTTGTGTTTATGACTTGAGGTAAAAGCCCACAACGAAATGTTTACTTTTGACAACAGTGTCCAAATTTTAGGATCCACTACGCCTTTTTGATCCAGCAACAGTTGTCAAAAAATTTTCTTTCAGTATATTCAGGATAACTGACTGTGCGGACTCTTGTGAGATGAGATTATCACATAAGCTATTGCTGCGCGATGGCACAAACGAACCGTTGAGCTACCACTTTTTAACACTATATACATCTTAAGATAGACTAGAGTTTACCTCCTACTGAAGTAAACATTCATGTGTTTTGCGATGATTCCGAACGAGTATGTGAAACAGAGATGAAAGTAAGTTTTACAGAATAAAATGGTACAAGGATCGATTAGCAGTCATAGCAGATTTTATCCTCTCAAAAAATAACTCTTTTTGAGTAGAGCTGTTGGCAACTGTAATCGAAGCTCGTTTGCTCCAATATTTCTGCAAAACCCTACCTTATACCGAAGTACAATAACGCTCTAGAGTGACTCCGTGGTAGCCCTAAGTTGGATTCGAGGGGATTTTAACCATTAAAAAATGTTTGTCTGCAATCGAATTACTAAAATTCTTCATTATACTTCACAAGCACTGTGGCGTCATTGCCCAGGTAATCCAAATCCAGCAGATAATCTTTCATATAGTATTTCACAGCATTGTTCTCCACTTAATCATTGTTGTAGGAAAGACCACCGTGGCTAACGCAACCTAAAGATGCTTTGACTATGAAATGTAAATCAACGTACCGCCATCCATCGGCTAAAGCCAAAGCAAGGAGGTTAGAATTTCAGTCCCTGTGTACTACTAAGTTTAATCCTGTCATATACATTACACAATTCAAGGGCTACATCAATCTAATCTGTGTGACAGCCTCGGTTTTTCGCTTCATCCACAGTTGTATTTCACAGCAAAGTCCATCCTTTGATCTTTCTGCAGCTGAACTAAAGATGGCTAAAGATTACTGGGTATAATGTGCCCAGAAAGAATGTTTCACAACTGAAATTAAAGCTCTACAAAATAATTTACCATTACTAACAAAATCAAAAATTTCTTGTTTAAATCCCATTCTGAAAGACATGTAAAGTTGCTATCATTTTGCATAATCCGTTACTTCGTAATTTAGAGCTTTACTGTCACTTCTCTTTCTGGTTTCTCACCAGAACACAAATTAGGTTGAGTATTTAAGCTGAGATTGTTAGATTGTAAGGTACAGCATGTTTTTGCCAGTGTGCGTGCACGTTAGGTTTCTCTGATGATCAGAATACCTTGGCTTTGGATTATTGTTGAGGAATGTTTGAATACTTATGCCGGTTTGTGAGCCAACTTCGCGTTAAATTCAATTGCGCGGTCTTTGACTACTAGTTTATTTAAATTTAAATTCCCTGTTGCTTTAAATTATCACGCCACAAGTGCTTACTGAGTTTGTTGAGCACAATACGTGATCTTCTGTTAAATGTTCTGAGTAAATAAAAAAGTTAATTTTTATCCTATTCAAGTCTTTGTCTTTAACTACAGACCCAATGATAATTCGCTAGAAAGGTCTGTTAGTAATTTTGACAGCAGTTTATTCCAGCAAACAGAGTCTAATTCTAAATATAGTTTTTTATGTCTAGGAGGTAGACTTAATTTTCAACAATATCTTCTAAAATACGATATCCTCTGTTGTTTGATGGTTCTCATTCTTCTGTTCCCCTTTTGATTCACTATACGCAAATTTCTCTACATCACTTCGGTGTTCAAATCATTCTTTCCGAAATACGCTCTAATTATTGGATCTTGCGAGACCGTGAAACTATTAAACTGATATTTCGCAATGACGTAAACTGTAAACTGTCACAAGCGCTACTGGGTAAATAAATATGAGCTTCACTGCCGCCAAAAGAGTTGCAATCGCAAAGCCGTTCAGAACACTGGTATAGTTTTGCCTGTCCTGTCTTTTTACGTAACACTCAGCCCTTGAATAAAGCTTACATTCTCCCATTCACGTGTTCAACCATTCGAGCTTTGCATCTGGAGCTCGTCTCGGACCTAACACCTGATAAGTTCATGGTGGCATTTCAGAGATAATCGATAGATGAGGACTTCCTCGCACCATTTATATTGATAACTCCACCACCTTCCACGCCGCAAATAAGGAATTGGTCTCGCTCTGGAATACCATATTGCAGTGATTCTTAACTTTTTTTTGTAGTGGCACACTTTTAACGATTTCAAAATTTGGCGGCACACAAAAAAAATATAAGTTGTTTACTTACCTATAATACACTATGTAAAATAGTGTATGATAATAATTTTGAGTGTAAAATAAAATAACATGTACTACAAAAACAACAGTACGTTTTTTAAAGGATTAATTATGAATTAATAATAAGAATACTTTTAATGAGTAATTTGAGCCTGATTTTTTTTTTGATAATTTCATTTATATTTGGTCCTAAAAATGACAATGCTAATCTCATATCGTCTTCTGCATTTAATAGTCTCATTCTTTTATCCGGTTTTATGTTGGTTAATACTGAAACTCCGAATTCACACAAATAAGACGTAGAAAATTGTAATAATATGTTAAAGCTTTTTTCGCCATCATGGAATAATCGAATCTAATTTTAATACAAAATGAATTGATTGATTCTTCCTAATATTTTTTAATTAAATCTTGACTATTAGAGAGCGAAATTAGCTCTTCATTCAGAGTTAATTCAAATGCAGAAAAATTCGTTATCACAAATGGGTTACGAACCCAATCAATTTTTTTAATATCTAAATTTAGGAAATAACGAATAATATTCTCATCTAATGTTTTCAAATGATCAATAGCAATTTTATGAATAGTTTTATTAAAAGCTTTTGGGACTGAATCAAACTTTTCCAAATTGCCTTTCTAAGTTTTATTCTTCCATAAAGTTATTTGTTTTTGGAATCCCACCAGTTTATCTGTTGAGTATGATGCATTTTCTTTCGATCCTTGCATACTTGAATATATGCTAATAAAAATAACAAAAATGTCTGATATGTAAGGTAGTTTAGAGCACCATATTTTATATTCCAATAAATGAATAAAATCATAATTTTTATTTTGTTCAAAAAACATTTTCATTTCGTCTTTTAATTCCAGCACACGAAATAAAACTTTTCCTCTGGACAATCACCTTACTTCTGTACGCAGTAACAAGGATTCGTATTTAGCTTTCACAGCTTGGCATAAATTCCTAAACAAGCGACTTTATAATGATCTTGATTTTATATAATTAACAATTTTAACAAGTTGTTCCAGACCTATTTTCAATTCTGATGGCAAATATTTGTAACAAGTGCTTCTCGATGCAAAAACAATGAGTAACTAATATATTCCCATTCAGTTCTTTAACATGTGCCATAAATCCTTAAAGATGTCCAGTCATAGCTGGAGCACCATCTGTGCAAATACCAATACATTAATTTCACGAAACTTTAATTTCTTCTAAATGTGAAATAATTACATTAAAAATATGTTTGCCAGTTATAAAATTAGGTAACTCACTACAACATAAAAATTGATGTATTATATCATTTTCGAGAATAAACCGAACGAATGCAATTAATTGAGGATTTCCCAGTAATATCTGTTGTTTCATTGATTTGTAGAACATAATTTGAATTTGCAAGAGTTTTTGCAGTACATGTTCAATATTTTGCTACATATTTTTGATTCTGCGATGGGTTGTGTCATTCGAAAGTGGTATTTTACAAATATCAATGTCTGCTGATCCGCCACATGCTGGTAATATAATCTCTTCAGCCAAATTGTGAGGTTTTAATTTAACTACAATGAATTCAGCTATTTGAGATTTTTCAGAATTTTGCCAATTCTCATGTCCACCGTATACTAGGATTAAACCCATTATAATTTTTACAATACACATTTCTAAAATTTGGCTGTACAGTGGTTAAGAATCAGTGCCATAGTGGCTAATACAGACCAAAGTTTTTATGTTTAAAAAAATCAATAACGGTTTTTTAAACATCATGTGATATATTGCTAATGCCGTTTAACCGCTCACTGAGTTCTTCTAGAGCTAATTTTTTCTAACCACGTAGTCTTTCTATTTTATCCAAACATGAACGAAATTCTAAAAGAATTCGGAACGCTTTTCCTCTTTAATATTGTTCAATACTTTTGTTTCATTTGTCTAAACATTCACTAAATATAAATTACAGATAATAGATAAGATGAAGCGGTCAATGGATCAAAACGAAGTTTATCTCTAAATACAAAGGACTCCCAGAAGAATATATGAATAGCACCGAGATAACTACACACATCGATTGAATTATTTGGCTATAAATCGATTGGCTACGTACTTCCGGTAGTTTGTGTCGGCTACACATTTTTGTACTCGTAAATATTCTTCATCGAATCGTAAAAGATTCAAAAGTAATATAATATGTTAATGCTGGATGACATTTCTAGACGTAAACATAAGAAATATATGCGCATTATTTGGTAAATAAAATATCAAAGAAACTTTTCAAGAAAATGGTTATTTTAATCTATAAATCGGAGATTCCAAACTGTATCAGTATTGATCCCTTGATATGCAGCGAAATTTTAAAGGGCATCATTAATAATCAAGGCTCGATAGGGCTCGATAGGGAAATATGCACCGGCAAATGATCGGTATAATCAACAGGCAACTGATTACAAAAAATTATCGATAAAGCTGATAATTAGTTGTTTGTTGATATAAAGCTGTACGATGTAAAAATAAATATAAGGGAAAAATACACTAAAATTAATATATATTCAAAATTATTAATGCTTTTTAAATGTATTTTTTTATAAATAAGCGCAATATAAAAACGTAAGAAGCAAGAACACAAGAAAAAATACAAAGAATGCAAAATAAGAAAGGAAGGCAAGAAACAGGTTGGATATCCTTTGAAATAGGTAATTTAAAAATTAAATTCAGCAATTTTATGTCACTATTAAAAACAGTCACCGATATATTAAACTCAGCCATCAAATTCATTAAAACGAAACTTTTGGTGCGCTTAGTATCATTGATTTTATTTCTGAAGACTTGTTTATATTTGTAAAATTAAAAATAATGATAAATATGAAACTAATTAAGCATAATAAACCATTTTTTATATTCTTAATATAGTTGTTATCTGTAAGTTATTTATGGACAAGTATTTCTATTATGATTATATTGTGTACTATTTATTATAGAGAAAAATGCAAAGGGTTCAGTGAAGAAAACTATTTCTTTGAAAGAGGCTGAGAGAAGAAAAAGTTTAGGAATCCGTAATATAGGCCTATTATTATAAATTAACATACAATATTTATAGAAATTAATCTACGTTATTAAAACTGTGATGCTGAAATCAAATTTAAAACGTTTCCACCCTATAAAATATAGAAATGGTTTATTTCAACTATGCCCTTAAATGTGCCCTTAAAATTTGCTTATCATTATTTTATTATTTTTTATTGTTATTTATCCATCATAGTTTAGTATATCATAATTATTATTTTATTTATCATTATATTTTATTTACCGTTTTGTTATTTATCCAGAACATCTGTAACTAATATATACTCTGAATGAAGCGAAAATTCTTCCTTTAATATGAATCTAAGTAAGAGTCTTTAATTAAAGATATAAATGCCTGGCAGCGTACAGTAACGTAAGCAATTTAAAATTTATGGAAAGACTAGACTGAGAAATTCTTTAAGTCAAATTATTAATTTTATTATCAACGCAGTCAAATTTCCACAAAGAAAAACTGAAGTAGATTGGAGAACGACAAGACATTCGAGGTTATCCGCCTATGGGGAGGAATGTTTTCGTGGAATACGTTTAAAAGAAACTAGGCAAAATTCACGTAGAGAATGCAGCTGTTAGAGAAAACAGCTGCGAAATACTTGAATTAATAAATAAAAACCATTGCATTTAGGCATTAAAAATAAGCGACTTTCATACTTACTGTAGCAGAAAAGTCATAGATTTCTAAAAGCTAGCTCATTTTAACAAATATTCGTAAAGTTCAATAGCCACGTGACGAATTCAAATAATTCTAAAAGAGAAGCAATTAGATTGTTATATGTTGTTTAGTATTATTTCTCTACCAAATATAAATTCAGCGGAAGGACAATGTCTCATCGTTCAAGCGTTTGGATAAGATCTTCCAAGTTCCATTATACTTCGCGTAGACCATTATTTATTATCATTAGTGAGACATCACAGAGAAAGCTCAGCAAGCAGAATTGCCAGTTTTCTCAGTCTAACTCCATACACTTCACATAAGGCTGCTAACAGTACTTTTTAATGAGACTTCTAATACATTTGCCTCTCTTCTCGAAGAAGGAGAACTAGTAAACCCATATACTGGGTAGATTTAGGAACTCACTCTCAATTCAACAACATTCTCAAACTTTTCTATTCTCATAAAGACGACTTTTATTTCTTAAGCTAAATAGTTTTACAAGGATACATTAGTAATATATATTTCCTCATTAGTGTTGGTTTAACTACATAAAGGCTAAACTATAGCTATACCACATTTTATATGTAATTTTAGGATACGAAGCGCATAGGAACCCTCTTATCTTTTTTAATTATGTGTACCGGTCTTATCCTTTTCATATTAATGAGAGCAAATACACTTCTGTGGAATCTTATATTACCTCTGACATTCGCAGATCGGCATAGCTGCCCGGCTGGATTCTGCTGAACATATTCTGTTGCGTGTGTACGGGTTCGTAATAGATTGAATGCGCAAGAACGCTGGAATTTTCTTGATAGACATTCGTAGAAATGTTCGCAATATCAAGCGGTATAATCAGTAGTTATACTTCAAACTACTCAAAACGTTAAAATACAATGCAAATCAAACAGAAAGAAAAAGCTAATTCAGATATATCAGTTCACGCGAAATCAAACTCGCAACAACACGAACTAAGCAACTAACTAAACAACTGAACTGTGATGTTCTCTCTGTGGCATTTTATAGCTTTCAATCGGCTTATATTATTTTTTATACCTTTCAACAATTTTTCTGGTAATTTCTGCTTCTCAAGATTTTTGGAAAGCAATAAGAGGATTTAATTAGGGTTACAGCTAACATAGTGGTCAATTACATTTATTCAATTTCAATTCAAATTAAAATGGATACCTATTTATTAAACGTTACATTCACGTGCTCCTGTATTTTTTACTTTTTCGATACACCTTTCTCCCAATATTTCTCTCGTACGGCGTTGCACGTGGAAATACAATAAAATTATAGTTCTACTAATATTAACTATCTAAATACAAAATTCGTAACAATATTAAGGCTAGTTTCAGGTAATAAAACATTGATCGCTAATTCATCATCTGTTCTCAAACACTTTGCAACGTTTCTTATAAAAAACAGACTTATTGCCTCAAATGTTTCTTATGCTCCCTGTTTGTAAGATGAAGAAGCGCTTTCAGGTTGTGACAATTTGCATATTTATCTGTCACATGAAACTTAGTCACGAGCTTGTTCCCTCTTCAGGATTATGCATATTTTGAAAAGATCGTAGGCATTTAAAAGCAGTTAACTGGAAACAGTTCTTGTTGTTGCAAGGGTTGAAATCCCCGCCTGCCCCCTGTGCGAAACACGTACAGTCATCAGGACATAACAGGGACCAACCCGTCAAACAATAACGGAAAACAGCGAGTCGGCCATGTTCCATCAAATTATCCAATCAAATCAAAATCTCTATTAGCTGGAACCGGTAGTAGGTTAGTCGGTTGGTAGCCTACAGTTGTCATATGTCGAATGTTTGATCCCGCCTAAGTCTACCTGAATGGCAGCCTAGTCTGATTATAGACATGGCATTTCATGTAGATGAAACCACTGGAAAGCAGTAACCATTGATTATTCATCCTGAAATAAGTAAAGATGAGGAAAGTCCCGTGCAAATTGATAAGCTAAAGATTTTATGCGTAGCTTAATAAAAGTAGTAAATTGTGGTTCCTGGTAGGCCTATTTCCGGAATGTGAAGTTTAATCAAGTATACTATTATCTTCATATTTTTGTTTGCAATCCTCAGAAGAGATTTATCAAAGTTTTAATGATAATAAGATTTGGTCTGCGTTCAAGTATCCCTTCAATCTCAATAACTTGGAAAGTAAGTTAGTTTCACTTTCTAATTAGACTCTATAGAACTAATTGTATTGCTCACGTTAATCCAAACATCTTAAAGCAAACCCAAGCAAGCAAATGGGCCATAAGTTGTATATATAAATCAGAAGTAATTGAATTTCTTGGAACAGTTGTTATGATTGTTATTTATCCTCTCATCATTCAAAAGCCTTTCCTTTCAGTTTCCTCATTTTATAGCAGCAAAGCTAGAATCTAGCTTTTGGTAACTTGTTTTCTTGTCTCATTAAGAATAGAAAAACATTTAATCAGACTGCATATTAACGTGATGCCGCCCAGACGGTATAGTGGTTAGGGAAGCCTCACTGCGATACCGAACGGCGCGGATTCGAATCCCGGAGAATGTCAAATTGTCTGTCTCTTCATAGGAGGTAACGGTGGCCGCCTATTAGGTGCCTCCACAACAAAATGGCCGCCACGTTTGGCCTTAGGTGTGGCCAATGGCCGTTATAAGCTAGTGCCTGCCATTGGAAAAAAATATTAAAGTGATGTATTAAAATCAAATCGTGAATATTAAGTTACATAGTCTCTACCAGGAATATTTTCGATCGCCATATATGTTTGCGTTAATACTTGACAAAAAGTCACAAAAAAATTAGAAAGAAAAACTTGAAACAGAAAGAATTCTAAATTTCTTCAAATCTTTTGAAGGCTTAAAGGAGGGGAAAGAACTTAATACTCGTACAAACAAAATTGAAATCTGCGTTCAATGGAAAGTAAATTTTAAATAAATTTTAAAGCACACTTTATTTATCAAGACTATGTAAATGAAATTTAGTATGATCCTAATTAAAACTGTTGGTACTTATTCATTTTATCGATATCATTCGACAAAAATCTTTGAATACGTTTTCATGTCTTTTGAAATGTTCAGCACTTTTTTAAATCAAGTTAAATGTAGAGGGACAGTGTATTTTGAGAACTGTCACTAATAAATTCTAAACATAACTTCTGTCCAGAAGAGTGAGAGAATAGAGCATAGAGTCGCGAGAAGAGTAAGTACACTAAAAACCGTCATGATGACTGGTGAACTAGGTCCAAGTGAAACTGCAACAATCGAGTTCCTTTTTAACGAAACCTTCTGATGGACGTCGTTAACACTAATCTTTCCGATATTTGAATCAAAATGCTTAAATGCTTTGGGTAAAAGATTCGATGTGAATGAAGATAAAAGAACACATACGAATTTCGGTATCTCTAATCTTTCTTAAGATTCACGGGATTAAACCATTCTTGTATTCCATCTTTAGCAAACATCTAATCATAGAAGCACTGGAATTTGATGCATAAATTAAAGATACAGAATAGAAGGATGAGAAATCTGTTTTTTTACAGAGTTGCCATTGCTCGCTCATACCTGTAGAATTTTCGATGCCCAATCTCACACGTTGGAGATGAAAATGTTTTTTCCCGTACAGTACTGCCATTGCACGCTTTGAAATCATTGAGTTTTTTAATCAAAAAATTCGTTGACATTTATAGAAATTCAACTCAAAATCCCTTTTTTACACTAATATCCCTTCTGGGCTAACGCCTTTCTGGGCTACAAAATTAAATGGGCAAACATATGTAATCGAACGTATACATACAGGACGCAAAATTAGTAAACAAAATCTAAACTTCAAGTAGAAAGAAAGAAAAATAAAATGTTTATGGCTAAATCTTCTTCTTAAGGGAATTGAGATTGTATAAGCAATTAAAAAATGAAAGTGGGATGTAATTTATAAAGTAATTAACTGATCAGTGAGGTAAAATTTCAGTGCGATCAAAATGAAATGTGCTGGAAATAAATATTTATGAATACAACGTCTATTCATTTCCTACTATATCCAAGGGAATATAATTCTATGTATAGGTGTGAAATATACATCGGAACAAACTTACACTATTAGAGAAAAAAAATTGGAGAATGGAAAATTAAACAAAGGAATTCCTTTTGATTACTAGCGCGTATTTCAAGCCATTTCTAAATTTTACTTCTTCTCATAAATTCAGAGTTAAATAAATGAGTTCGATTTTAAATAAATAAATTGCGGTTTAAATAACTAAATTATCATTTAAACAAGAGAAGCTTCTTTTTCTTCTAGTACATACTTTCTGCCATATCTTCATTGCCTATTTCATTGCTTTCATTTTTTAACTTTACTATTAAGTTAAACTTTTAATTAACATTATTGATTATTAAATACTATTCGTTATTACTGACAAATTACTTTAAAATTTTTAATCTAATTATCATCGCTTTTATCTTTAAAATTTTAGTTTTTCGTAGTTTATTACTTTATAATATATTAATCTGATTTCCATATAATTATATAATTATCGAAGATTAGCTTGCAAGGCAATACCTAATCAGATTTAAAGTGAGATCAGAAACAAAAACTTATTCCATACTTACTGTAATCTACCATAAAAGAACGATTAATTTTTTACTGTGTAGTTTTGTTTTTTTTAGATCTAAATGTAATAATGCACAAGACTAATTTGAAGAATTCTGCACCTAAATAATTTGCTTGAGATCTAGCCAAGAGAATAAATATCCTCCTTAGGTATTTTAAATAAATACAATGAATTTCTGTTAGATCCTTCTGCAGGCATTTGGAAATCTGTCTTTTAATTCTTTTTTTAGTTCTGAAGACTTTGAACTATTATTTTTACCCTGAGCTGCTTTTCGGATGGAAAAATTCCTTTATTTCTGCAGAGCACTGATTTAGTATACTCTAAACCCGAATGAAAATTGCGTCTTACCTTTAATTTTCACATCAAAAATATATTCTTTACATTTTATCCAAGAATCATAAATAAACAGGAGAGGGATTCCATATCATATGTGTTGCTTCGGGTCGAATATGTTTCCTTAGTTGCATTCTTTCCTACTATACAGAGAGTAATTCAAAGAGGGAGAAAAAACATTCCCTTCGTATGCCTGTTCCTTCCTTGCTTCTCCCGCTAACCTACTGGATTGTATAGGCGTCTCCCTGAGACAGCTGTCGGCTGAACAGGACGACATCAGCGATTTGCTTGTGCGGCAAGGTCTCTTGGACTTGATGTAGGCTTCCCTGCCCCAAGGGGATTTGAAACAACATACAGAGAGCTGCGCTAAGAACGTTCTTTGAGAATGGAAGAGTTATATACGAATGGCCGCTTTTTTGTAGCAAGCCTCCAATTTGAAATTAATTATTTCTTAAATTATGACATTGGATGTTAACTTGTGCTGTCTTGTATGCATTAATATATCAATTATGAGCTGTTTATATTTCATATATCTTTTTAGTCGGTTATTTGGATTATTAAAACATCTAAAACGGAATGTTTTCTACATTATTCGCCTGCTATATTAGGTTAGATCAAATTTAAGGAAATTAGGTAAGAGTACGTTATAAGCATCTTTTATGAATTACAGTAGTGCATTTTGAAATATTTTATTTATACCAATTAGATATATAATTAAAAATTAAAACAAAGATTTAAATAATTAAGAAATTATTTATTGAATTTTAATCACTCGCTTTGCTAAACAGTTATCCAACAACATCAATCGAAAGATGAAATACGAGTAAAAGCTACGTTTCCTCGCCGAATTTGGGCGAAATACGCGGAATACAAATTACATACATTACGTTTCGAGCAGTGTCAACATTAGCGAATTGGTGTTATATTCATGATAACATAACGTAACTGTAGAAAAAGTTTGGAAAGAGAGACCAAAGGATATTTTAATATCCAAAAAAGGTAAGTGCAAGTTCCTTTTATATTTTATTTGTTTCATTCTACTTCAAGGTGACATTTTTCACTAACACTAAAAATTTCGAGACACGCGAAATTTAAATAATTTTGAGAAATGCTTCATAAGAATTTGATATTATAGACATAAAAATTTGGAAGAAAATCAAAATGACTTTGCAATGGCTTGTTGAAAACATTTGAATGTACACTTCTTTTATTATATCTTAAATCTTCGTTGCCTGAATAATGCACGTAGGGAACATTTTAGTTTGTGACATCTTAATATTTATTTAAAATATCAGCGCATAAAATTCGCAGATAACTGATATTCCTTCAATCACAAATAAATCGCCATTTCCGGAAAATCTGATGCGTATTTAAGTCTTGGCATATAGAAGAATACTTTGAATGTTTTTTCACAGAATTGGAATAGATGCAAGTTATATGTTTATTACTTTTACTGAGGCAAAAATCATATGATTCTGTACCAGGTGCATAACTGATGACATTAAAACCTATTCTGTTCATTCCTCTTATTTATCTTATTGTTTTATGACTTATAACAATATGATGTATTATAAAAAATAAAATAAAATGCAAACTACCACGAAATGCATTGATTGCTTTAATAGCATTAAGTTTTTATGACAGTTATAGATGGACTATATTTGAAAGGTAAATTTAAATTCTTACATTTAGTGGAATGGCAACAGTCTGAAAATTGATAACACGAGAGGAAAGTGGAAGACAAACACTTTGAGGACAATATGTCCATGGTAACGTAACGTAAAATAACGATTCAAAAATTGCAAAAAAAATTCATTATAAGGTATTTTCTCCCTGCTTTCCGCATGCCTTCGTGGTGTAATTGGAAACATACTCGACGCATATTCGAGATGTCCAGAGGGAAATGCACATTTTTCTCGTCTCCAGCATCGAAAACTCTAATGACTCTATACCATTAAGGGCAACTGTAGCATCAAAAACAGATTTCTTTTATAAACGACTATTCATATTATTCTTTTACTTTAACTGAACTTCTTCTAAGATTATAAAATTGAATGCTTGACCCTTGCACACACTATTACAATTTAATTAGTTGGTAACGCCGTGTTACAAGTAAACAATTTTAAAATCGTAAGATTCAAAAGAAATTCCAGTCTGATCTTGCAACTTTCCATTTAAATCCTAAAGTAATTTTTATTTAAGTAATTACAATAAACTTAATAATTTATAACACTTGGTCCTGAAAAAGTTAAACATAGAGAACATAAAATTTCATATTCAAAATGCAGAGCTAAATGTTATGGGAAACGATTTTATGTTGTTATGTCAACGTAAATTAATTCCATATACAGATTTGCAGACTTATTTATAAATAAAAGATTTAAATTTCAAGACATAACCGGACATTTATTTCATCGGCTTACCTGTGCACAAGGCTTGCAAAAAACATTCCTCTTAAAAAATAATACTTTGCCAGGACATGAAATCCGCCAACAGGAAGCAAGAAATTTTCTTTTAGGTATTTAGAAAGCATAATTAGCAACTTTTGATACTAATGCTTTATTAGCACTGGTACATTAATCAATCAATCAAAATATATACATACGCGTTCCGCCATATTTAAAGCCACTATACGGACTGACCCTCTAACCTCCTCATGAGATGGAAGGTATCATGTTCAAAAGCTCATCTAAGAGGAGCGCAAAAGAACTCTGTTTGCCACAACGGCTCTGGGTCCTCAGCGGACTTTTAAAATTTAACTTTCTTTTAATGCACGTCTCGCTAAACTACTTTCCCAAGATCATCACTCCCGAGACACAGAGACCACAAAGAGTGAGGAACATGTTGAAACCTTCTCTGGCCATCTACTCGAATAGCTTCTACTCGGACATATACTCGGATATTACCTTCCACAACAGCCCATACTGTCCTCTTGGGAAGTAGGAACCAGGTCTGTGTATTTTATGCCCTCAGAGTTACGACTGTCAGAGCATAACATTAAGCCAGCATAGTGGTCCTTAGTGCAATAGTCACAAACATGTGGACCACGAATACATTTCAGTTGTGTATTTGTTGCAAATATTTTAGGATTTTAATTATTTGAAGTCCGAGTTTATATTATTTTCCTTATTTTTCAAAATTAACGTGAATAATGTATCAGAAAATGTATCAATTACGCTTATTAATTTACAACGTGGTATAAATCTTTTTCAAGGATTTATAAAAATATATCCCTCTGATTCAATTTTATTCGTACTTGTCAAAACTTCAGTATGCTTACTTATAAATTTTTACATTAACATATAATCGCATCGTTTGAATATAGTTCCATGTGAATAGCGTTTTTTTAAGTTGAAAAGTAATAATAAAAGAACCCGGTTAGCATAACAATTAAAGGTGAAGTTAATTCCTATTAGTTTTTCTCTAGTTCGTGGACACTGTAGAAATGGATTGCTTACCTACAATCACATGTTATTTTTCCCATTCATTTCGAATCTTTCGCAGTTATTTTTGATCTATTCTCGACTTTGATTTGTTTCCGAATTTTTATCATTTTCCTTAAAGACTTCTAAAGGGTTTTCCATCGGTGTGCATTTGAGAAATTTTACAGAAACTAGAAGGCCAACTTTCAGTTAACGGTCTTCTATTCCCTTTTTAACATTTTTACAAAGCAGTTAAGATCATACACCTTTTCTGTTTATTTATTTATTCAAATAAACTTTAATCTTATAAATAAAATAATTTGTTTTAAAATAAAATAACAATTTGATGTTATAAAGTAATCTACAATTCTTATTTCAACCAGTCCCTTAAAGCTGGACGCTATTTCCTTTTCCAGGTAAAGTAACTGAATCATTCCCAATTGGGCAATTACTCCCCCGAGCTCTTTTGCTTTGGCTAAGTTAATACTATAAATGAAAAAAGACTGAATGGTTGATATCAGCTGTTTTTCCAAACGTAATAGTTGAATCGATTGGGATTACTAATCCTAAAAGCCATGCATTGCCTGCCTGATACTACAGCAAAGGCTGTCTCACTTCATAAGACATTTAATCTAATCTGTAAACCAATCCTTCTTCTCTATCTCAGAAGCCATTAGTAAGTTATCCCTATCAGTTACAGTTACGGGTATATCCCCATACTTTTTTTTCTCTCTCTCACTCTATGTTGGAGAAAAAAAGATAGAATGGACCTAAAATAAATAAAGAAGTAATCTTAAGGAAAGTAACGAGAAAGAGAGAAAAAAAGAAATTGTTGACGAAACGTGGTTAGCCAAAAAAAAATCTATTTCCTTCCTCGCACTCTTGCAAAGCCGAAGAATAGGTTGTGGGGGGTCGGCATTTATGGCTGCGTATTTCTTGTTTTCTTGAATCTATTTTCGTGCATGTGACTTTTCGGATAAAATAGGTCTCCCTGTTCTCCACTGCTATTCTTCTCATGTATTTTTACTTTTTCCACCTTCCTTTTGAAGTTCTTTCTTCGGCTATTAAATGGCCTGGAAATGACCAACGGACGAGGTGCCAGATAAAAAAGAGAGTAAAACAAAAAGGTGAAAATGTTAAATAAACTTGAAAGTAATGTTTTTGTCCGAGCTGTTTATTCTCAATATTTCTTCTTTTTCAAAATAAGGGTTTTCAGAGGAAAAATGGAATTTTTAAGTCGATGGTTGTAAGATTGTAATCTGAAAATTGGAAGCGACTTACATCATGATAAAAAGAAACTTAATTTTCAGCAAGCGTTGTTAAAAAAATTCTGTTAGACTTTAGTGGTTGTAAGTCAGTAAATTAGTCGTAAGTCATTTTTTGAAAACTATAATTTTAATTTTTAAAATGTTCTCTATAAGTTAAGAAATATGAAAGATTTCACAGATATTAAAAAAACGAAAAATATTTTGCTCATTTATATTCCTAATGGCAAGCAAACAATTTTATCCATAATCAAAATACATAATTTAAATATTTATTACACATGTGAATGACACAAAATTTTTGTTATTACTTGTTATCCAATTGTATATAGTAAATTATCTACAGCAATATTTGCTGAATAGCTTGCTTCAAAGGAAAATTTAATTCTTCTTGCTTTTAGATCATTGGAAAATATTTTTTCTAATAAGTGGTAAGTAATAAAATTATACTCTGTCCCTAAATACTTGAGTAATCTGTTCTTCAAAATGGCTACATTTTTTCTTATCAGATTTAACTGAAAGTTAATTCTAGACAGTTCAAGTATTGTTGCTTTAGGAACCTTTATAATGCTGTAGAGACATTAGGTTATTTTGAAGCAGGAAATGTGAGAAATGAGCAACGCCTTCGCCGGGACTCGAACCTCTGGAATACAGTATGCGAAGAGAAAGCGGGAGAATTACCTTATATACTCCCTCTTTTAAAAGACAATTATGGTTTAGGGGACCCAAAGAAGGTTATAAAGAATATTTCAAGTTGTTATCAATTAGTAAGTTAAGCTTTTGAACCAATTTGGTTAAATTAGGGAATATAAATGAAAACTTTTGAAAAAGTATAACAAATATGGTTAACAGAATGCAAATCTAAACATAATAATTTAGTGCATCCAAGAAGGAAAACGGGAATCTAGAAGCCGATTTTTAGAAGCAACTAAACACTATAGTTTGTCCTCATTTCGATTTCTAGCTGCTTAAAAGAATATGTAGATGAGTTTTTCCTGGCCATTCCGATGCGTAATGTAAATATGGGCTAGTTTCGCTTAGAAAAGTTTCCACGAGGACTTTTCCCCCCCTGTTGCAAATCCACAGATTTATTTGCCAGAATTATATAATTCAGTTAAACCAAAAGGGAAATTATTTGTGTAATATCTGTTGCATTTGTCAAAAAATTAAAATTCATTCAGTAGCAAACTAAATTAAAGGGAATGGAATTAAAATTTCGAATGTTTATATTACAGGCAAATACCTTTAAGAATCGATAACAAATAGAATTAAAACAGATCAGAATTAAATGTTAGCATACGATTAAATGAAAGTCAGCTATTATGAGAATGTATGAGGTAAACTAAAAACAGTTAGAAAGAAAATATGAATTAAAATATTTAAAAATAGCCTATCTTTGTCAGGTATTTCTCCCGCCTTCTTCGCATGCCTTCGTGGTATATTGGTCAACACGTTCGACGAGTAACCGAGAGGTCCGTGGTTCGATTCCCGGTGAAGGCGTTGCTCATTTTTCATCTCTCCTGCTTCGAAATAATCTAATGTCTCTCAATCCTAAGAATTTCGATAGACAGTCTTGAGCGCTGGAGATAAAAATGCTTTTTTTTCACGTACAGCATTGCCATTGCTCGCTTTGAAGTCGTTGAGTTTGTTAATCACAAATTCGTTAAAGTTTCACAAAATTTGAAGTACATAATAAAATATTTAAAAACAAGATAGAATTAGAATTTCAGATAAACCGTCAAGCGTTGGAGATAAAAATGTTTTTCCCGTACAGACCGTTCCGAAACCGTTGATATTGTTAATCAAAAATTCATTTAAGTTTTACAAAATATGACGTATACATTCAAACAAATTCAAAATTCAAAATTCGGGCTTCCAGGTGTCCATTTTCAGGTGGAGGAATGCGTTATTCAAAGTTTCATGGCTCTAAATACCGTTGTATTTTCACAATGCAAAAAACATGCATACATTCATGGAAATTCTTCATTATTTAATTCCTTTAAATGTAATCCAGGGCGGTAATATTTGGTGGCAACAATTTGAAAAATGATTCAGACTTTTATAGTAATTCAACGCAAAATCTCGTTTTGAGACTAATAGCCCTTCTGTGCTAAAGCTCCTTTGGGCTTAAAAGTAAGCATATAAAAATTCAGATTTGGAGACAAAGAAATTAAAATTAAAAAATCGTAAGAGAATTATTCTATCAAATCCCGAAAACTTACGAACGGAATTGCCATCGAATCTTTCCTAAGGCCAAAGCGAAACTTTTCTTTCTTGATTTGTTTTGGTTTGATTTGGTTTATTTGATTACAGCAAATCAAGCAAGGGTAACCTCCCTAAAGGAAGGGATGCCTTCGTAGAGGACTTTCCAAGGGAAAGTGACTCATATCTATATTACACATTTTTCTTTCTTCGTTACGGAGCTGAAAGGATTTCCTTATTCGTCTTAATGATTATTCGTTTCTTGCGGTTACGTTTCACAAGAAGGTGGAAATGTACTTTGTTTCATATGTGAGATTTTCTGCCTTCGCCTCCACTTTATAGCAACAAGATGGAGACCTGCACGAGGCTTGCAGCCAGCATTGTCGCTCTCGTGCAATTCTACAAGCCTCGTGGCCTGCACGAGCCTTGTAGAATTGTTAAGAATTTTGTTAAGAGCAATGATTTTTCGCCAGAAAATTAATGATTTTCTTAACCAAGAAAATATGAAATTCCAATAAATGAAGAACACAAAAAGTACAAACTTCACACCAGAAATCTCCTGAAATAAGTCATTACTGTGAGTATCATAATTCCGAGAGAAAGGACAAGAAGAAATATTTCACCGAAATCTAAATTCGTAAAAGAGAAGTAAAAACTAAAGTAAGGAATTTAAGCTTAAATCCTAAATAAACTCTACATGTGGGGATCGGTACTGAAGACAAAAGAACAATTTTAATGATAGCAATTTAGGAATTCTCAAGACAGTTGTTGACGTAAACTATGTGATACCTTCATTTCGATGTATAAAGGGCTTCTGTATCTGTTTTGTGTAAGAAAAAGAAATACAGCACTTTTTCTAAAAGTGTACCTCCAAAAAACAGGAAATTTTAATGCAATCAAATTAGATTTTAGAATCCACAAACAATATCAGGAATCTTGTTGTGGAGAAAATATTCATTAGGATTTGAAACAGAACGAAATTAAGATTTGAAACTTAAGACTTTCGCATAATTGAAACAGAGAAAAATTTTTAAAACCAAGAGCGAAAGATACAACATACATTAAAAATATTGGATGACTACCTTTTGCATCAAAGAGGGAAAGAAACCGGCCCCCAGCCCGTATACGGCTCTTTTAGTTGCTTAATTCTGCCTGCTATGGAACCCTGTGCGAAGAAATGAAGAAAACGGAATTGTTTTAAGAGAAGACAGTTCAAGCAGAAAAGTAATTCGTTATCCGAAATGTAAACCTTAAACTTTGTATGATGTAGTAAATTTTGACATTCGTGAGGAATGACATCCAAACTTCAAATAATATATTACATTGCCCAAAGTGGAAATATTCAAATTACAACACTCATTATATTAAAAGTATACAAATTTGCTTTCTTTTAAAAATATTGGATGACTATCTTTTACATCAGAGAGGGACAAAAACTGACCCGTAGGGCGCATGCAGCCCTTTTAATTGATTAATCTGGTGCGTTATGAATTCCTGTGCAATGACATTATCATTTCTTTCCTATTAGATTTTTTACGCAAACTACCGAAAGTAGTAGAAGAGTGCATCTATTGTTAGATTGTATATGTGCATATGTACTTATGACAATATTAGGGATCAACCTAAGCTGAGAGTATTAGAAATACTAGAAAGAATACACATTTGGCTATCTCTACCAGTTTAATTTAGAAACTAAACAATGAAGTATAAGTATTGTTGAGATAGAAAGATTGACCAGAAAACTGAACTTAGAAGAATATTTCATCTCTAAATTTTTATTTAAAAATGAGATAGAACACATGTCAGTCATTTGATGACCAATACGAATAGATCCATTATGAACGTATTCACTAAAACCGCAAATTTCCAGAAACCAAACTAATACACCCTCTCTCTAAGTAAAATAATCACTCAATTACACTAGACTGGAAGATTGGAAAGCGGTTGTCATGTGTCATTCTTCTCAACTCATACTTCATCGCATACCCAATAAAAAAGGCAAAAAGAAATCAGTTTTTGCTGATTAAACTTGCAAAGTTTGACAGCAAAGAACTGAAACAATTTAAGCTCATATTGAAGAAATCGAGCATTTGCAAGTGCATGAATTGCTATTTTAAACTACAATTTATTTTTTAAATTTTTACTGAAGAGGTTATTTTCATCTTTCTCTTACTTCTATCGAGTCCTAAGAAGCAATAGGAGGCACACCGAAAGATCACCAAACAAGCATACCACCTTGCGACGACACTGCCCTCATGACACATTAAAATAAGGCGTTTTTTTACCCGTCGTTAAAAGGGTCCCGTGGTTTTTTTATCTGTGGTTAATTTTTCCAGACCTGTTGTAAACGAAGTAAATCAAAGCAGAAAAAAATCGTATATAATATTTTGTCCGAAGCAAAAGTACACAAGTTTAAATTAAAATGTCATGGAAAAGAAGCTGTTACTTTCTATGAAATTACTGTTCACTACACTGGAGATTTAGCTTATTACTGCAAATGACTTTTTAAATGACAATGGTAAACTAATAACATGCGTAGCTCTAACAGCAATAAAGTATTTGCAGATGTGAAAAAAAATGAATCAAAGGATGATAAGAATAACCTCAAAAACTGAGGAAAGGTCCTCAATTTTCAGACCTTTATCCAACAGTAGAATTAGATTATTGCTGTGAAGGCAAGCCATCTCATTTCCACTCCAAATTCCATTTCGACTGCGGCAACGGCCGTTGGGTAAAAAAATTATAAAATGATCTGTTTTGAAGTTCCCTCCCCGCTTTTCCTTCTTAAGTGTTATGCTAGCACGCGTCAATGAAGGCTGCAAGACTCGTCTGATAACTTTTCGTTCCACGCCGATTTCTTCAGCAAGACGTCTTGCTTCTTCCGATATAATAGCTTATTTTCATGCATGTGAACAAGATCGACCAAGCAAAGCATTTTGTTAAAAAATAGTTCAATATTTTTCTTTCCTAACAAGTTCTCTAGCATTCTGCAAGCACGACGTCGAAATTTAACCAGTGACTTTTGCGATGTTTGAAGATCTCCCTTCCTTCGATGTCCTGATGTTTTACGACACACTCGTAAATGTCATTATGTGATTGGTGCCATCTAGGTTTCTTGTGAACAATTACGTATTCAAATTCACACAACAAATTAATATCATGAAAGTTCGCAATTGAAGATATTACGCGCTTTTTTTGGTACTATGTGTGGGTACGTCAACATTTATCTTTTATTCAATTTTAGGTTATTAAGGTACACCAGAATAAAAAACTAAATATTTATTTCATTCAGAGTTACTGCGGTACCAATGCAAAAAAATAATTAAAATGTATATGTATAATTAATTCATCAACAATTGTACCCTTAAACGAAGTACTTAAGTAAACAAGGGTTGCATCGTTAAAGCCGATACACAACTAAAACCACAATTTCTATAGGAATTTACGTTTTTTGTTTTATTGTTATTTCAAAGTGAAGCCGGTATATATTTGTAAGCAAAAATAGTGATATGTGAACTTCTGATTTTAGGATAGGCTTTGCCCTCCAGTGGTTATGTGGATAAGATCGCTGGATGCTACTAATTCGCCCGGGTTCAAATCTCGGCCAACGGGATGGGTGCATGAGAGTATTTATGCTTTTCCCAAATGTAGCATGAAAACAAAACAGTTTCCTTTAGAACAACCTCCACGAAAACGTTCCTTTTCCTTAAACCAGATACCCCTTGTGTACATTATTCATTTAATCTAAAAATGTTTCTTATATATTCGTTAATTATATCTGCTTCTTAAAATTTCCTCTTTACAAAAGGATTTCTCTGGGAACACAGAAGCTGCCAAAAAGGAAAGCATAAAAGATTTTAGTAAATTATAAAAATACACTCGTGTCCATAAATTAAGGATAATGCCAGCTTCGGCAAATAAAGTTTCAGAAACAAAACGAACGTGATTTATTCGTAAATTTATGTACCTTACAAAAACTTACCATTACATGTTTAGTATGATTGTTAATACACTGTATATCTCTCAGATATTGAAATACAATCCGAACAATGCCTAGACATGCTTAGTATCAAATTATCGAGCTGATCATGAGGAATATTACTCCACTCAGCAAGCAATGCTCTCCGAAGTTCCGGTACACATGTAGGAGATGCTTGACGGGCTGCAATTCGTCGACCAAGTATATCCCACACATGTTCTATCGGATTCAAGTCAAGTGAGAATGGCCGTTCCATGCGGACGATATCCTCAGATTCTAGGCATTCCTTTACAATGTTTGCATGGTAAGGACGGATCTTGTCATCCATAAACACAAATTTTGTCCCCATGGCACCCGTAAACAAACATACATTTTGTTCCAGAATGACATCAAGATTAATGTGGCCTGTCATGGTTCAGATCTAAACATGCGGATCTGTACTGGAGCCTAGTATAATTCAACCCAAAACAAGCAATCCTGCATCACAGTAACGGTGTCTTTCAGTGATGTTGTCTTGGTGGTAGCGAGTACCCGGAGCTCTCCATATGAAAATAGGACATGAATCAGACTCCAAGCTAAACCTGGACTCCTCGAAAAACATCACACAAATCCACTGTGACGATTTCCACATTGCATGTTCTCTACTTCAGGCTAACCGCTGGCCACATTGAGTTGTCGTGAGAGGAACGCATCTGAGAGGCCTACTAGCATATAGACCAATCTGTTCCAAACGTCTGTACACGGTTTCCCTTGAAACTGTCGTCCACGTGGCTGAAGGTAGCTGACGAGACAGGTTGATGCTGTGCTCCGTCTGCATTGTTTGGCAGTTACTCTCAAAGAGCTGTCGTCACTCGGCGTTCAAACTCTGAGGCGACCTATACTGTAACGTCTGCTGACATTTCCATCATTCTGGATTCGTTGCCAAAGCCTGGAGATAACACTTTGGGCTACTCAAAGTTTCTCGGATACTTCCATCTGAGTGCGCCGGCATTCCAGACGGCCGATAAATCTACAGCGAAAACAAACATCCACGTGGGTCCTCTATGTTATAACTATTCGGTTCTGGCACTGAGCCGCTTACAGAACGCTTATGAATAATTTTACTTCTTTGATATAATTCCTCATATACACTTACATCTTCCTTACACTCTCCTCATTGCGACTTACTATCGTAGCCATCTGATGGCGTCCTGTAATTTACGTATTATCCTTGAAGATGTGTGCGATAATTCTGCAGGTTAAATTTTTACTTTAGAGTTCGATTTCCGTGTAATTCTGATTTATGAACATGAGTGTAATATGCATTTTATCCCAAGTGACTTCTTAATATTGTTTACGATATCGCACAGTTTTACTAAGGCAAAAGGTATTTGGATTTTTGAATCCAGATTTCATTTTGAACTCCGCCAATAAATTTATCCCTTTACATTGTAGCTATTTTAATTAGCTTTTATGAATAAATTTGAGTTAATTTGAAGTAGGAATTATTAAATTTATTTTATTCTAAATACCTTTAAAGACATTTTTATCGTAGGAAATGATGTGTACCTTAATTAAATAGCTTCCATCTGTTATGAGACTATGTCTGAACGTTTGGTATTCTAATCCAAAATTTCTCTTCCCAATAAATTCGATAAAAAAGTTTTTCTGTCCATGCATTTATCACGTTTTCCTAATTTCTGTATATGTGTTTTTATATATGCATTTTCCGTAGGAATTTCTATTAATTTCTATTTTGCTAGAGTTTTTTAATTATTTTTTAACTTAAGACGAAGTTTTTAGCATTTAAGTGCTCATTTACTAGTTATAAATATTTAGCAGTTTTTTCCTTTCTAAGCGCTAAAACAGCTCTTTCATTTGAAAACTTAATTTCTTAATTTTGTTTCTTTTTTAAAACTTATATACATTAACTCCATATAATTTATTATTTCATAATTAATTCCTTTATGTACTTTTAAAAAAAAAGTTAAATACCTTCAGTTCTCCTTTCCTATTAAATTACACTCAGCAAAACGATTCTGTGCAAGAATTTCATTTAGTACTATTTCTGAAAACGTTCTAAAGCTGTTAAAAAAAGGACTCTAAAAGAAAGTAATAAAACTGGATTACATCCGGCGCCAAGCATGTAGATCCACAATCATGGTGAACGTCCTATTTACAGAAGAAAGAACGACACAATCAACTCTCGGGTTTTCTCCTCAATCCTTTTGTTTCTTTAAATCAAGTAAGAAACGTTTCTCAAACAACTGTAAAATAAATACAACTCATATGTTTAAATACGCAAACGAAATGGGCAAAAAAACGAAAGGCTTATATTTTTTTGGATTTAATTAAACAATTAGTAAGATTTACTTAATTTGTTCAGTTAAACAAGCTTTAGTTCTTATATAGCAAATGCGTACGTATATAATTCAGTGAACTCTCTTTAAGACGATTACTCACAGTTCTAGGAATTCTTGGTCTTCTGCGGAGATGATCATGTTAGAAGATAATATCTATAAGGACGACTATTGATCTACGTAATAGATAATAATCGTGCTGTATACCACAGCTCCTCAAACGTTTTGAACGTTTTCTGTAAAAAAGAAAAACGTTTCTTCACTTTTATAAAAGTGTTGAAAAAATGTTTTTCATTAAATTTGAATTTTCTGCGGACCACTTTGCTCTTGTCCCCTTCGCAAGCAATTTTTATAGCATATGTTATCACCATCATACATACGTTTTAATAAAATACAGTTTATTAAAATCCAATTAATTTTATGACTTGCCCCATGAGCGTATATACAAGCCAGTTTCCCTTAGGAAGTTCTCCACGAAGACGTCCTTTTCCTGACGCAGATAGCCGTAATGTGCTTTGATTAGCTAAACCGAAGCCAATTAATTTTATATCAATATTAAGCTCATAGAAGAAAATTTACATTCCCTTTTTTCATATTTAAGGCAATTTAAAGTCACGAGGTTATTTCGAAGCAGTAATCATGAGAAATGAGCAATGCCTTCGCTGGGACTCGAACCTGGAAAAGTGATAGACAGCTTTTATATGTAATTTCCAAACTCTGAGATTTTCAGCTTTAGTATGGTATACACAGTTAATTTGAATTTTATTTTTTATCTCTTTTATAAATTTAGGAGAAAATAAAAGACAGGCTTCGAGAACCACAGTTCGAGAAACGCTGCTGTAAATGCTGCTTGTATGAAATAAATAAAAATGTAAAAATATAGTATAGCGGTTTATTAAGACTATTACATTGATGAAATTACGAATAAACAAAGAGTAACGTAGCAAAAAAATAAAAATTACGAAAGATTGACTTCTACCTGATGTCTGGAAATTCTTCAAATAACTAATATCTGAAGCAATGAAGCAGATGTTATGCTTAAAAATGGTTTCTGCCTTAATAAATATCTAATAGTTTAAGTCGAGAACAGGGAGTTGTCTTCTTGGGAAACTGGCCCAGAATATTTTTGACAGAATTCTTTTGCTACTGACGAAGAGGGACCTATATCTACTACCCCTCGAAACTAATAAAGGTTCAATTAAAATCTACGCCAATCACACGTTTGCTGTTCTGCCTAATTTTAAGTTTTACTTTAATGTACTTCTCTTCTCTCTTGAATAATATTTAATTAAGAAATGTCGATATTTTGTAAATATCTTAAGTTTTACTAATGTTTACTTTATTTTAAAACTTTACTATCATCTCTTATTTTCCACTTCCAGCCAGAATTAACGTGTGAATATGTTTATGCAAATTAAACTTGCTAACGCTTAAGTTGTGCCTTTTCGCCAAGAGGGTAGTAGAAGGAGAGAGAGTGAGCCATCTTGCCACGAGCCTTCACGCGAGCTTTAGGGCCAGAGGATTTAGTCCTCTTGAAAGCTAAAGACGTATTGCAGTTTTCCGCAATTTGGAGCGACTGTGAAAACTTGGAAACAAATAAAGAGTAATTTTAATCCTTCTCATCTTGTCGTCTTTGCTACACTCCATAGGACATAGTTGCAGTCAACTCAGATTAGATTTAACATCTGGGTATTTTCAAATGGGCGTAAAACCTGAAGATGTACCAAAGACCGCTTTCATAACTATGTCTGGCGCTTATGCATTTTTGCGTATGCCGTATGGTCTGTCAGGCACTCCAGCAACATTCCAACGTTGTATGGACATTGTTTTAAGACCCGTCCTAGGGAATAGTATTTTATTTATTTAGATGACGTTATTGTTACTAGTAATAATTTAGAACAACACATTAAAGTTTAAAAGAAGTGTTTTCATTATTAAATGAGGCCGGCCTAAAAGTTAATGCTGAAAAGTGCAAATTCGCAGCCCCAGAACTACGTTATTTGGGGTATAAAATTTCCCAGAGAGGCATCGAAACCGACAAATCCAAAATAATTACAATTCAGAATTATCCCCCGCCAAATACGGCAAAAAACTGTCTTCTTTTTTAGGGCTCTTCTCATACTATAGGTCCTTTATAAAGGATTTTGCCACTATTGCCGAACCGTTATTAAGATTAAAACGAAAGAAAGCAAGATTTTCGTGGCGAGCCGAAGCTAACACCGCCTTTGAAAGATTAAAACAAGCGTTAACGCAAGCGCCTCTGTTGAAATTTCCGGAAAATGATGAAAATTTAGAAATCGCAACCGTTGCCTCTGATTATGCTGTAGGGGCAGTTCTTTCCCAAAATGGGCAGCCCGTGGCATTCTTTAGTTGTGCTTTAAATGATACTCAAAGAAATTACTCAGCGACAGATAGGGAAACACTTGCGGTTCTGTTAGCGGCACAAAAGTTCCGAGTCTGTTTTGGAAGTCCTCCAGTAACGATCTACTCTAACCATGCGGCGGTCGCTAGATCATATACAGGAAAGAATCTATCGCCAAGCCTAATAAGATGAGCACCTAAATTACAAGAATATAATTTGATAATTAAACACACGCTGGAAAAGGAAAATGCCGTAGCAGATGCCCTGCCAAGAGTCAAGATAGATGAAGAAGGGAATAGTGTTAAAGAGTGTAATGCGTGTTTCGTAATTAAAGCAAACTCCATTGGAACACAGCAAACTTTATTTAATAGATCAATTTCATAACTGCAACATATAAGTCGAAGAAAAGGTAACATCAAAAATTAACAGCCAAAACGTATTCTATCTCTTTTTAAATTAAATGATTTTCTTACTTCGTGCGAGAACCGCACGCAGCTCTCGTGTTGGCGTTTCAAACATTGCCATTTATTAACATATAGATTTCAAATTCAACTATTTCAAAAGTTTAAGATTATTATTGCAACAATATCTAAAGCTGTTACAATCTCTCCCCCAACGGAGAAACTTTTCCGAAGGGAAAAGTTCTTGAACGCGACTTTTTAGATGACTTTTCATATTTTCTTCGACTTTTTCCATGCGACCTTGATCGTGAACGGAAAACTAACTTGGATGGTGTTACAGATCGGCTGGGTGACCTCGCCTTTACTCTTTTATCTCTGCTTACACTTCTACTTTTATG